>OZ038512.1:40695544-40713044 GCA_964036315.1 Acanthosepion esculentum
CGTGAGCAAAACAAATTCACAGATTTGGACAAAAAAATAATAAAATAAAGACCCTAGAATGACATCAAAACCTGCAAAAATGTTTCCGCCTTTAATAATCAATTGTGCTTCGTTTAACAAGGGTCAGAAAGCACTGCACAGAGCCACCAATCAGAAGATAGAAGTTCAGTGGTAGTATAGGGTGACCCCCCAACAAAAAAACGGGAATTTTTTAACAATCCATTAAAACCAAGAGTGATGGAAGAAAAATATTTAATTCATAGTAATGGAAACCTTAAAACATGCCATTTAAGAAACAATGACGAAATTTTCATTTTTTAAAAATTACGTCCTGTAGATGGCGACCTCCTGTACGAATGCATTCTTGAAATCTGTTGTTGAGATTCCTCATTGACTGCTGCAACATCTCAGCTGGGATACTGTGAATTTCATTCTCGTTACTAAAATGGCGAAATGTTTACTTGCTCAAGGTAACTGTCTCGCAGTGTTGCCACTTGCTCATGTCTGGCAATACGCACTTCAAAAATTCCCGTTTTTTGGGGGTCACCCTGTACATACTGGCCTTGACTTGAGGTAACAGAGATGAAATTTTCCAGAAAAATGCCAACTACTATGGATGGTTTTAAGGAAAATGGAGATATTAGGTTGGTGCAAAAATAATGTCGTTTTTTGACATTCAAGATCATGTCAAAAAACGACATTATTTTTGCACCAACCTAATAAAAAAATAAAAAGAACGATGCTTATACCTTGCATCAAAAAGAGCTAATTGAAATTTCTACCGCACATATTAGGTTGGTGCAAAAATAATGTTGTTTTCTCACATATGTTAGAACGTCAAAAAACAACATTATTTTTGCACCACCCTAATAATTTGACACAGGACATATTGAATGTAAGGGATAGAAGGTAACAGTAAGTAACCTGCCTAACGAGCTTGTGTAAATGAATGACAGAACAGGAACTGGGAGGAATGGTGAAAAGACAAACCTAACTAATTTTTACAAAAGGATAGGAATTTGTGGAGAGTCATGATCAGCCATGTCTCTTCAGGACATGGCACATAGAAGGAAAAGACAAATATAGCTAAAAGCTACAAAAAAGATAGGAATTGCTCTCCACAAATTCCTATTGACAAAAATATTCCATATTTCCATTAAAACACTTGTTTAAGGGGAAATTTAATTAGAAACAAAGAAAAACATGCTGAGCTGCTACGTAATATCAATCCACTTGTATGGTGTTGAATGCTGGACAATTTCAGAGATCAAGAGGAGACTTGGGTCAACAGAAATATGGTTGTAAAGAAGGATGCTGAAAATAACATGGACTGGACATGTGAGTTACAAGGAAGTTTTAAAAAAAAAAATTTTTTTAAAAATGCTTATACTTAGAATTAGAAAGAGATAGCCAAGACACATGATGAGGAAGGAAGGCTTGGAAAATTTAACACTCAACAGATATACTGAAGGCAAGAGGAAGAATAGGAAACAATGAATAACATGGTCTGTCTATATTTCTGAGATGAGGTATTATGTACAGTATTTACATTATTCGGACTATTGTCCTCATCTTTGTCGCCATATTTGTCACAACGTTTCGGCCGTTGTACGCTCCAGCCTTCAAGGACACATGGTACGGTGGATAAAGGCGTTGGTTAGATCCAGTAACAGACCCAAAGAGTGTGAGTTCAATACCCGGTTCAGGCAGTGGAGAACTTTCAGAGGGAAAATTACCAGGAGATAACTGATAACTGACACCCATCAAACATGGCTCGTGGAACTAGAACAGTCTACCCCAGCGATCGAAATAAAGGGTTCGGTTCGAAATTCCAACCACCTGAAGAAGGCCGGAGCGTACAACGGCCGAAACGTTGTGACAAATATGGCGACAAAGATGAGGACAATAGTCCGAATAATGTAAATACTGTAATGAATAACATGTCTAATGATCTTGTGTAAATGGATGACACAACAGGGAGTGGTAGTAAAAAGAGAAACATTGCTAAAAGCAGCAAAAAGGTAGGAAGTTGTGGAGGACAATGATTGCACGCGTCCTGAAGGGACACAGGGCATAGAAGTGTACATAAAAAGAGAACAAAAACAATAACATCGCATACGATAGATGAATAAAGAACAAGTTTATATGACATTTGACCTTTTATAAATATTGGCTTGAGACCAGTAACCTTCTTTTACCCATGGACCACCTTTACTCTTATTTTTTTGGTGGATCCCCCCATAACCATTTGGAAAAAAAATAAAAATAAAAAAAAATAAAAATAAAACTTATTTTATTTTTTACTAATAAATAAGTTTAGGAATTCTACTAAAGAAATAGTAAATGTATATGCTTCAGTTATGAAGTAAAACTAATTTATTGAAAATAAACTTATATTTAACAACTAAATTCTAGGTGCGCTAGAAAAATAACTCATAATAAACCATTTTAAAATATGTGGGTAATTAATAAATTTAAAAAATGACAGAGTTATTCAATGAGATCCCTGTGGTTGATGCTGTTGAAAAGCTTAATACTGTTAATCCTTCCTTTATATACAATCCCTATATTAATTGTATTAATATTTTATATTAATTAACTTATATATTCATATTTTATTAATATTTAAAATTAATATTATTATTTATATAATAAATAATAATTTTTATATAATTTTCATATATATATATATATACACACACACACACACACACACACACACACCTACCTTTTTATATATATAATCTTTCCTTTATATATCCTTCTTGGTTTTTATTCAACTTTTCCAATCAAAATATCCCCAGAGTAAAAGGGACATTAACTTGCGTTGCTTGATCCTGTTTTCTGTTAATTTTAGAATTTCTTTTACTATTTTTAGTATTTTAATATGGTGCAGAATACAGCAGAAATCCCAATTCTCAGTTGTAACAACTTTATGAAACACTAAAAGATTATCGTGGAGCCCCCAATTTGCTATTTTTGTATGGATTCCCAGGGTGCATATGGATCCCACTTGAGAACCACTGCTCTAAACATACACTAGTTTAAAGCTTTTTTTTTTTTTTTAAATTCCCAAAGTAGGTAGTTTAATCACCAATTCCCAAAGTAGGACATTTACTTACAACTGAAAATTGAGAGTCTGAGTAAATACAATGAAAAGAAGCTAAACTTAAAAAGAAAAATAATTAAGTACAATTAAGTAAAATGAATTTACTTGCATAGGTATGTTATAGTAAACAGTATAACATCTTCCCATTGGTGTCACTAACATACTAATTTATCCATTGTAGATATAAGCCATTGTTTTTTGTTTTTGTAATTTCTAGGGCACACGGGGGGAAAGAGGGGGGGAAAAGGGCTTGGAAAGATTGATGGCAAATTTATATTATCAATGTGTTTCATCCTTTGATGGACTTTATCAAGGCAAATGATAAAGTTTGCCTTCTTAAATCCGAAGACAAAGTGTTTCCCTTTTCGTTTTATTCATAGTTTTTTTTTTTTCCAGACATATTTTATTTAAATCTGAGGTTTGGTGGTGGGGGGGGGGGGGGTACTACACACACACACACACACACGAGTTAATGAATTTTTTTTTTTATTCCAACATTTTTTTTTTTATTAGTTCAAACATTTTTACTATACACCTGTAGACACTCCGTTTATTTTAAATGGTATTTATTTGCAAGTAGATGAAATAAACACTGTTTAAAATAAACAGATCATCTACACAAATACAGGTATCCACTAGAAATGATTATATATATATATATATATATATATATATATATATATATATATATATATATATAGAGAGAGAGAGAGAGAGAGAGAGAGAGAGAGAGAGAGAGAGAGAGAGAGATAGATAGAGAGAGAGATAGATAGAGAGAGAGAGAGATAGAGAGAGAGAGAGATAGAGAGAGAGATAGATAGAGAGAGAGATAGATAGAGAGAGAGAGAGATAGAGAGAGAGAGAGATAGAGAGAGAGAGATAGAGAGAGAGATAGATAGAGAGAGAGATAGATAGAGAGAGAGAGAGATAGAGAGAGATAGATAGAGAGAGAGATAGATAGAGAGAGAGATAGATAGAGAGAGAGATAGATAGAGAGAAAGAAAGATAGAGAGAAAGAAAGATAGAGAGAAAGAAAGATTTGAAATCAAATATGGATCAGAATCTGACAGAATAAGAAAAAGAACAAATAAGAAATGTTTTCTAACATGCTTCACTTTTATTAAGGCTTCATCAGAGAATGAGATTTAGAAAAAGAAAGAAATTCTGGTATTTTTACTTTTGATTTTCATTGGCTAATCATGTTTCACATGCATTCAACTTGTTAAACAAATGTTAGTATAATTTATGACATTCCAAATTCAAAGAGAGATGACACATCCCTTCAAAATTCCAAGCCTACTCGAAAAACCGTAAATATTTCTTTATGTATGTAAGTGTATAATAATTCTAGTTTATTTATTTGGAATTCAAATGGTAGTGTATATTCATTAGTGTCCGTGTGTGTGTGTCTAGTAGATATTATTTTTGTTCAGTTTTTGCATGTTGATTTGGAAATGTTTGTACGTATATACCGATTATTTCAGATGAACATATGTTAGATTGTTCAAGAATGGATTCTATAAAGGTTGATGTAATACATTTTTGACATATTTATAGTTGGTAATATTGTTATTAGTTGGCTCTCAAAGTACTTTCTTTGTAAAGAATTATGTTTTTTTAAATGGGGTGGTGTATTAGTAAAACCAAAATTATGGCCAGTTTTGTTCCTGTATATTACAAGAGTATAACCGTCTATCTAAACAAATCTCTTATGCTCATAGATATGGGCTTTTAGATCTCATGATATTTCTCCAACATAAATTGTTTACAATATAAAATATTTGATAAGTACTGGCATCTGAATTTTCTTCCTAATTATATCTCCACTTGTCTTGGTGGTAAAGATGCTACTATTAAGGATAATTAATTTATTTGCAAGTTTAATAGAAAGACCGTAAGAGAGAAGGATTATGAATTGTGTGTTGTTAGAAGTGATATTGGTGGTATCCAAAAAAACTAGACATCACCAATGGCATTTGAAATCCTTTTTATTAATACTAATGTTAGAGTTCTTGGGTACCTTTATGGGCTAGTGAGCCAACCAAAATGAGCTGACTCGTTTTATAGTTGACCAATAGAAGGCTTAACCACTCAGAAAGCTTAAAATATTCAATACGACGTGTATAAAGGCAGCTATGTTTTTTTTTCCCGAATATCCACTGCCAACCTCTAATATTGAAGACCGAACAGCTGCTGCTAGTGGTATTGGTGTTGTTTCATTGAACAAATTACTTACTGCGCTGGATTCTACATTCACAGACTACGGCGAATATGGTCAACAACTAACAAGAACATTGACAGAGCTCTTAGTGTAGGATTAAAAAATAAAATGTCTGCTAACAAATTTAGAAACCAACTTAATTTCTAGAAGTAAAAAATAAAATTGACTACAAACTTGAAGAATTGCCAGAATCAGCCAGAAAGGAATACACACATACATACATAATAATAATTGGCCACTCGATATCGAGGACACCCGTTGCAATGCACAGCTAGCTAGCGCATATTGCAACATTTGCACAGGCATTTTTGCAATTTCCCAACTGGGAAATGCCCACAGAGCCCACCTGCAGTTTATACTGTTATTGGCGTGTGCAGAGCCAATTAACAGTTTTAGAGTGTTGGTGCAAACCCAGCGTGATCATAAATGAACAAGGCTGGCCACCTCAACTCGCAATCACGGTGTTTTGTGATATCGTGCTAGCTTTGGCCAACGAGGTCTTCCACAGTTTCCTCTCCCAAATTCACTCACATGGTTTTGGTGGACCCGTGGCTATGGAACAGACACCTGCCAAAGGTGCCCTGCACTTGGAGTCCGATAGCTGCTGAAATTAATTCCAGCCAGGATTCGAACTCGGTGCCTCGTGATTCTAAAGCAACGCCTTAGACCACTCAGCCACACAGCCACACTGCTTACAGTACCAGGTGTTCCCAAGCGGTCCCCCATCTAAGTACTGACCTGGCTCTATGATGCTTAACATCAGTGATCGAACAGGAACCGGTGTGTTCAGCGTGATTTGACCGTAATACATACACACACACGCACACAGTGCTATGGGTAAATTGTCGCCATTTCATATTTTTAATTTCGGACATGCATGTTGTTTGTTTTTGATTTTGTCAACTGCACAGTACAGTAGGGTCAGTTGGACACTATCTGTGAGACAGAAAGAACACTATGACGCAATTTACTCCACCAGAAATTTGGAAACAGCATATAGTACAGCATGGCATTCATGCAGGAAGCTCCAATAAG
This sequence comes from Acanthosepion esculentum, assembly GCA_964036315.1. Taxonomy (NCBI): domain Eukaryota; kingdom Metazoa; phylum Mollusca; class Cephalopoda; order Sepiida; family Sepiidae; genus Acanthosepion; species Acanthosepion esculentum. The sequence continues at coordinate 40,701,910 of OZ038512.1, forward strand.
GACATTTCAGTTTGTTTGGGCATCAATCTGAGGATAGTGCAAAGGATTCAAAAAGAGTTGGAGGAGTCTCATGGTGATTACAAAGGTATGGCAACTCGGGAAACTCACTCTGATAATTCTGATATGAAAAGAACTCCAGAGTCAAGAGGGTAACTGCTGGAAGACTGGCAACAGGACTTGGCACCATGCCACACAAACAGGAGAACCCAGTCATGGCTGTCAGACAATTTCTGTGACCATATCACCTCTTACATTTAGCCAATTAACCCCCAAACTGCAAACCCCTTGATTATTATGTGTAGGGTGCAGTTGAGCAGGAGACCAACAAAACTCCTTGTAACACCAAAGATGAACTGAAGGCAAGAATTATGACAGCATTCACCAACTTAAACAAGGAGACCATCCAGAAGAGTTTACTCTTTAGTATTTCAAGATATTTTTTTGTGCAATTTTGGTAAATATATCTGTTAAAATAAAATATCAATGTTATTTCCATTTTTGCATAATTTAGCCAATCACACCCTGTGTGTGTGTGTGTGTATATATATATATATATATATATATATATATACAGTTTACGAAAAACTAGGTAACCCGTATGGGTAGACCCAATGAGGATAGAATCCAGAGAGCTCAATGTAAATCAGAGCTAATAATTTAAATAAAAACAGATTACCTTAAAGTAATATATATATATAAAAGAGTGGGTGAAGTAAATGACAAAATGGCAGGAAAAAAAACTTCTGACACATTTTGTTCCAAGAAATAATTTCTTCAAACAAAAGGTTTTATTGACAGTTTTATATATCTCAACATTGTATATGATCAAAACTAAAGGCTATACATGTATTTGTGTCCGATATGGTTATGTGTATTGATTTACTTGTTAAAAAGACCCAAGCCTATCCATTTCAATAAATACAGAACAATGTATTGAATAAAATTATCAAGAAATATTACTATATCATCAATTCTATGCTATTTATACATTTATGATATCCATACACTTGAACTTTGAACTCATACTGTGGATTTGATATTTTGCCACTGTTAATTAAATGTAAATATTTGGGGAATTTTGTGAAGAGAAAAAAACTTAACCCAAAAATATGTACAAGATTTTTTTTTGACTTTACAGGTAAACAGGCTGGAAGAATAAAGTACATATTCTCTAATTTCAAAATCCAGTAAAGTCTTTGCTGTAGTAACCATTTTCATAGATATCGCTTCATTAGGATGAATATTTATTTTTAGAATTTTTAATTTACCGAGGTGATGTCAACATGTATCATAAGAGAACAAAAACTAAGTGTAAACACCAGTTTCAAAAAGTAAACAATCTTTATTACATCATTTTGTTTTTTTGTGGCAAATCTTTCTCCAGTTCTTTTTAATTTTACAAGTTCATTAAATAGAGTAGACAACATTAATGGTTAAGGTTTGTTTAGAGTGAGATATTTGATGGTTTTCCACTTTCACAGAGCTCACTTGGCTTTTAAATCATGCAAATGCCTATAAGTAGTGTGAACATATGTATTTTTATGCAATGCTGCTAATATTGAGCACTTTTCACCAATAAATATAACATATCTTAAAAAGCAACTACATATATATATATATATATATAATTTGAAACAATAGAATTGTTACATCTAACTCAATGCTGTCTCTCTACCCCCTACACTGCCCCCACTTCGTGAGTTTCCTTATTATTGCCTGTCATAAATGTGTAAATTTAGTTTCATTTTTTCATTTCAACATTTGGAAATAAATCTGATGATCCACTGTCCTTTAAAAGGGCTGTGGTGAAATAATTTATTATATGGAACCTTAAAGCAATCTGTTTTTATTTAAATTATTAGCTCTGATTTACATTGAGCTCTCTGGATTCTATCCTCAATGGGTCTTCCCATATGGATTACCTAGTTTTTCGTAAACTATATATATATATATATATATATTATATATATTTTTTTAAATATGATTCCTTCGCTACATAAGAGTTCTCATGTTTCAAAAGCGAGAGCTGAGATCCCTAATATAATTTTTGAAATTAAGTTGAATTAAGGTGCCTGGTCACGCTTCCTCGTCAAGCGAGAATTTGGGAATAAGCTATACTTATAAACACGCGCAAACCACAAGATTTAAAAAAAAAATATTATAATATAAGCTCTACTTCTGTATGGAGCACTGTCTTTTTAAAAATAAAAGCAAAAATACTAAGGAACTCCGGATTATTTACCTAACGTGTTTTTTCCTATTTTTCTGCATACCTGCACACACACACACAATATATATATATATATATATATATATATATATATATATATATATATATATATTATATTATATATATATATTTTATGCAATTTTCTTAACTCAAAAAAACACTAGAAAGATCAAGAATTAACAAAGACAGTATTTGTCTGGAAAACAGGAAGTTAAAATGGGTACAACTGAGCAAAAGAGAAAAAGGAAAGTGAGTGTAAAGTGGCAAAAAAAAAAAAAAAGACAAAAGGGTAAATAACCATGACATTCTATATTTGTACATTATGTAGAGAAAAAAACTTGCACCAATGAAAAGTGCATATAAAAAAAAAGAAAAAAAAGGAGAGAGATGGAGTGGTAATTTAACAAAACGTTAAGTTATACACTTTGTGAGTTTCCTACAATTTTTTTTATGACCCATTTATCAAAAAGGATTTAATTTTTGCTTCTTTGCTTAGTTTAAATTTAATGTAGGCCATATTCAATTGGTTGATCTGAGTAAAGCCCACAAACCTTCTAACCCCCACTTTTTCTTTTTTTTGTAAAAGAGGTATTTTGCTTTTAAATCTAAATAAATTGTTCACTCACCAGTAATTTACAATCACCTGATGAGATGCATTTGATATGCATCGAAACACGACTGCAATTATGTAACAATTTTGACATCTTTCCAGTCTAATATTCTAAAATAAATAATATTGCTCTACTTTGTATTGTTCCCTCTTAAATTAAATGCTACGAATGTTGGAATTGTACCCTATTTGTTCTCATCTTATATATATATATATATATATATATATATATATATTATACATACACACAGTTGTATGGTAATTTTCTAAGCATAGCTTAGATGTTGCACAAGGCCTAAAGTACAGGGCTCCCAGTGAGGATCAAACTCACTAAACAGTCATAATTGAATTAGCAAGACAAGATTGCTAACCATTACACCACATCAACTACAAAAGACCTCAATCATATATACAGAGACAATCTTAAAATTAAATTATATATATATATATATATATATATATATATATAAGCATCTGAAATGGGCAGAAGATAACATGAAGGTCGACTTCTCAAAGGTTTTGTTCATGGATGAATCTCGTGCTACCACTGATGGGCCCTGATGGTTGAAGCAAAGTTTAGGTCGTTAAAAAGACAACATCCTTATCAACACTTGAGGTCCCAACAAGGAAGAGGTGGTATCATGATTTGGGATGGTATTATTAGAGGTATTATGGTCCATGGAAAGTATCTAACAGTATTAAAATGACTACAGATGCTTATATAGCCTTCCTGAGAGAGCACCTTGAAACTGGGTTAAAAAAAAAAAAAAGCAATAGATCACGTCCAGGGGAACCATCATATTTATGCAAGGTAATGCTCTCTTACATTCAGCGCATAAAACTACAAAGTACCTTCAACAATTAGGTTTCTGTGGACCTTGGAAAATAAACTGGTCAGCCAATTCTCCAGACTTAAACCCAAAACTTGTGGGACATTCTGAAGTGACAGCTTGACAAGACTGTACACCAATTTAAAATAAATTAAAGGAGGACTTGTAGCCGGCAATAGTGAATGTATCACATGGAATTACATCAGGGGAGATCCAGAAATAGAAAGGTTTCAAGGACCTGCACCTTATCCATGTCATTTCAAGAAGAGGATCACATATTCCTTATTAACCAGCTCTGCTATTTTTTTTTTTAACTCTCTGTACTTGATGATTTCTGTTTATTTCATGTCGGTTACTGTATATATTCATAATCTGTATATGAAGCAATTAAAGCGTTATTTTCTTGTTTACATGAGTTTTAATTACTCCTTGCTAATAATTTGGAACAGTTATAATTTAAGCAAATTAGTTAAATGACCATAGTTTCTGTATATTTCTGCAAAACTTTACACTTTTTACAAAGTACACTCTTATAACAGATGATAACAGTTATAAGTATGTTGCCACCATTCTGTGAAATAATTCATCCTCAGGGGACAGACAAGTAAACAACAACTGTGTGTGTGTGTGTGTGTGTGTGTGTGTAAGTGTGTATGCATTTAGGCAGCAAACATTCTTTAAAGGTAATTTTATTAAATACAGACATTTTAACAGACAAGGAGAAAATTCCATCAGAAGCTTGGACTGTATTTCTTCTGCAATTAACTTTCAATTTCTGACAGAATTTCCTCCTTATCTGAGAAAGATTCATAATTTGGAAAAGTTGAAATATATATATAAATATATATATATATCCTATCAGTCAGTGTGTTTATCTAAATCTAAGAATAAATACGCTAAAATTCACCTTCATCCCTGCCGTGCGCCAACGGCTTAGTGGTAGAATTTCCGACTGACGCCAATTCAGTCGGGTTTTGATCCTAGCTAGAGGTAACCGAATGTCTAGCCACGCTGAAGAGCTGTGATACAGCGAAACAGTCTGCCTGTGGATGACAATAATAATTATATATATATATATATATATATATATATATTGCACACACAGGGTGGGTAAGGTATTTGAAGACATACCTTTTTATTATTGCTGCATTTTACTAAACTTCATATTTTTCAGAAAATATGGCAAGCACTCAGCTTACTTAAGAAATGAAAAGGCATGCTGTAATAGTGGCTTTAAAAGCTGAGCAAAGTGATTTAAAGATACCTCTATTTAAAAACTGCCAGATCGTCTACAAAGTTCATAAGGAGTTAGAGGCCAAAAATGGAAATGTATCACCAGTATCAAAGTGTGAAAATCATTCCAAATGATGATCATCAGAACACGTGAATTTATCAATTTCAGCAGGCCATTGATGACAATCTCAGAAAATTCATGAGGTCACTTGTGAAAGATTTCTATGTGTCACGAGAACAATCAGAGATGTTGTCCATGAAGACATCAGATATGTCTTATGTTATGAGGAAAAGTCAATTTATGTCAGAGATAAAGAAAAAGTGCTTAATCATATCTTAAACGCCGTTAAGCAGACTTAAAATTCCAGCAGAAGAAGATGTGACTTTTTCTTTTCTCAGATGAAAAAAACTTTGACCAAAATCAGAAATTTAACAGAAAAAAATGGCAGATGGTTATGTGCAGATACTTCTGAAGTTCCAACAGTTATGCAGACAAAACTTCTTGCAACTGTCATAGTTGTCAGCAATGGACATGTAATGATGCCTCACTATGTTCCAGAAGGCCTTAAAGTTAACTCTGCTGCCTACATTGATGTCTTGGAAACAGTTGTTAACCTCTGGATAGACAATGTACACAAAGGAAGACCGTATGTATTTCAACAAGACACTGCACCATCACAAGAGGCTCAAGTAGCACATGAATGGATGGCTGAAAATGTTCATGATCACATAACCCCTAACATTTGGCCTCTTAACTTCCCAGATCTCAATCTATTGGACTACAGTGTGTGAACATTGAGAAAGAGGTCAATGAACACCCCCATAATACCAAAGATTCTTTGAAAGCCACCATAGTCAGAATAATGTCCAATATGAACCAAGGCCATATTTTGGGAGCATGTAGACAATTTCTATCTCACAGAGAAGCAGTTTTCAAAGCTGAAGGTGGCTTTATTGAATAAAATTATAAAAAAGATAATGTATTTTTATGCTTATAACATTTTTCAATAATAAAGTTTTTCTATAAACAAATTTGTCCTCAAATATCTTATGCAGCCTCTGTGTGTGTGGGTGTATTATATATATATATATATATATATTTCGCGTGAGAGGCGACTAACATGTTGAAATGAAACTAAAGTGTATACATTTCTGTCTGGGATTCTGAACATCCCTTTCAACATAATTTCAATGAAAATACAAATTAAATAGCATATATATCTTTTATTTTTATTTTTATATTTTTTCTCCTTGGTAATTCTACAATTTAAAACTTAATAGAGATTTGATTTAGATTTCTAAATAGGTAATTTTAATTTTTTACTTTTAATTTTAATTTCAAATTTTATAAATCTTTTAATATCTATGATAACCTTGCTTAGTTGTCAAATTTTTCGAATCACCCTATACTTGTATTTTGATTGGCTACTCTAGCTTATGTAACAGCATTTACTCCTAGCTAAGGATCGTTGATTAATTTGAAACTTTTAAAACCATTTATTCTATATTCTATATCATCACTTGACAAGACACCAGAAGTGTTGAAACAAAATGGCTACTTTTGTCGTGATTTTATAACATATTTATGTTGTAATATTCAAATAAATAATTATATCTGCTCTACTCTGTATTGAGCGCTCTTTAAAGAATAGTAATTGTTGGTTATTGGATTTCACTCCGTATATACCAATCCTAAACTTGTATATATATATATATATATATATATATATATATATATATATACACACACACAGGGAGTCCAAAAACAATTGACATAATTTGAAAAGAAATTATCTTGAAAACTACTAAGTCTAGCTGAATAAAATTGAGCATCATAAGTTTATTATGGAACTGATTTCATAAGTGTTCAATATGTGCACTGCCTGTGATACGGCACACGTCAAGTCGGTAGTTAAGCTCTTGCCAAACACGCTGTAGCACGCCTCCGGTAACATTATCGACTGTGGAAGTGATTCTCTGCTAGAGTTCATCAATGCTAGCAGAAATAGGGATGACATAAACCAGTCCTTTCATATATTTCCATAAAAACTTTTACACACTTTAGCATCCAGAATGATTCTCATAGATATCTGAATAATATCTGTTACTTCATCACACGTGACCTGTATCTAACCAATAAGAAATAGACAAGTACAACATCCCATTAATCTGCGTCTCTTTGCTTTTTATTATTTTTTTATCATTTCTATCTTGATCTCTGACAAAACTTTAATAAAGTGAAGCATGTTAGACTAAGATCTCTTTCCTACAAAGTGGAAAAGTTTTCTTGTTGCATGTTTCAGTCTAATGAAGTCCTAAAGAACGGAAACCTGTCACAAGAAGACTTTTTCCATTCATCATACATTTCTCTCTCTCTCTCTCTATATATATATATATATGAGAGAGAGAGATATATATATATAGAGAGAGATATATAGATGGATAGATAGAGAAAACAACTGAAAAGTTGCAAATTAAAAGAAAAAAAGAAAAATTGAATGTTTTTTTGAAAAAATTTTTTTTTCTTTTAATTTGCAACTTTTCAATTGTTTTCTCCATATTATATACATATCAAGAAAGTATACGTGGCTTCTCATTATGCTATATATATATATATATATATATATATATATATGTGCGTACACACACACACACACACACACACAGGGTGCCCCCCAAAATTTGACAACATTTTAAAACCAATTATCTTGAAAATTACTCAGTCTAATTCAATGAAATTGAACAGTTTAGATGTTGAACATCATAAGTTTATTATGGGACTGATTTCATAAGTATTCAATATGTGCACCGCTTGTGACATGGCGCAGGTCAAGTCGGTAGTTAAGCTCTTGCCAAACACGCTGTAGCACGCCTCCGGTAACATTATCGACTGTGGAAGTGATTCTCTGCTTGAGTTCATCAATGCTAACAGGAAGAGGGGTGGGGGGGACATAGACCAGTCCCTTCACATATCCCCATAAAAAGAATTCACATGGGGACAGGACCGGTGACCATGGTGGCCATTTCATCAGAAAACTGTCTTCATCCCCACCACATCTGATTCATCTTTCTGGTAGATTCTCATGGAGATAAGCATGTACTGTCCTCTTCAATTAAACAAAAAATCTTGATCTGTTTCTATACATTCTGCGAAAATTTGAGCATTGCCAAAATTATTGGCCTGCAAAATGATGTCAAATATTTCGGGACACCTTGTATATTAGGAAAACCTATGACAAAGTGGAATAAATTTTAATGTGTTTTGTCCTTTAGGATTTCATAGGATGAATGTGAAGTTTCTGTGAAGAGCAGATGCTGAGAATTTTAAATTACCATTTCTTTTTTAAATATGTTATGGGTATATAGTCAAGCTGATTTGTTTTGTTTATCTTTTTACCACTTTTGTTATTAAGTATCCCACATTGTGATAAAGATCTGCCAAGAAAGAATAAATATTGTAAGAATGTTGATTCTTGATTTATAAAAGAATATATATATCATTTCACCATACATACACACATATATAATGTAAGTTCTGCTCTAAAGCACGTGCACACAACTCAGCAGTCATCACTATCTAGTCACAGATTAGCTAGCCAAAGCAAGCAGACAGGTATATTTGGAAATTCACAGCCAGTTTGTGTATGTATGTATGTATGTATGTATATATACATACATACATGACAAAAAGAAAACTTTAAGAGATAACAATAAAATTGCATTTAAATTTTTGAAGATTAAAGTTGACTGGGAAGAAAGAAGCCAGAAGAGATTTCCACATGTGAGAAGTGACAAAGAAGAAACTTATCATAGAACTTAGTTACATCTAGCCATTTCAACTGCAGAATAATGAGACTCTGCTGCCAATCTCATTCTGCACTTAAATTCAGTCTCTAGGTACCAAAGAGGAAAGCCCAACAGAATAATAACCATGAAAATATTTATAGAAAAGGCAATGCTATATGATTCTGGATATAACTTTACTGTAGAAATTTCTGAAATTATTGCACTTTCAATATATTTTTTACCTTAATTACTTTTAATCAGAACAGCATTATTATTACTTTTTTTTTTTTTTTTTTTTAATGAAATTAATTACTAATTAACTGACCAAAACTCAAAATTTCTGCTCTTAAAACTAACATTTCACATTGAAGCAATATAAAAAAAAAAAGTGTGAGAGAAAGAGAGATATCTAATTTTATGCCCTGAAGAAAGGCAACAATTTTCATGCCAAATTTCTCATAATTTTTTTTTTACCTGGTAAAATGGTGTCTGCCATGAAAGTACATACAAAGGAGAAGTATGCAATTGAATTACTCCATGTAGAAAAACTGCATCCATTGTCACTCACTGATGCTTGCTGAATGTTTAGAGACAAAACAATGGATGTGAACACAATTAGGTCATAGATATGGGTTTCAGCAATGACTACAGAAAGGTAAGTGACAAGCCACATTTACAAGTATGACAAGCAAGCTCTTGTTCATCTGTGAAAAATGCATAGCCAATGGGTGTGACAAAAATAAAAAACAACAAAATGCTAAAAAATCAGCATATCGTGATGAACACATCCTCCAGAAGTAATATAAACAAGTTTTGTCAAAATCATTATTATTAAGAGGAAGGATCAAAGTATTTTTTGATCATTTAATTAAATTCGTTATTCCTTTTTAGAATATTCAAAATTTTGATTAAAAACACTTTTCTTGCATGAGTGGTTGTACTAACTTTTTGGCCTCTGTTTTGCAGTAACACATTAATTTGGAAATTCTTGCAGAAATCAAATAATAGTGAGATTTTAATGAAATTTTCAGGAATTATTCACAAATGAATGGGATTGTTATTAAAAAAAATTTATTAGAAAACCTTGGTAATTTTTTTTTCATGTGTTTTAACCCCTTAATTTTATAATTTTTTGTGACTATATTAGTTAAAAGCAGAATTTTTTGAAGAATTTAAATCAAATTTTCAGAAAAAAAAAAAAAAAAAAAAAAATCAGATCCTGTCTTACCGAAAATCTGTTCTGAATCAAAAAAATTAAAAATGCAATAAAACTAAGACATCATTTAAATAGAGCAGCTTTTAATTGCTTTTATGAATAATATATTAAAGACAATATTGTCTGAAGAATTTCTGAAGTATTGATGTACAAACCAATAAATATCTCATTAAAAGGTCATGTTTTAATCATTGTCCTTCCTTATAAACTTTATCATCTGCTCCACCATACTTAACTATGAACATGTTCAGCTGTCAATAAATTAATTAACACATCAGAAAAACAAGACTTTGTTGCAAAGAAATGTTTGTATACAAAATTTCATGCTATAAGTATTGTTTCAAATGAAATTTAACCTTAAATTTGCTAATTTTCATCAAATGTTTCTGAAATATATATTTTATTTCTGCAAAATTTTTAAACATGAGAATTAACTTTTGTTTATAGATGTGTCAAAAATGACCAATTTCAACAATTTTAATTAAAAAAAAAAAAAAAAAAAAAAAAAAAAAAATCAAATTGATTCCAATCAATATCATTTCTGCTTGAAATGCACCACAGTGTATTTTGCTGACTGGAAATAGTAAATTTTAAATCTTTTAGCTTTCCATTAAAGCTAAAAATGAAAGCTTCAAGAAAGACTTCATTACTTTAAATTCATTTTAAACCTTACATATACCAAATTTTTAAGGTACCTAATTTTATAGTGGAAAACATGCTCTATAAAACAGTGTTATCATGCTCTATGTCTCTTTCCATCCTAATGAGTAGTATTACTTTTGATGTATCCCAAATATAATCTGGATTATGCAAGATATATGTATATATATATGTGTGTGTGTGTGTGTGTGAGTGGATGCTGAAACATTTTCAGCCCAATACACTTCCTAAGATCTGACCAAATGACTAAATTTGGGGGGGGGGGGGTTCTTGGTAACACTGACCTTTTCAGTAACTTCTCATTTTCTTTGTAACATATTCCAGAGTAAACAGAAAATACAATCTGATCCTCAACAGATACTTCGATTTTAGCCAGAAATGTTAATTCATATATAATTCTGTTATTTTTTATGGGTACTATGCTAGTATATTATTACTATTATAACATAAGCAACAACAGCAAAACTGAAACACCACCAGTAACAGCAAAAGCTGCAACAATAGCACCACCTGCAGTAAGAGCAACAACATTATTTCTTGTGTTGGTAAATCCAATGTAGTTGTCAAACA
>OZ038512.1:40718044-40755544 GCA_964036315.1 Acanthosepion esculentum
GTTCCATTTGAATGCTTTTGTAGCTTATTTTGTCAGTTTTTTGTTTTTGTTTTTTTAACTGGACTGCCAATTAATAATGAATTGGTCTTTTATTGTTGTTATCAGATAGTTGCAAAGTTCATTCTATAAACTAATATATCTTTACAGAATTGCAAATGGCTGCTATTAAAACAAGATGGCACCTGCAAAAATCTTGCCTCATTATGAAAGATCGTTGCCACAATGGCTTCTCTATAAATGCTTGTTTTCATACTGTCTTCAGCCAAAATGTGAATCACGGCACAAGACTATGAATCATCTCAGAGTAAGAACACAGTACTTTATACAGTCTTTATGTGTCTTCTGATTTCCGGACTGTCTAATAAAGACACTAACTTGACAACCAACACATTTGCATATTTTTATGCATACATACCAGCACCTGAATTTCTGCAAACCAAATTTAGAACTTGTTGTTCAGCCAGCTCTGCAGTGGTGATTCATTATAGATTTAAGAGTTTGCAAATTTTACTCAATTAGAATAGTGTTTCTAGTTTATAAAAGCTTTTATTCTATTTGATTCTTCTTCTATGTGGTGTGTCCTTTCAGGAAATTAGGAATCCTGGCTCTCCACAATTTCCTGTCTTTTGTAGCTCTTAATTTTGTCTTTTTGTTATCTCTCCGAAATCTCATTCCAACATCCATTTACTCAAGCTCACTAGTTAGGTTATGTGTTGCTTTCCTTTGCCCTTGCAATCAATCTGCCTTGTGAGGATCAAATTTTCCAAGCCCTCTTTTCCTCATTATATGCCCTAGAAATTTCAAATCTTTCTAATGTTAAAAGTAAGTGTCCTATTTATTTCAATTTTATTTAAATGTTCATTACTTATATGTGGTTCATGGTATTCTCAGCATCCTTCTGCAGAATCATATTTTTGTTGTTTCAAGTCTCTTTATCTGTGAGAAGATTGTCCAACATTCACTGCCATACAGGAGGACTCATATTACATAAGAGCTAAGCACTCTTTTCTTTGTTTCTAACAATGTTTTCCTGTTTCTTAATACTTTGATTAACTTTTGAAAGGCATCTTTAGAGTACTGATTCTCACCAATCTGAAACCAGTATTTGAACCAGAGAGTTTATGTTGACTCCCAAGATTCTCCAGAACATCTGACTTGTCAGGATTCAGTTCAATAAAAAACAGATTTTAGAAGAATAATAAAAACTAAAACATCTTAACTTCTTAGTTGTTGAATATCTGGAGAACAAGTTCAATAGTTTCTATTTATCAATATGTTACTTCGAAATGTGGGTTTATTAAATATTAAACACTTCAAATACCTTGCTGTATGGTTAAGCTATAACACATTTAATATAAGAGATAAGGTAATTGAAGATAGAATAGGCTGCATTAGGAGTAATTTTGCACAACACTGCTAGATGTTACAAAACTCACACATTAAGCTAAGTGCTCAAGTCCTGTTCTTAAATAGCCTCATCAAATCAAGACTTTCATATAGACGTCATGCAAGGCATCCGACTTGTTCAGTTAACTATGAGCTATATACAACCATTTTCTCAAGTCTCTGATTAAAAGTAGATCCATTTGAATGAACCCTGTAGGTCTTGTCCTTCATCAAATCTTGCAGACTGGTGCTACAAAATCACTAACAAAGAACTTTACCAAATAGCAGGAAACACATTTTCAACAGCAGAGGCAACTACTTATTTTTTTTGTTTTTTTTAAATCATGTTCACCCCTAAGCAAGCTAAGCCACTAAGAAGGGGGGGTAGAAGAATTAGAAAACAGAAACATTACAAAGGAGCAAAAAACAAAAGAGTAATCAAGAGGACAGAGATAGCACATGTAACTCAAAGAGAAATGGTGACTTTCCACATTAAACAAAAGAGCTTACAGCCACATCACACTGAAATACCAGTTCCTATATGATCAAGGTTAAGCAACACTGAACCTGGTCAGTATCAAGATGGGTGATTGCTTGGGAATACCAGATGCTGTAAGTTTGGATATGCGGGTTGTGTAATAGATAATGGCTTGGAATTGTTAATTGGAGAGTAGAGTTCCAATTCCAGTTGGGTTCATTATATTCACTTATGCACAAAGGTATAAATCTAGCTATGGGTTAATTAGTAAAATTTATCACTAAATCATTATCTAAAAAAAAAAAAAAAATCAAAAAAAATCTTATAGTTTAAAAATATTTTCTGGCTTTAAATAGCCTGTAAAGGATTGGTAAATCATAGAAAACGAATCAATATTAAACAAACAAATGTTTAAGAAATCAACTCCAATCATTAATAGAAAGAGCAATAACAGTTACTGGACTTGAGAAGTCTATTTTCCTGAAAAACCTATTTTAAGAGAAATAATAAATTTTAACGGATGTGAACATAATTGTCCATTCAATGAAGGTCAAATGTCTATTATATGGAAATGGTTACTATCACTGTTGGCATTATTCTCCATTGTAAGGTGATAAAATGTGGGTTTATTTTGACTGTAATGTTTCTTCTTTTTTTTTTTAACTGATCACCACAGTATCTTATTTTAAATGGGCGATGCCATCTTTACACCTAGACCACTGTGGATGATTACCCCAAAATCTTTTTCTCAACAGTCAATTGGTGCTGACCGGTCATCTCTGCTTCAGTCACTTTCCAACCACTATAACTTAGCTTCCCTATTTCATTTTCTTCTTGGCCTAATGTTTTCTGCTGAGATGAAGTGGAAACATTATATTGAATCAGGCCAGATTCTATCTTGCATATTTATAAGTTTACTATTCAGCCTTGCTTTGAATATAGCAGCCACATATGGTCCAGTGCTCCTGCTATATATTTAGAGATTCTTGATAAAATCCAAAGAAGAATCTGCAATATTATTGATCCTGACCTGGCATCTCGGCTTCAGTCACTTTCCCACTGTCTTTCCTATGAATAATTTAATGGTAATTGTTCTGATGAGCTTTCCTCTATGGTACATTGATGGTGAAGTTTCATCATTTTACTGTTGGAATGGCTAGATGCAACCGTAAGTTCTATGCTAACAGTTTCTTTTCTCACACTTCTCACTTGTGGAACACTCTTCCGGCTTCTTGTTTCCCAGTCAGCTTTGATCTTCAAAAATTTAAATGCAGTGTGAATTGTTACATCCGTCGTCTTAATTCCTATTCATTTATTGCTCTCTTTCTCTCCCCTTAAAAGTGTTTTTTTTTTTTCATATTCTCTAACACACAGTAATCTTAGTGGCTCTATTACCTTGCTTAGGGTGAAATATTTTTTTTTTTAAATTTCATTACTTAGTTAGAATTATCATTCCCAAATGTTAGTCTTCAAATGCTTCATGGTCAAAATCAAAAAAAACTTTAGCAATATTTACATAACATAATCAATGTCATGAACAAAGCTCCTATCATGGATTATGTTTATATCTTGAGGAAAAAAAAAAAAAAAGATTATGCTCACATCATCTGTTCGGTAATAATCAGCAAGCATCGAATATTTGAGTGCAATTTTATCCAGTGACACTTCTTCATATAGACTTTAATGTCAGAGGTCATTTTGCAAAACAACCACACAATTGCAACCTCAGACAAAGCAAACAAATAAATAAACACCATCTATATGTATATACAAGCCAACTTCATGTCTAATACAACACATGAATGTTTTTGCAGGACTTAAATACTCCAGTAAAAATATACCTGTGTATAGTGCAACCAGGAGGCACAGTGAAGTAGTGGATAGTGGCTCGGACTGAGGAACTGGAGAGCCGAATTCAAAATCCTGTTGAATCCATTACATTCACTTACATGCTAATACCCTTGGGAAAGGTGTGAATCCTCCTCTTCTCCCCCCAGCTAGAGGTAAATAGCAGGGTAGACCAGGTTCTATAGCCTTGGATGGCAACTGGTCTACCGCAGAAAGAAATGACAACCTACTGCGGGGAAAAAAATCTGCCTCTTCAGTCATGTATCGAAAGATACATGATCACCTAAGCATGTATCACGCATGGAACATAACTGACTGATAGTGCAACCAGTCACCAAAAATGCATGACTTTTAACCTCTTCAAAAAAAAAATTACCTGTGTATAGCGCGACCACCCCACAAACCACACAGAATTTTGGCATTTAAAACTGATCACAGAAGCTCACACTATACTAGAGTATATACGGTAAATAACTTGAGAAACCTCAATCACTACTTCTACCTCTGATGTCACGGTAGAACATGAGAGGCATTAATTTTGGAGCAACCTATGTATCGTTTAACTCTAACGATTAAGACAGAGTAGAGTATTTTATCTAATTGCTGGATGAAAAATTCACAAGAAAAACAGATTCCAAAATAATTAAGCTTCTATAATTCCCACTTAAGATCTCGTTAGTTTCCTATTTGAGGGCTGTAATGACAAACAGTTGTGAATTAATAAGTAGCTATGTTAGTCTTTACCAATACAGACCTGTATGACTTCACGGTACACATGTAGCGTACATTTGTGGCTCAGGTATTAATCTATAAACACAATATAAGACAAGTATGATTAAAAAAATTTTGTTCTACAGAGAATGAAACTGGAGCAAATGCTAAGTTAATAATATTCTATAGTTTCCTATTAATGAGTTATGGATTATAAGATCAACTTTCTGCTCCATCATCACAAGGTCATCAACTTTCTATCCTGCTCCATCATCACAAGGTCATCAACTTTCTATCCTGCTCCATCATCACAAGGTCATCAACTTTCTATCCTGCTCCATCATCACAAGGTCATCAACTTTCTATCCTGCTCCATCATCACAAGGTCATCAACTTTCTATCCTGCTCCATCATCACAAGGTCATCAACTTTCTATCCTGCTCCATCATCACAAGGTCATCAACTTTCTATCCTGCTCCATCATCACAAGGTCATCAACTTTCTATCCTGCTCCATCATCACAAGGTCATCAACTTTCTATCCTGCTCCATCATCACAAGGTCATCAACTTTCTATCCTGCTCCATCATCACAAGGTCATCAACTTTCTATCCTGCTCCATCATCACAAGGTCATCAACTTTCTATCCTGCTCCATCATCACAAGGTCATCAACTTTCTATCCTGCTCCATCATCACAAGGTCATCAACTTTCTATCCTGCTCCATCAAACTTCAACTCTCTATCGCGCCATTAACCTTTTTTATTATTTTTTAGTACAACATCTACTTTTTATTATTCTTAATAAAAAATAAAAAATGGTGCTTTTATCACAAGTAAATAAAAGCAGCATACATCAAATATGCTTGGATTTATCAACGGTTAAACAATTTATCACCCTTGATAAACTTGTGTATATAATTTTGAAAGTATTCACTTCACGTATTTCATGTTGAGAAAAATATAGTTCAGAAATCTTAAATATCCAAACAAGAGTATTAGGTCAGACAAATCTCTCCATGAATAGAGTTTCTGGGCCAAATAAAAATTTGCCTGAAGACAGATTATTATTTCAGGGGATCAACAGTGGAGTGGGTGAGGGGGAGGAAACAAATAAAATTCAAATACTCATCATACTGGCCAACATTTTCAGTCAGCATATTCACAGCAGAGAGGGCCAGGTATTAAAAATACAAAATAAGCTCAAACAAGATTTTAAAAGTATAAAAAAATAAAAATTGATTTTAAGCCAGATAAATTAGAAAAATGACGATTACACAAACAATCAAAGAATTGTTTGATAAATTATTCAGGTAAATGTTTTCATCTTTATTGTAATACAGTCCGACCTCTTGAATTCAACACTGTTCTCCAGCAACTCCCATGATCTAGCATTTTTTTGTATATATTATTTTGGGGGGGTTTTAGGATATATTTCATTGGTTTTTTTTTTTGGGGGGGGGGGTTGCTTTTGTATCATATGAAACAAAAACCCGTGTTTGCAAGCATTAATGATTTCTTTCATTTCCTGTTTTATGCTTTGTTCTACATTTGATAACACAGCGATACATATGTGTAATGAGCTGGCAAACTATGTTGACACAGAAATTACTCCTAAAAACACACTGTCATCCAGCAGTGGCCTGGTTCCAGAGGTGGCAGATTAAAGCGGCTGGACTACAATACATGTCAGTGGCTTTATTCATTGAAATAGAGCAATACAATAAAGACATGCGTATGCTAGTCAGGGCATCCCATCAAATTATGATTACATTTTACCTCAGAACTTCAGTCAACATGAGGAAGGCTAGCGAGTGCACTAGTATATATATATGCAATTATCAAAGCAACAAAGATGAAGAGAAAAAAAAAATCAGCAAATCATAACATTTCCTCAGAAGTTCAAAGCAACCCGCAAATATCAATGTTCATATAACGGAATGATGACTGAATGATGAATTGGAATCAAGTAGAATAATAGGATAAAGAGAAAATAGGAAACATTTTCCAGTCTGTTTCACTCAAGATATGGAGAAAAAACATTTTATATACAGCTTTCTCGATAGCTCATTCTCTGATGAAGCTATAGTAAAACTAAAAAAAAGTTAAACATTTCCTATTTGTTCTTTATCCTATCATATAATTGTTTACTTTAAATGTATGGACAAGCAAGTAAACATATAGTGAACTTTCAATTCACCAGTTTAAAAATCTTTTCATGAAATAAAAAGAAAAGTTTAGAATTATCCGGTTCATACTCCACTCCAGTCTTTTAAACAGGAGTAGAGGTTTATCTCTCATTTCCTGTTCAGGACTGGGTTCCCAGTTCCTTTTGAAGACTTTTCATTCTCCTTCACTCTCTTTGCATCTTAGTGGTATTATCACCTTACTTGGGGTGAATGAATAAAAAAATAAAAAATTTGATATCAGGAAAGTATCAATTGCACGGTCTTGAGGGTGATGGATTCTTTTCAACCCTTCAACCTCTTTACAACAGACAGAAAGTTGCTAGTCTCTTGCCACCATTTTCATGACAGACATTCTGGCAAATTACATTCGTTGGCTCCACCAGACCTTCACAGTTAGGAATCGGTATTCTAGGTACACAGAGTCAACTCATCTCATTCTCTTCATATTCCATTGGCAAAGAGGAAATTCCACTTCAGCTTCTTCTCAAGAACTCTTGCAATGTGGAACAGTCTCCCAAGGGGATGATTCCCTCATGACCACAATCTTAACCTCTTCAAGTTGAGAATCAACCATTATTTATCCTACATATCCTCATAATATGCAATCCTTGCTCCCTCCCGATATGTATGCATAAACATCCCCATTCAATAGCCTTCTATCTTGAGTTGCACTTAGGCCTTGTATTTGGTGATCAATCATAAAAAAAAAAAAAAAAAAAAAAAAAAAAAAAAAAAACACATTAGAAAGTAGAAATTGTTTACAAAAGTAAAAGTAAATTTTCCCAAAGTGGGGAGAAAGCACTTTCTGAGAAACTTTCAACAATGAAAAGAATGACGGTAACACCAAAAGTTACATTCTGGTGGAGGAATTGGCCAATGATTAATAATAAAACTGGCAATTACAGGAAATAACATTAAAAAAATTATCAGCCAGGTATTAATTAAATAAAAAAAAACGTTTTCTCAATTTACATTCTGGGGGTAGTTTTCTATTTGTATGAGAGGGTACTGAAAAGCACTCTGGCCAGTCAACCTCCCAAAATCAGTACCAAACATCAGAATATTGAATTTAGCAGGTTGGTAATGCTATGCACTTTACAGCACCACCATTGTGTGTGCACACAAAGGAGTGCTGAAAAAAAAAAAAAAAAAAAAAAAAAAAAAAACTCAGTCCAACCCACTTCACAAAAATGTAACCAAATAAGCAAGGAATTTTTGAATCTCTTCCTGTCTAGTTTGTTGAAAACTTCACACTACCTTACACACACACACACACACATATATATATATATTATTTTTCATTTATTTTGTTTAAACGTTATTCTTTGATGGATACTCATATTTAAGTAGAAGTTCTGTTTTTCAATTAAATGGTATTTTTTATCCAACTACATCTATTGGCCTGAATATTCGAGAACTCGGCAGAAAAATGTGTGTCCTAGATGTAGTTTGATAAAAAAATTAAAAATACTGTTTAAAAAACAGAGCTTCTACTCAAATATGAGTATCCATCAAAAAATAATGTTTAAACAAAATAAATGTTGGCAGCTTGGAAAGTTATATCTGTGCTGCTCACAGATGAAAATGATTCTAAAGTCCTTTAAGTGATGGCTATAGCTGAGAACAAGGAAACCGCCATCACATTGTACTCTCTCTCTCATATATATATATATATATATATATATATATATAAACCATATTCTTGTCCGAGTAACTATATTGTTTAAAATTTGCTATATTTATGAGGGAAGTCTTCAATATCAGAGATATGACATTTGATATAGACAATGTGGGAACAGAAATCAAGACTGCATTGTGATAGGCAGTTTCACACCTCAAGTAATCTTCAGACTATTATATGCATCTGTGTTATTAAAATAAAACATCAATACCATTAAATTTTATGAAAATTTCTAAAAACCAAAATTAAAAGAAAAGTTAATACTTTTGTCCTGTAGTAAATTCTAGAAGTCGTTCCACCCCAACTATTTTTTTTTTTTTTTAAATGACAAACTTTTGAATGATTTGTGGTTTAGACTTCAACAGAAACTTTTAAATGAAAATTTATTCTTCGTTCCCCAGCTTTATTTGCTAATAGAAAATAAAAGCAAGTTGTAGCAGATGGGAGAGTTTACTTTTAACATAATTGTTTTGATAACTGAAAACTTAAACAATTTACAGAATACAGTTTGAACCTACAAATGTCATCTTATGTTTAAGTCAATAATATTTAAAAACAGTGATATGAAATAAAAATAAAAGATAAGCACATGTATATCATAAATATACAGTAAATATGATAAATCTAGGATACATATTATCGTAAGCAAGCAACAAGTAGGACAAGGAAATTTAAATAATGAAAAATATGAATGGTTTGAAATGGGCCCAATATTAAACAGGTAACGAAGATGTTGAACAAGTGAGGTACCTTACCTGAATATTTCTGCCTCATCATATCCCTAAATTCTAAATCATGCTGAAGGTAAAAAATTCCAACAAATATGACAAGATGTCACCTGGCAAGCTCCAATATGCAGACAGTGAATTCACCATACAACCTACTTACCTGGCTAACTAGCTTGTAGGCAGGTAAGCAAGCTAACTACTACTACTACTACTAGTAGTAGTAGTCCAGTTTGGAGAGAGTTGGGAGTGGGGATATAGTCATGCAGTCAGATTAATGAAAACTATGTAAAGAATGCACATGTGACTGGTACAGAGAATTTTTAGGAGTCACCTTAAATGACAAACCATAGAGCCTTAATAAAAATTAAAAAAATCTTTAAGAAATATCGGTCAAACAAAACCCGTACAAAATCTTAACGCATGACTAAGTGTGAAGTGGTTTGTTTCTCAGATGTACGAGGTTCAATTCTAGAAAGATTTATGAAGTCTGTTGATCACAATGATAGCGATTTGACTTGAAATCAAAGAAATCAAGCCCAGCCCATCTTTGACTTGTTAAATTCTTGGTAACTTGCTCAACAGCTTTTTGTGAATTGAGCCGAGTAGTTCAAAGTATAACTAGGAAGTTGAGGGTTTTCAAAATCAGCCATGTTTTCAGTTAATAATCAGAATTAAAATTAAAACATTCTGGACAAATGAAGTTACTCTAGGTTTAGACATAAATTCTCAATTCCCAACTCGTCGTCTTGATCCTACCTGGAAAAAAAACAAAAAAAAGTAAATAAAAAAAACAAATCTGTAAAATCTTAATGTACACTAACAAAAAAAAAAAAAAATGTCTTGTTCATTTTCTCAAAACTGGTATGTATGAGAAAATTTTATGCAAATATGACCCATTAACTTCCATCATTATTATTATTGTTGGTAATTATGAAAGAGTAATTTCTCTTATGAATTTTTCATCAACAGTTAGAAAAAATAATTAACTTTGATTTAATTGTTTCAGCTGTCTAAAGGTTTGTTTCCTGTTTTTTTTGTTTTTTTTTTAAACAGAGTTCACCCCAAGCAAGGCAGTAAAACCACTAAGGCACGAAGGGTTACTGGGTGTGATAGAAATAGAAAAAAAAAAAACATTAAGTGATTGTGTGATCAGAAAGACAGATAACGATTGACATTGCATTTAAATTTTTGAAAATTAAAGTTGGCTGAAAACCATGGAGCTGGAAGGGAGTTCCACAAGTGAGAAGTGCGAGAAAAGAAACTATAAGCATAGAACTTACAGTTACACCTAGCTAACTCAACTGTAAATTAATGAGACAGTGTTGCCAGTCTAGGACTACATTTAAATTAAAGAGTTCATCTGAACAATAACCATGAAAGTATTTATAGAAAAGACACAGGAAGACAACTATACAGTGGTGGGAAAAAAAAAATCACTGAAGCCGAGATGCCAGATCAAGTCTGATAATATTACAGATTCTCTGGCTTTTGTTTTAAGTTATATAATACAAGTGTTGCTCAAAAATTAATGCCTCATTATGTTGCCCCATGATGTAAAAGGTGCCAATGGTAAGTGTTGAACCTGTCCATATATGTATAATGCAAGACTCTCCCAACAGATCGAGTCCTCTAGGTCACTGGCATGTTTAGGAAAAAAATAAATATGCAAAAATTTGCCTCCCTGCTGAGTGTCAATAACCTAGGGGTTAGAATCTCAAACTGATAACAAATCGGTCAGGTTTCAGTCGCAGCTTGAAGCGATCAGATGTCTAGCCACAGTGAATGGTAGTGATTGCTGAAGAGTCTCCTCAAAAATGAAGAGACTTGAAGCAACAGAAATGTGGTTTTACAGAAGAGTTCTGAGGGTACCATGCACTGAATATGAAATTTGAGAAAATGGAAACAAAAAAAAAGAAGCTTACACTTAATATCACAAAGAGACAGTTGAAATTTCTAGGGCACATAATGAGGAAGGAGGGCTTGGAAAATCTGATACTCACAGATTGAAGGCAAGAGGGACAGAGGAAAATGACACATAATATTCTTAGTGAATTTAAGTGGATGGTAGAACAGGGTTTAAAAGAAATAATAAAAAGACAAAATTTATTAAGAGCTACAAAAGACAGGAAATTGTGGAGAGCCATGATCACCTATGTCCTGAGGGGACACAGCACAAAGCGATAACTGCTGAGTTTAACAAAATAGCATCCGACAGGAAAGGGCACATGTCACTGTAGAATAAAATTACTTCTGTAGACATTCATCAAGGCTTACTGTACATGTAGACCAAACAGTGAATATGAGTACAGTTAGATGATAGGTAATGCATTTCAGTAATGCTAGCAGTGTAGTTGTCAGCTAATATCTTGTCAAGGACACATCTGTAGGATGTTACAGAAATCATTTTGACAATTATCATCTTGACAAAGAGAGTCAACCAAGTGTAGCGGACCTCCCAAGAACCAGGTCAATCAACCCTGACTGCTGAGTGGAGCAGACTAAGAACCAGATTAACAGACCCTGGGTTCTTGATGAATGATTTTTTTTTTTTTTTTTTTTTTTAGATGAAAGCTAACAGGACAAAGAAGGATTCTTCTCTATAAGACAGTGGTCTCTAGCAGCCAAAACGAGAGGGGTCTGCTTGCCACACAAAAGGAAATGCACACCAGTTAGACCATTCACCCACTTCACCTCACTTTTCCTCAATCACCTACAGCCAAATCTTACAAGAAGGTTGCAAATGAATAAAAATAGCCAACTGCTACAATTTTATCTTGCGGTATTTTTTGGGTGGGGGGAATGGCAAGTAAAGATCTGTCCAAAGAATTATTCTCATTGTATTAAACCACAAACGTTTAATTTGGTTTGGTTTGTCTTGCGACATATCAAATTCAATGGGTCATTTAATGCAGACAACTTTTTTTCCTGGTAATATTTTGTTTTGTCAAAAATCTATAGCTAGTAATATTATTTTTTAAAAATGTATAGCTAGTAATATTATTTTAAAAAAATGTATAGCTAGTAATATTATTTTAAAAAAATGTATAGCTAGTAATATTATTTTTAAAAAATGTATAGCTAGTAATATTATTTTTAAAAAATGTATAGCTAGTAATATTATTTTTAAAAAATGTATAGCTAGTAATATTATTTTTAAAAAATGTATAGCTAGTAATAGTTTGTTTTTTTTTTCAAAATATATACTGCTGATAATAGTTTTTTTTCCTTGAAAAATTTATTTCTGGTAATAATTTTTTTACAAAGTATTTCAGGTATTAAAACCTATTTTTACACTTTCATAATGCTTTTTACCTCAGTTTCGGGGTTAACTATTTGCCTATAGCTGGGACCCTAACAGGTGCTGCCACCCCATGTTAGGGAACACCAGCAATTAAGAGGTGGTTTCACACTCCTCAAAAAACCTCCTGATCAGAGTCCTTGCTGCTGGACGTAGTTTATCGTCTTACCCAGGACGCGGATGTAGTTTATCATCATACCCAGGACGGACAAACGTTTAACTGAAAAAAGCTGCAGCCTATAAATGAACCTGGTGTCTGGTTGATTGATTTTGTTTAGTAGTATATCAACATCTATGAGTTATTTAATGTCAAAATCTAGATATATTAAATGCAATTATATGCCTTCAACCACAGATAAAATGTACTGTTGATAATTTTACTATGAATTTGTATTTTTATGCTTTCATAGTGTTTTGTTTTTGTTTGGAAGTGTACTATTTGCCTATAGATGTGATCTTAAACGGGTACTACCACCACAGGTTAGGGTGGAACTGGGAACAACAGAGGTTGTTTGGTGTCTGGTCTGAGCTGTAATGCTACAACAGCAATATATGTGATAAGCCATTAGTACAAGTCCAACAAGCATTTTCTGGTTCATTGCTTGTAAAAATGTACTAATGTAATGTCTTATGTGTAAAATAGTGTTTTGTTGCTAAATAATTATTCTGTCCAAAGTTGTTATGCTCCCTTTATCTATTAGTGCATCTATGGAAATAAGTTTGAGGCATTACTTTCAGAGCATCCCGTGAGTGTGTGTATATTTGGATAACAGCAGGAGCAGGGGAAGATATAAATGCATTCATTGGTTAAAATTATGTACCATTTACAGCTCTACTCTCTTGGCAACTCTGATTTGTAAACATCTCTTTCCACTCTCCTACTAGTTTGGTTGTTTGGGGTTTTATGGCATATCAACCACTACGGGTTATTTAATGCCAGATCCAGTATTTACTAGAGATATCAAAAATGTATAGCTGGCCACATCATCGTTTCAAAAAAATGTATCCCTGGCAACATCATCGTTACAATTGTTTTTGTCTATATGAAAAAAAAATTATATATATATATATATATATATATATATATATATATATATATATATATGCACATTTCATTAAAAACAACTGACAAGGTGCTTTTTCTTAGTTTTTTTATATAATTTCTCGTGTGATCTAATAATTTTTTTCTTTCCAGATGACAAATTATATAAAAATTGTCTGAATGTTCTTTTTATCGAAGCGCTTTCGGCTATACATTTAGCCATTTTCAAGGATTATATTTTAACTGTTAAAATTAGAAATAGTTTGTTGTATGTATGTTTTATAAAATGTTTCATTGTTTTGTTTCAAAACACAGTCAAGATATTATGTCCATGTTCAAAGTTAATATTATTAAGTGTTGGTTTGTTTGTTTTTATTAATAAGGCTTCCATTATTTTTATCCTTTTTTTTGCATATGGATGATGCTATTATATTAGTGTTGTTGACAAGTATGTTCCAAATAGTGTCCAGTAGGTCTCTATAAATATTTAAATGAGATCTAATTGAGCTATCGTCAGAAAGGTGTAGAGTTAGTCTGCATGTTAAACAATTTGTAGTGTGGCCTATATAATTATATATATATATATATATATATATATATATATATATATATATATATATATCTCACACTACATATGCAAAGTCACATATGTGATGAACAGAGAATCAGCTCTTTTTTAATGTAGATTCTGATTTTGTCAATGATAAACACAATCATTTTACAGAAGCAGAAAAAAGAAGTTTTATTAATGTGAAGTCATTAAAATAATAAAAATCAAGAAAATCCTTAATTCTTGATAATGATTCCATTTAGCTTCTCACTTGTCCTCAGTCACTGCGAATAATTTCATTTTGGACCAATCAGTGCAGAAAGAATAGTAAAAAAAATTCAGCTGATGCATCACTAAGAAATATTCACTTGACAATATTCTTTACACATAACTATGAGATCATTTGTTATATACAGTCAGAAGCATATTCTTCAAACTAAAATGCTTAAATAAGTTTTGAATATGATACAATTCCTACTCCACTAACAAATCATAAAAAAAAAGGTAGAAAGTGAACAGTTATCAGGTTGCACAATACATCATTTTTCATTTTTTTTTTTTTTGCTTTCTTTTTAAATCACTGAAGACAAAAAAAAATTCAAACTTCGGAATTTGGATACCTGACTGCTTAACTTGTTGGACCCGTAGTACAGGTTTACTAGTATATTACTCCCTCTAATGTCTCACCAACAAAAAGAATTATACAGCCAATTATGTACAACACTGTTACAAGTATAGATTTTGCAAGTAAAAGAAAATAAATTAGTGAAAAAAATAAAAAATAAAATAAAAATATTAAAAAGATATGAGAAATTTTCAAATATATAAACCCAGATATTTACTCCTTAGAGTATTTTTTTAAATTTAAGCAAGGGACTGATACTGATTCCTCAATCCGAACCACTATCCATTACTCCATCTTACCTCCTATATACTACATATATCAAAAATTTGTCCCTTATGAGCATTTCGACCTGAAACTGGAGTTGGTCAATAAGATAGATCACTTGAACTTATGTTGATTTATTGAGTATGTTTTTACAGGGCTTGCACACTCTAAAATCTTCGATGTGTCCTCAGGCAGGAATGAAACCTGCATCCCCCCTTTGTAGAGTAAACTAGCCATAGATGTCATACATTCTTCGATGAATAGAAATGAGACATCTACTTCAAATAAATGCCTACTCTAATTATGTTTGAAGTGTGCATATATATATATATATATATATATATATATATATATATATATATATATATATATAGCACAAATGTTTTAAAATGTTTGCAGTAGATAGTTTAAAATATCTTGGTTTTAACTTAGTTTTAAACAGATTTTTACTTTCTTTTTTTTTTTTTTTAAAGATTTAGACATTTCAATAACTTAGTTATCTCCCTTAGCTTTTGCATGTATGTCTACATAACATTTTTAAATTGTACAGTTCATAACCTTAGCATTTTTCACTTACACGTAAAAATTTAATTTTCAGATGAACATAATTTTGTCTTAGAAAAAAAAAAAAATAGACCCTGATGACAACATTATACTAATGTTGAAATTGAATGAAATGAATACTAGAAACTTGCCCATAATTATGAGTGGATCCTATTAAAAATAAGCAGACAAAACCTGTCTAAATTATTTAATGAGACATGTCTTTCTCTCGCTCACTCTCTCTCTCTCTCTATATATATATATATATATATATATATATATATATATATATATATACACACGCTCGTGACCTGACGATTGTGTGTAGCATGAAACACTGTCGCCTCTAAGTGTTGACTTCAATTTTCACTTTATATATATATATATATATATATATTAGTTAAATTTCCCTGAAATTCTGAAAATAAAGACAAATTGGTTTTAAAATGACAAGAACTAAAAATTTTTACAATTGTCATAAACTATATATTTCATTGAAGTCAACGCCCAGAGGTGACAGTTTGTTTCATGCAAAACACAATTGCCAGGCCATATATATATATATATATATATATATATATATATATATATATATAAAAAGGAGTCATTATAGTTGTTCCAATGAGAGAAAAGTGCATATTATTTTAAAGAGAAGAAAGAAGCTGCAAACATTTTGATTATAATATAGATTTTTAAAATATATATTATACTTTATTTCACATATTTTTCCTACAAATGTTTCTGGTCATGTAACCTTCATCAGGCTAAGGGTGGTTATTTCTACATATTATTAAAAGGAATTAATTTTCCTTATGTTTTCCAAAGTTTATCCATTGTTTTGTGTGTGGTAGTAATCTAAATTTTTCTTGGACTTGTGGGAAAAATATTCTTCTGCTTAAGAGGTAATAAAACAATTAAGATTGGCCAAAAAAAGGATGAAGGAAGGAGGTTTTGTTATCTTTTTATGACCCCGGCTCCGAGAAAGATGAGGACAATAGTCCGAATAATGTAAATAGTGTACATAATACCTCATCTCAGAAGATACTGAAATATATCATACTCAAATGTTGCACAAAGGTCATCAACTGGAACTGGCACCAGTCAACCAAATAAATGCATGAAGTAGCTACTAAATATATGACCAGATGACTTCATAAAATAAATAAAAACAACATTATAGAAAAACTGAAATATCCAATATTAATTCCGATAATGAATTTATCAAAAACCACCAACCATTCCAACAAAAGATGGAAAAAGAGATACAAACAAAGCATGTCAGTTATACATTTTCAACCCAGAACTCTGTTTTATAACACCTAACAACCAAACAAAAGCATTGCAAACAGATCTAAGAATCTCTAATCCAACCATCCTGCTCAACTGAAAGGTCTACCTTGTCAATGACCTCAAAAGAGAGGTCCCCAAAACCCTGTCAAACCTCCTCAAAGTAAAAAAAGACACACACACTAGAAGTCACTGACCCCAAAAATACTAAAAGAAATTTCAACACACTGAAGAAAACAAAAACATTTCTCCCAAATCAAAGTCTCCCAGACATTATGACCCAATGGAAGCTTTTATCAAAAGAACTGATTTTCTTTTTTAAATTCTTAAATACTTTTTAAATCCTTTTACTTGAACAGCACCCAGCTCCTCACATATGTCTTAGCTGAATTTGTTCCTGCCAACATAAACAATACCATTCCAATACCATACTTGGCCATTCCAATACAGCTGTTGAAATATATTGCTGAATAATTGCAAGCCCTTTAGCAGAAACCAAATACCTTATTTGCATTTTTTTTTTCATTAACTTTTTGTTTTAATAATGTAAACATACAAATTAACAAATGAATCCTGACTAAATTTGAGGGTGTGACCTGGAGATATGGATATAACTGGACAAGTGACATATCTACTACACCCGTGTTCAGTCTCAGCAATGTATTAAAAATAACTTATAAATACTAAGGTGGGCAGCGTGCACAGATACTACACTGATCTGCAGCAAAAGTACCAATTCATGGATAGTCCTGATGGTATTATGTAGGTTTATTTGAAAAACAGTCACATGTAAAAAAAAAAAAAAACCTCCAAAAGCAAAGACTTAATATATAGCCATTATTGATAGTCTTTTGTGTAAATTGCTTTCAACATATAGGCGATCATGGCTCTCCACAACTTTCTGCCTTCTGTTGCTCTAAGTAAATATTGGCCTTTTACTATCTTCCTTGAACTCTGTTCTGCCATCCATTTGCAGATCTATTAAGGAGGTAATTCTCCACTTTTTTTTTTTTTAAACAAGTCACCTCAGACAAGACAAAAATGCCACTAAAGTGCAAGAGGTGACTTAAAGAAAAGACTTTAGAATGAACTGGAAATCCAATCCCAAAGAGAAAACCAGGGATAAACCTTTACTCCTGTTCAAAAGACCAGGGAAGAGTGTGAACTGGACGATAGGTGAACCTATCTACCGCAGGACCTCTTTTAATCAAGTGCACAATGGTAATTCTCAAATTAATTCTGAAAGTGGAAATTGAAAACTGTTCGGTAACAAAAAAGAACATTTTGCTCAAAATTTTCAATATGAAAGTTTTTTTTTTTTTCTTCAGTAGAGTAAGATCAGAAAAAAAGTTGAAAGCACCCAGAAAAACATCAAATATCTGAAGCATAAATGGGATGTTCATCAAAGTCAATTAAATTGATCTTCACTACATACTCTTTAAGTAAAAAACATCACATTGACCGCATTGGATGGTAATTTCAGCCATTGCAGTCCTGCAGCTAAACTGCAAACAGCAACTTCTGGTCCCACATAAGTATAACACAATGTGAATAAGAAATTTCCATTTATTAAAATTACTTCCACATCCAGAAAATGCCAAAGAAGTTAATGAGTTAATAACAAAGGATAAACCAGTAGAGAAAACGTGTCAGTCTATCTTAATACCTGAATTATAAAATCTTTTGTCAAAAGGTAAATTATTTGTTTTTGAGATTTTTTTAAAAATTTAGCAATTTTTCATTTCTCCTATATGGTAATGAAAGCTGGACAATTCCCTCACTGATGAAAAAGTGATTTAAGACAACAGAGATCTGATTCTACAGAAGGATGATGAGAATATCATGGACTGAACATGTGAGTAATGAGAAAGTTTTAAAGAACATTAAAAAAAAAAAAATTCAGATTCATGGTAGACACTCATGGTATCTGTGAAACACCATCTCTAGCGAGGTCGAAATACAAGGCTTGAGACTTCATCCTAAGCATAGGCATATATATTAATTTCAGTTGAGCTCTCTGGTTTGAGGTGTGAATTTGTAAACAGTGACTATTTAAGCTAATATTGCACGACTCTTCGGCAGAATTGAGTTACTGTCAGTCACTGTGTGTTTATCTAAATCTAAAATTAAACACGCTAAAATTCACCTTCATCCCATACTGTGCATTGACCGCAAATTCAGTCGGGTTTCGATCCTAGCTAGAGGCAACCGGACGTCTAGCCACACTGATGAGCTGTGAAACAGCGAAACAGTCTGTGGATGACAAAAAAAAAATATATATATATATATATATATATATATATATAACCTGTTGGTTCCTATAAAATTATCTGCCCTTTGACAGGTCTTGTTTTTCATCCTATAGAGTGATATGCCACCTTTCTTACCAGTAGAAAAATTAATGAGGGAGTTAGTTTAGATGCCAACCACCTGTCCATGTGACAGGTTGTACTGGGTTACATGTTACCAGTAGCAGGCTGAAGCCTGACCTTACCAGACCAAAATACTGATTACAAGATTTTCAGAAACAGTTTAGTTTTAGTATTTTAAGGTTAGTTATTTTAAGGTTACGTGTTATACATGCAACTTCCTTTTATATGTTGCCCATTGAGTGCTGGTGCTAATAATGCTCAATGTATAATGCTATATTAATAAATATACATCTTTTTTTTCTCAACAGTAGCACAACCAAGTTTTAATGCAATAACCAGGTGCTGATTGAAAACTGATGATTGCATTGTGCATGAAACTCACAGTTGTGCTACCAGTGAAAATTTTTTTTTTTATATATATATATATCACACCCTTGTACAAATTAATTGAAACAAAACAAATAATTCCATCATTATTTACTCTTTTTTTTTTCATATTTTTCCAATGAAACATGACCCAGTGCACGTGTTAGTTCTTTGTATTTCCATTCCACAAAGTCGTTCCTTACAAATTGACAACAGATTCTCAATTGGATTTAAATCAGGAGAGTTTTGGGGCCAGTTTCTAGTACTTTGATTTGCTCAATGTTAAGGCTTGCCAGTATGTTCATGCAGTGTTACAATTTTTGTACACCTCCTTGGAGTAACGTCCATCACAGACAATGTCCATAGGACAACTAATCAACAGTTCAAACAATAGTGTCTGGGTGTAATAAAAATCTGATGCAATCACGGATGATGCAATATTTTTCAAGGCCAAACAAATTTCATCATATAACCTGAAAATAGATTTATATCACTGCACACCACAGCAAATGACCTAATCTGAGAAAATCAAAATAACTGCTTATGGATTTCTGTTTAAGTTGCACAAGGGTGTATATTTTAATATATTTGTTTAAAAGTTATTTTTATAGGTACAAATATTTAAGTAAATGCTCCATTTATAATAAACATACGCTTCCTCTGTAACTAAATGGTATAGCACGTCAGGCAATATGATGGTTCTATGAAGGAAACAGGTTAGATTCCTGTCAGAGGACATTTTTTCTATGAAATTTCTCAGACATTCAGGCCAGTAAATATTGTCATTACTATTATAAACAGAGCATTTACTTAAATATTTGTATAAAAATAACGTATAAACAATAATTATATTAAAATAATTGTTGGACTAAGTCCATTTCCCTGTTGAGCTCTTTTGAGAAAAGAGTAATTTTAAAAACAGTGGTTCCTACTGCTATTGACGCATTGCTCTTCAATGAACTGAACTGAGCTCTGTGGGCCACTGGTGTATTTCATATAGAAAAACGTTAAAATTAACCCTTTCTCTCTGCGGTGCGATGATAGCCTAGGGATAGGATCTCTGACTGATGCCAAATCTGTCAGGTTTCAATCCTGGCTTGAAGCAATCGGGCGTCTAGATACACTGAAGAGCTGTGATACAGTGAAACAGTCTGTCTGTGGATGCTAATATTATATATAGTGTTGTTCGATAAAAGTGACTCACCAATTTTTTTTTTTTTTTTTTTTTACTTAAAAATTTTTTTGCCTATTGTTTTTGGGGGTCAAACTAATTTTTAATCTTACTAATATAAAGACCCCTTCCCTACCACCTAGTAAAAAGGTTTACTCACCCTAAGGTATTCTACTGATAATTATAATTTGGGATATAAATGAGATTTAGGGAAAACTCTGCGCAAAAAAAGTGACTCACTTATTTCCTGCAACTAGTAATCAATAGAAACATAACCGAACAGCTTTAAATAAAGAATAATAGAGGTATAATTTATTTATAATAGGTAATATAGTTTGAAATATTTAATAATCTATGGGTCCTCCTTTATTTTGAATAACCTTTTCAGCCCTTTTTGGCATTGACTTGATCAGGTTCTAGCAAATCTCATCTCCAAGCATTGAATTCTATTCGGTTATGAAATTCACAATCAAATCCTTTGTTTTTCAAATGCTTTCTCGAGAGCCTGTACTTTATAATGCTCCATAAGTTTTCTATGGGGTTGAGGTCAGGAGATTGGGGTGGCTATGTCATAACACTCACCTGCTTCTCATCAAAATATTCCTTCATCAATTTTGATTTGTGACAGGGAGCATTATCCTGCATAAAAATGAGTTTGGTGGGGTCGATTTGCACCCTTTCAGCAGAAGGGAGCAGACAAGACTGTAAAATTCTCTTGTACTGCTCGCTCCTGAGGGTCTTTTCAATAGGTTTTAAGAAACCAGTTCCATGAAAAGAAAAGCATCCCCAGAACATTATACTGAACGGATGCTTGACAGTACTTACTGCTAAATTCAAAGAGCTTTCAAAGCTTCTTCTTCGGATTTTAGGTCGCTTATCCTTTGAATTTAGCTCAACTTTCATTTCATCAGAGAAGAGAACATTTAGTAAAAAAAAAAAAAAAATCAGGTGAGTCACTTTTATCAAAAATCACTGTGTGTATATATATATATATATATAATGAAATTTAAATACTTATAGTTAGTAACTGCTTTCATAAAATATGCAGTAAAATTGTTCAACACAGCATAGAGCTTAAATAAAATTTAAAATGAATAAAAACCAAAATGAAAATACTTGCCAAAATCTCTAAACAGTATTACCACTGATTTAACTAGTGAAAAAACTATAGATCAGCTAAAAACAGGATAAAAGCGTAATAAAAAAATCTGAAATATCTGATCAAAAATTCATTTCTCATCAAAAGGTAATAAAAGGCGGTCATCAAAATTTCCATTGAGAACAATGACTTATTTACACAGTATCCGATCTCAACTTGCTTTAAAACATTTGTGACATTTCAAATAAGACATGCACACTTAGCTTAGAGTAATAACCTAGTGGAGTAGCTCGAACTGAGGAATCTGAGAGCCAAGTTAGAATTCCAGAAGAATTTGTTACTAACGTGCAAATATTCTTGAGAAAAAGATATGAATTCACCTCTCTCTAGCTATGAGTAAATAGCATGACAGTGAGTCCTATAGCCTTGAGTTGCAACCAGTCTAGAAGGACAACACTGAATTCAAAATCTCTATGGGTTAAATAGCTTCACCAACCTACACCCCTGAAGACATGGTCCATCAGAGAATAGTTCCTCCAGCAGGAGTTAGAAGAACCCACTCCTCACCTCTGTATTTAGATTTGGACTACTACATTGTTAAAAAGAAAAAAATTTGAAATAAACAGTGACAAGAAAATGGATTATCATACAGATATCATGTACTAGAAATTGATCCTGTTATTCATGAAATAAGTCATAAATATTCATTTGCTAAAACAAGTAATACAAATTATGAAGTATCTAAATCAGAATTTGCAAAAACATAGGTAACTGCATGCAAGTAAAATTTGGATAAAAATCTAACAATAGTATAGGTTAGTAAGATTGACAAAGTTGAAAAAAATGTGACACATTTCATCCTTTAAGACTTCATATTAAAGTAGTGTTTTTGTAATCTTATATGCATATGAAGCGTGGAGGGGGGGATATAAAAACGCAAACATTGGTTATAATTATGCATAGATAGAAAACCAAAAAATAAAAAAAAATAAAAAAACTAATTTAAAAGTTTAAAATTTAAGCATTCCAACATATATATTCAATATAAATCCTGTTTGATAACTTTAAATTAAAAATTCAAAGTTGTCATCCTCCTAGATTGGCTGCCAGACAAGGCTACAGAACTCAGTCTATCCTGCTATTTAATCAATAGCTGGAGAAAGAAGACCGATTCATAATGTTCTCAAAGGTATTTGTGCAAAAGTGACTGCAAGAAACTTGGTCAGAATTTGAATTCAGCATGCAGGTTCCACTTTCTATACTGATAAATGCTATGAGCACATCTATCATGGGATTCACTGATTTACAGGAAATTATTTCCTAAAAGATTAATAGCTACAGTTAAGGAATTTCTTGATAACTAATATATTTTTAACTATTAAAAAGATTTCTTAAAGCATTTAAAAAAAATAAAATAAAATATTTTAAAAGTATATATAAATATACAGAAAAATATGTAAAACTATGCTGAAATTCATCAACCAAGATGTTCTGCACCCCTTCTATCAAGTTAGTTATTTATAATTACAAAAGCTTGATACTGAATGTATTAACAGACCTAATCATAGCTTGAAGAATAGGATTGATCCACATGAACAACCTAAAAGTCATAGAGGGTAGTGTGAAAATTTACATACTGCTTGTTAAGATTTCCAGTTCTGCAATTGTAGAATAATTAATAAATCCAATTCTTACCTTGTATTTCAACAAGATTTTTTTCACCATAATCAGCAAAAATTCAGATTACCATCCGAGAATTCATAGGCCATTTATGTTAAGTCTAAGCAGCCTTCCCTCTATCAGTAGAAGGAATAGCTGTTGGGTTTAAATGCAATCTGTCCGTGATTTATACTGCTGAATCTCTGGTCTATTTTTCCCCCTACCCCTTTTTTAGTTGTCGTACAAATTTATGTTTTGTCTTTAATTGAGCTCTGAAGAGTGAAGAGCAATAACCGGTTAATACTTTTCTGTTATACTTTTTCAATACACCACTTTACGAAGGGTAATGATTTTTTTTCCTATACTTGGTCTTCTGTTTTATACATTTATGTATATAATTATACTTACTTTTAAAATATCTGTCTTTAAAGCTTTAATAAAATTTTGTACCCACCACCACCAAATTATTTTAAAAGATTTCTAACTAATCTAATTCCAAACTTTAAAAATCATATCTTTATCCTCATCCTAATGAAAATCGACTGTTCTTGTGAATGGTCACAATTATTAACATGAACTTACAAAGGTAATTTCTTGTTCTATATTTTGAAGAAATTACTTCCCGTCCTACCCCCCCCTCTTTTTATTACAGAAATGCAAATTCAATCCCTGGGCATAGTGTGTACTTGAACTCAGTGGAAACAGGGCAAGCAATAAGTGAGAAAAACTAAGCAAGATATCACTAGACACAGGAAGTGGAATGAGAACAGTCTACCACTATAGATTAAGTAAAGGGTTCAGTTCATAATTCCTTGTAGAACTGATATACACTTGATGAAAGAGTGCTCAACAGCTGAAATGTAATAACAAGAAAAAGATAAGGACAATAGTCTGCATGTAAATAGTGTAAATAATGACAACTCCTCATTCTAGAAATTTCTATATTACTTTAAGTATTTCTGACAACAAAAAAAAAAATACAAGTCATGACCTCCAGCCTACTTTTATTATTATTTATCTTTAAAATGGCCATTACTTACACAGAACAAGATCTATTCATTAGAAATCAATACCAAGTAAGAATTCTGTCCATTTAGCTCAATAAAATTCCTACTGTTAATTGGACTGGAACAGTAGCTAAGCTGAAAAGGTTCCTAAAAAAAAAACAACAGTATATATATAATATATTTATATATATATATATATATATATCTCAAAGCTCAATCACCACATTTCATGATTTGAAGGAATGGTCCAGTTCACTGAGCATTTGAGAAAAGGCAGGAACAACACTAATGTCATACAGCTGGAACCTGCTCAGTTTTGAGAATATTTCACAATTCAAAGTTAAAAAGAAAATCAAGGAATGCGGATATCAATTTTAAGAAATAGATAGCTAACTAGATAGATAGCTAGACAGAGACAGACAGATACATACAGTCTTTTTGTTGATGCAGGATTGGGATTAATCTCTCACAAAGCAAGGTGGGTCCTACCTGACAAAGGATTTTTCATAATGATTTGAGCCAAGGTTTTACAAGGCCAGATGCTCTTCATGATGCACAACTCAAGATCCTTGCAATAGTTCAAGTTTTCTTTATTTTTTCTACAGTGAGGTTCAAGTCCCAGGAGCCCCTCAAGGTAGAGAGTTACAGAGTAAGAGGCACAGTTTATACAGATAGGTAAGGAAGATAATGGTTAAACCTAGATTTGAACAGATTAGGATTATAGTGATCGGGAAGACATCCTCTTGGGAGTTGGATTCACATAGCAGTGGTTTGTGAGAAGCTGCTGCTTGAATGGAACTTACTATTCACCAATCCAATATGAATGGAATGAGGGTGGTTCACCACAATGTGCATAGCATGGTAGCTCCTAGCCATGCAAGTTACAAATGGTTGAAGTAAGGAATACAATTCATTTGAGTACTGAGGAGGCTTGCAAGGTTTCATCTCTGTGAGAGGGAGTACAGGATGAATTATCTATTTTACTTTTAATGATCAATGCTACTTGAAGGTATGTGATTGTTTTTTTTTTACTGTGGGGTCCCCCCCCCCGATACAAGGCTCAGGAGTTACTCATGGTAGAGAGAGTAAGAAGCACAGTTTAGGCAGGTGTAGGTATGTGGGGAAGTTAACAGTTAACCCTAGACTTGAACAGGATAGGATTGTAATAATCAGGAAAACATCATCTTGGGAGTTGGTTCCACATAGCAGTGGTTTGTGAGAAGCTGCTGCTTGAGTGGAACTTCTCAACAATGGAGAGAATGAGGGTGGTTCACCACAATGTGCATAACATGCCAGGTCCTAGCCATGAAGGTTAGAACTGGTGGAACTAAGGAATGCAGTTCATTTGAGTACTTTCCATAGAAGTAGCCGTAGAGCAGTGAGGAGGCTTGCAATGTTTCATCTCTGGGAGAGAGGGAGTGCAGAGTAAAAAAATAATTTGTTACCCACAAGTACGAGGAGATGCTTTTGAACTCTAATAAAGAGTACTGGGTTGCTCCTGCTCAAATATGACAGCAGTACTACATTTTAGGCTTGATCTGCCTTTTGTAAGATTGTTAGATCGCAGGAGTCTAGTACTTGCTGAAATAGTTCAGGGAACCAAACATTTTTCCTGTATTTTGAATGATGGATCATATTTAGGGGTTCCATTTGGTCTGGGTTGAGTTTCAGGCCAAATAGTTGCTCAAGGCACATGGCCTCCCTGAGGGAATATTAATTCATCGTAACTGATGGTTGCTCAGGGTCCAATCAGTGATGACACTGACTTTTTATCAAGACAACTTCTCTGGGAAGGTTGTCATTCAATGCTCAAGACTCCATTCTAGCCTTATATATGTCGACTGTTCACTCCTATATGAAGCTCATCCACCCTTTGACAGGTCTTGTTTTACATCCTTTGGGGTGATATACCACTCTCCTCACCAATGGAAATATTAGTGGCGTAGCTGGTTTAAACATTAACCATTCGTCCATGTGACAGGTTATACTGGGTTACATGTTACCAGTAGCAGTCCTAACTTTTCCTGAATCCCTGAAAGAAAAAAAACGTGTCTGTCTGTCTGTCTGTCATAGGTCTTGTATTAGGTGAACAGGAGTTAAAAAATTTTTAAATAATTTTTTTAAATTTATGGTGAAACAAATCTTCTATATCTATAATTATAAAAATATGTGTCTGTGATCAGATGTTTATGCGTTTCCACAGTTTTCATCAGATTCTGATTAAATTTTTTTTTTTTTTTTTTTTTTTTTGATAAATAATTCTTCAGTGCCAGTTTAGTGTCCAAATTGGCTGGAAAAAATTGCAACCTTGAAGGTGAAAAATAAAAAAAGACTGATTTTTTTTTTTTTTTTTTTTTTTTTTTTTTTTTTTTTTACACTTTGCGCAAAAATCAAAGGCAAAATTTAATGTCTGTAAAAAAACAGCGTACAATCAATTTAGAGAGTTGAAATCTAACACAAAAGATTATTAGAATTATAAAAAAAATTATATTATAAATAAAAATTATCATATTATTGTTATGATGGTACATGGAAGAGGTTCCTTCCTTGCAAGATTGAGAATGCAAAAACAGCCCTTTTCAGCCCCTATTCAAATTGTTAATAATAACTAGAATTTTGGCAGTTTTTATTCCGACACTAGGAGTTATTTTGTACCAACTACATTTTATCATGTGCTTGGCATTTTCTGATATATTTTCATTTGTGGGCGCCATCAACAAGTTTTTCCATTGTGATCCTTTTAGTGTGAAAATAATCTTAAGACTTCAGTTGAAGCTATAAATCAACTCATAAAAATTTTTTTATTGCCTAAGTTGTCTATTATGAAGTTGCCGTTTGATGTTGGATTTTGTAATTGATCTCTGGCAGCCAATGTGCTAAGAAATGCCTATTTTACAATTAAAAATTTGTTGCTGACATTATTCACCAAAAGGTCGGTATTTATGTTCTCAGTTAGTGTACAAAGATATAAATAGCAATTAGTAAAGAAAAAAACAAAATCGACTTCATTCGTTCCTGGTAATTTTCCAACAAAAAAATACTACAAAACAGAAAATATTTTCTGGGGGAAATATTGTTCAAATATTTTTCAAACTACAAATATTTTTTAACCCAACATTAATAATAAAGTAAAAATTAAAGTCCTACACTGAACTGTTGCAAACTGTCATTGTAACTGAAAAATATAAAAATGAACTTCTCTTTCCCCATAACAAATAATTAATGTTTAGTCAGTTTCAAGATGTAATATATTCCCTAAAATAAAAATGTTTAACAATATTAATGAACAGGGATTGATGTGAGTATATATATATATATATATATATCTGATAGCTTAGGGAGGAAAAATCTCCGGCTGATCTTAAATCAGTCGGGTTTCAATCCTGGCTTGAAGCTATCGGATGTCTAGCCACACTGATGAGCTGATACAGCAAAAAAGTGTCTGTGGATGACAATATATACACCCGCGTAAAAATAAAAATTTGGTCGAGCACTTTAGAGGGAAAGCGTGAATTTGCAAACAGTGACTGCTACTGCTGATAATGCAAAGCTCTTTTATGAATCAAGCACTCAGAGTTACTCGTGTGTTGATTTAAAAATAAATATGCAAAAAATTCACCTTCCTCTCTATCAGGAGCTGATAACTTAGGGGAAAAATCTCCAACTGATGCCAAATCAGTTGAGTTTCAATCTTGGCTTGAGGCAATCAAACATCTAGTCACAGTGATGAGCTGTGATACAGTGAAACAGTCTGTGGATGACTATATATATATATATATAATTATTTATTTAAATATTATAACATAAATATGTTATAAAATCACTACAAAAATAGCCATTTTGTTTCAACACTTCTGGTGTTCTACATTCAACATTATCACTTGATAAGACACCAGAAGTGTTGAAACAAAATAGCTATTTTTGTAGTGATTTTATAACATATTTATGTTATAATATTTAAATAAATAATTATATCTGCTCTACTCTGTATTGAGCACTCTTTTAAGAATAATAATTGTTGGTTATTGGAATTTATTCTGTATATACCAATCCTATATATTTTAATATATTTTTTGTTTATACGTTATTTTTATGGATACAATTTACTTGAGTAAATGGTCTGTTTTTTTTTTTTGTTTTTTTTTTAAACAGTATTAATTACATTTACCATCCTGAATTAGTTGTATATGTTAAAAATAACATCAACAGAAAATATATTAAAATATCTGTTGGATTTAATCCATTACACATAATATGCTGTTATTGCTTACGTTAAGTTATGTTTTGGAGCAGAAATGAATTATCAAGAAAGGTTTATCGAATATATGTGTTTATAAGCAATAATTTGAGCTTTGCTAAACCCAAAGTCTTCTGTGGCTGAATCAGTTAATAACACTTCAGGCTAAATGATGGTTCCATTTAGGACATGGGTTTGATTCCTGTTGCAGGATGCATATTTTCTGCAAAATTTCTTGAATATTTAGGGTGTAATTATAGTTTTTTTTTTGTTTGTTTTTCTTTTTTTTTTTTTAAAACGGAGCATTTACTCAAATAAGTTTTATCCATAAAAATAACTTGTAAAGTAAACAGAAAATATATTCAAATATTTGTTGGATATCCAACAAATATTTGAATATATTTTCTGTACCCCACACATGATAATTAAGGGGGTTACAAACTGGGGAGTTAGGTGGCCAGATGTAAGCAGTGATATTGTTGCAGAAATTGCATGATGGTCATGACTGGGTTCTCCTTGTCTGGCATGGTACAGAGTCCTGTTACCATAGGGTCTTCCAGCAGCCACCCTCTTGACCCTTGGGCAGCACTACCTGCTCAAGTCACTTGATATAGGCCTCTGGGTTGAGGGAGTCCCTACCAACAAATTCAGAATTCTTTTCTCACCAGAAAAGATCAGAGTGAGTTTTCTGAGCTGACATACATTCATAATCACCATTAGATTCATCCAACTCTTCCCAAATCCTCTGCACTGTCCTGAGATTGACACCCAAACACTGAAATGTTCATATTGGAGCTTCTGGTGCAAATGCCAACAGTACAGCATGCCATTTCCAAATTTCTGGCAGAGTGAATTGCGTCATGGTGCTCTTATTCTCACAGACAGTGCCCAACTGACCCTACTATACTGTGTAGTTGGCAATACCAAAAACAATGTGCATGAGTGAAATTAAAAATATAAAATGGCAACAATTTGCTCATCACACCTTTATATATATATATATATGCGTGTGTATGTGTCTGATGCACCAAATAATATACAGTCTTGGAAATCAGGTACATGCATGAGCATATGCTGTTGTCAAGGGTAAGTTATGTAAACCAGCTAAAAGGTCATCATGATAACCAGAAGCAAACCAACTACGTTGACCTACTTCATCATCCTGCAAACAACACCTGTGTTGGATGCAACACTGTTTATTATGCTGATAAGGTCTGTCGATTAGACTTTAAATATTGTCTTCCAATTTCTACGAGATATTTTATATCAGGATTAAAATCATTAATAAACTATCCAAACATTTTTATGACTGTCAGTCATTGTCAAGAATTGTGAGTGATCTGTATGTTAAGCAAGATATATTTGATTAAATACAGGCATTTTTAGATGGCTGGAATTAGAATTTAAGTCAATTAAAGGTGGGGTTATCTGCAATGTATAAATGCTCAATACAAGTTTTCCATTTGACCATTGCAGATATATATATATATATGATTGCAGATATATATATATATATATATGATTGCAGATATATATATATATATATGATTGCAGATATATATATATATATATGATTGCAGATATATATATATATATATATATATATATATATATATATATATGACAAAACGGAAAAAAACTAATATGTGTGTGTGTGTGTGTGTGTGTATATACTGCTTTAAAAGTTAAGTAACATTACAAGGCATAATGAGGGATAAAAATAAAAGGAAGAAAAAACAACCAGTTTCACTACCACTCATGAAAGTTTCTTTTATCAGTTAAAGTAAAATATAATAAATATAAAATATGAATTAGTCAATGATGGTAATGGGGGAAAAAAGAAAAGGAAAGGAACTACCAGAAGTTGAGAAAGAGGTTTAACTCTAAACTTGCTTTCTTGGATGTATTCATGCATCATACACCAACATCTTTTTGTAACTCACTTTATAGAAAATCTACTTTTGCAGGTTTATACACATGTTGGGATCCTTTTTGCCCTAAGAAGCGCAAAATAAACCTTATAAAAACTTTAACACATAGAGCATTGATGATCTGTTCTGAAGAGTTCCTTGATAGTGAGATTAGTTTTATAATGACTTTATGTGATAATGGGTATCTACCCACTATTGTCAATTCTGTTATTCATAACAAGATTGCTGACTTCAGAAAAATTAAGCCTGCTATTATGGCAAAATGTCCGGTGTATTTAAGACTTCCGTGGATTGGAGTAAATGGTGAAAACCTAACTAGGCAAATTTCTTCAAATGTGCAGAATTGTTATTTTTCTCACTATTTACATTATTCGGACTATTGTCCTCATCTTTGTTGCCATATTTATTACGTTTTAGCCATTGTATGCTCCGGCCTTCTTCAGGTGGTTGAAATGTCAAACTGAACCTTTTATTTCACTCATTGGGGTAGACTGTTCTAGTAACATGTGCCGTGTTTTAATGGATATCAGTTGTCAGTTATCTCCTGTTAATTCCCCTCTCCAAGTACTCCACTGCCTTAACCAGGTATTGAACTCACTCTTTGGGTCCTGTCACAATAGTCTGAATAATGTAAACAGTGCACATAATACCTCATCTCAAAAATATAGACAGTGTTATTTTTCTGCTGAAATGCGTATTGTATTTGGTGCTAGATCGAGTCTTCTAGTCGTAGGACATTCTTCCCCTTCATCAAATAAGAACATCTCCTGCTGGCTAGGGAACCCTTTCTTGAATCTCCAGACCACTCATATCTCACTCTCTCCCTAACTCTCTCCCCCTAACTCAGTTAGCTATCTCTTCTTTCTCTGCCATTCCCCTTCCTCTCAAGTTTGCAAACATATTTGTGTTCGGAGAGTTTAGTGCCCACCATACGAGGTGGCTTAAACACACTGCCACTGACCTTGCTGGCATCCAAACCCTTAACTTCTCAATCTCTCACACAAGTGGTTGACTTCCCCACACATTTCCCCCAAGTAACCCTGACCAAAACACCTCTCTTCTCAATCTGTTTTAACTATCCCTGACTCGTTTTACTACACAGCTGTCCTCTTGGAAATTCTGATTATGCTTTAGTATCTGTAAACATCTCCTCCCCTTGCCATGACCCTCCTACCAACAGAATATCTCCTCCCCTTGCCATGACCCTCCTACCAACAGAATATCTCCTCCCCTTGCCATGACCCTCCTACCAACAGAATATCTCCTCCCCTTGCCATGACCCTCCTACCAACAGAATATCTCCTCCCCTTGCCATGACCCTCCTACCAACAGAATATCTCCTCCCCTTGCCATGACCCTCCTACCAACAGAATATCTCCTCCCCTTGCCATGACCCTCCTACCAACAGAATATCTCCTCCCCTTGCCATGACCCTCCTACCAACAGAATATCTCCTCCCCTTGCCATGACCCTCCTACCAACAGAATATCTCCTCCCCTTGCCATGACCCTCCTACCAACAGAATATCTCCTCCCCTTGCCATGACCCTCCTACCAACAGAATATCTCCTCCCCTTGCCATGACCCTCCTACCAACAGAATATCTCCTCCCCTTGCCATGACCCTCCTACCAACAGAATATCTCCTCCCCTTGCCATGACCCTCCTACCAACAGAATATCTCCTCCCCTTGCCATGACCCTCCTACCAACAGAATATCTCCTCCCCTTGCCATGACCC
This sequence comes from Acanthosepion esculentum, assembly GCA_964036315.1. Classification (NCBI taxonomy): domain Eukaryota; kingdom Metazoa; phylum Mollusca; class Cephalopoda; order Sepiida; family Sepiidae; genus Acanthosepion; species Acanthosepion esculentum. Next base: position 40,750,253 of record OZ038512.1, read on the forward strand.
TCCTACCAACAGAATATCTCCTCCCCTTGCCATGACCCTCCTACCAACAGAATATCTCCTCCCCTTGCCATGACCCTCCTACCAACAGAATATCTCCTCCCCTTGCCATGACCCTCCTACCAACAGAATATCTCCTCCCCTTGCCATGACCCTCCTACCAACAGAATATCTTTCTGCTATCAACAAGCAGATTAAGACTCATTCTGTAATTTCCTTTGAGACGTCACTTTGAATGTGGTTTTTAATCACATTCCAAGAGATGCAGCTGAGGACTCCACCTGGGTGAAAAATACCAAGTTAAACAGCATTCGTCTCTCCCTGGTTCTCTCCTGCTTGCTCAGCTGCTATAGCCCACAGGAATCACTTCTGACTGTACCAGGGCAACAAGTCCAATTGCAATAGATGTCTCTTTGTCTCTTCTTGCAACGAATGCAAGAGTGTCCTCAAGCCAAATTACTGTTTGCTGACAGAATGAATCAGTGTATATCATCTAGCAAGTTTGGTTCATGAGATTACTGGCGGCTGTGCAAGAGTGTGCTGAACAACAGAAAATCCTCAATCCCTCCTCTATCCAACCAATTTAAAGTCCTCACGTCCACAGCAGATAAGGCTGAATGCTTTGCTCAGAAATTCTCATCCAACTCAACACTCATCTGGTGTACTCATACCTGGTTTCCCCTCTAGAACTAATGCTCTACTGAGTGATATGTGCATAACCCCAACACTGGTCTCAGACATCATTTCTTAATTAAACTCCCATAAAGGCAAGTGGAAAGTGATGAAACACCAACCATTGTTCTAAAGAAATGTCCTCCTGAGCTGGCCCCAGTTCTCTCCAAACTATATAACTATTGCCTTGATGCTTACTATTTTCCAGCTTGTTGGAAGTCCTCCTTTGTAGCCCTTGTTTTTAAGAAGTCTCAAGAACCTTCTGACCTCTCTAACTACTGCCCTATCAGTCTCCTACCACTTTTCGGCAAAGTCTTCGAGGCTTTAATCAATGCTGAAGAGGTTAAGCATCTTACGCCTCAAGGCCTTCTCTTTGACAAACAATATGGATTTACCCAGTATATCACTGATGTACTCACAGCCATAACTGAATATATATATTATGCTCTTGATAAGAACGACAACACTCAAGCTGTGGGTCTAGATATCTTGAAGGAATTTGACAGGGTTTAGGTTGCTGGTCTTCTGCATAAGCTTCAGGGCTACTCTATTACAGATTTATTATTTGATTTAATCCAATCATTCCTTTCAAATCATGAAGGCCATTCTAAACGGGCATGCTTCCAGATTCTCTTTTTTTGAATCTGAGGACCCCCATGACTATCCTGGGTCCAACACCGTTTATCTTCATCAATGATTTTCCTGTTGTCATCAGCTCCCAAGTAGGCATTTATGCAGATGACACTACCATTTACTCCTGTACCAATAATAAATAGCAGTGCTAACGAAGTCCACCTGGCTGTTGCTCTCAAAAAGGACCTTCAATCTGTGCTTAACTGAGGTAGGAAATGGCTTGTAAATTTTAATGCCTACAAAGCAAAACTGCTCTCATTTAGCCACCACAGAGATAATTCTCTGCCTACCATTAGCATGGTTAATGCTGTACTCCCTGCACCTTCTTAGCCTCATGCTTTTGAATGACTTGAAGTGGAACAACTAAATTGAATCAATAGCTGCATCTACTGCAAGGAAAGTTGGTTCACTGTGTTATGCCAGAAGTTTTTTCTGGTCAGAATCCATCTTACATATCTATGAATCCACCATTCATCCGTGCATTGAGTACCGCTTCCATATCTACCATATATGGTCTGGTGCCTCAGCTGCTCATCTCAAGTTTCATAGAAAGGATCCAAGGAAGGATCTGTAATGTAATCAATCATGACTTCACATCTAGACTCCAGTCACTTTATTATAGACATGATGTGGCTTCCCTCTGTCTTTTCTACAAATATTTTCATAGCAATTGTTCTAAGTTTTTTTTCCCCCCTGGGCCCCGACTACATAAATTTAAGCATGCTACTAGACTAGGATTAAGGTACCACCCTTTTACCACTGAGATAGTTAAATGTAACCCCCACTTCTACTCTAACATCTTCTATTCTAGTACTTCCCGCCTGTGGAACTCCCTTCCATTTACTTGCTTCCCTGATAACTACAACCTTAAAAATTTAAATGCAACGTCAATCACCTTCTGATGTTTTGAACCCTATTCATCTTCTATCCTTTCCTCATTCCCCCTATACAATTCTTCTCTCACCTTCACTATGTAACCCCCTGTGAACCAGTGGCACTCTTGCCGTTGCTTTAAATGAAATGATTTAAAGTAAAATAAAAATAAATAAAATTTAAAAAATGGGAAAAAAACGGAAAAAAAATGGGAAAAAAACGGGAAAAAAACGGAAAAAAAAACGGGAAAAAAATGGGAAAAAAACGGGAAAAAAATGGGAAAAAAACGGAAAAAAAATGGGAAAAAAACGGGAAAAAAACGGAAAAAAAAACGGGAAAAAAAACGGGAAAAAAAACGGGAAAAAAAACGGGGAAAAAAACGGGAAAAAAAACGGGAAAAAAACGGGAAAAAAATGAGAAAAAAACGGGAAAAAAATGGAAAAAAAACGGAAAAAAAATGGGAAAAAAACGGAAAAAAAACGGGGAAAAAAATGGGAAAAAAACGGGAAAAAAACGGGAAAAAAACGGAAAAAAATGGGAAAAAAACGGAAAAAAAAAAGAAGAAAGTAAAAGAAGTAAAAGAAAGAAAAAAAAAAGATTTTTGTCTACTGGCCTGGTTTCTTTCGTTTTTGTTTTTTCTGGAGAGTATTTAAATAAAGATGTGTCTTCCAGCAAGATTTTAGAAATAAGAATTAGAATTAAAACTATACAAGATATCCCTAGACATGGTCAATGGAGTGAGAACAGTCTACTCTGTAGATTAAATAAAGGGCTCAGTTCAGCATAGGACTGATATACACCTGATGAATAGCCAGAGAATACAACACCCAAAATGTTATGTCAATTGTTATCTACTGTCTTAATAATTTTTCTTGTTTTAATGGTCTCTCTCCTTAATAGCATTTTTTTTTTCTTTATATTCTCTAACACTCATTAACCCCTTGTGTGTTAGTGGTTTTATTGCCTTGCTTGGGGTGAAATGATTAAGAAAAAAAATAATATTATCCACACTACAAATTATTTCAGCAATGACATCAGTAACAAGCTAGTAAGAACCTGGAACAACACAATGCCTCACACCTTACAAGAAAAAATAAAAAGCTAACTTATTGAGTGGGATCATTTTCATAAAGAAAGTTTTTTAAATTAAATAAAAAGATATGGGAAAAAGAAAGTAGTTCTAAAATCTATGTAAATAGGAAGTGAATCATCCTAAAATTTTTATATCAAAACAATTCTGAAATTCTTAATAAATTACTTGTTGAAAGGGTGATTTTAAATCCTTGATAAATTACTTGCTGAAAGGGTGATTTTAGTCACCACTGATTTTTAAGTCACTTCCTATTTAGAGATTTTATACTTTCTAAAAGGATTTGTTCATCCATTATTTTAATGGGTACACATGTTTGTGATGCTATACCTGTTGGTCTTTATTTTATAAAACAATGAAATTAAAAACAACCAACCAAAATTGTTTTTAGTTTTACTCTAAGAAAATAAAAAGTAGAGACAGCAACTAAAGCACGTGTACCCACTAAAAAATTAGTCATGAGAATTTATACTGTAATTATTTTCAAATGCTGATAATTATTATTAAAGTATTATCACTGGTATGCCATTATGGCTGATGGAAAACTGCAGACAAGTCATATTCTTCTATTCTTATAATTTAGTTATTAAGAAAAAAATGAAATGACACTAACTGAAAGTTAAACAGAGTTATTTCCCTTAGATTTTTTAATTTTTTTTTTCATTTACATACATAGAAAGCATCTCAGAAAAACTGAAGAAAGGATTAGCAAAAAATGTTATTTACAACAGTAAGTATAAGAGTTATAACTGAATGATCAATAGTGGATATGGTTTTATATATATATATATATATATATATATATATATATATATACATACACACACACACACACACAAGTGAACTCTGAGGTCAACACCCAGCGGCGACCGTCTGCTTCATGTTCAAACAATTTTCAGGTCATGGGAGTTGACTTCAATGTCCGCTTTTATATTTACATTTGCTCTATCCCTGATATTGAGCACTTTAACCAATAAATACAGCATGCCTTAAAACTTTAATTTTTCTTTTAAATCACAAATAGATTATTTTAAATACATTTTACAAATTTTACTTTATTTTGTTCTTATTTCTTTTAAAGAAAGAATTACTAGAAATTTAAAAGAGCATTGCTTTTTGGGGGTTTTTTTTGTTCATTTCGATTAAAATTATCATTTCACTCTAAGTAAGGCAATAATGCCACTAAGATGCACAGGGTTACAGGAAGTGGAAGAAAATCAGAAGACTTTAGTCAGTAGAAAGAAACAATAAAAGAACAGGATTCAGTAAGACAATAGATGGCAATAGGGTTCCATTTAAATTTTGGAAGATTATAGGTATCAGGGAAGCAAGAAATCAAAAGAGTTACACAGGTGAAAAGTGCGCCCCCGCAAAAAAAAAAAAAGTTTATGGAATATATATATATATATATATATATATATATATATATATATGGTGGACTCTACCATTGTATTTAACATATGAGGGTCAAACAGCTCAGTTCCTAGAAACCGACAGCCTAGGCACAAGCATATATGATTTGATTATAGTGGTGAAGGCTTTATGCAGAACCAACCACACTTTTTGAGAGACGAAATACAGAGACCTACATGCCATAAGGTCCCCAAACAACCCTCCTTAGATTTTGAATTCAGAGTTATCCTTCTCCTAGACCAGTTGCCATCCAAGGCTACAGAACCCAGTTTGCCCTGCTATTTACCCATAGCGGGAAGGTGAAGAAGAGGATTAATACCTTTCCCAAGGGTATTAGCATGTAAGTGAATGTAATGGATTCAACATTCCATATATATATTTCAACATTAAAATAAGGAGACCTAGTTGCCTTTCTTTCATTCTCTCTCTCTGTCACTTGCTCTCTTTATCTCTGAATCTCTTTGACTCTCTTTGTCTCTCTCTCTCTCTCTTTGTCTCTTTCTCTCTCTCTCTCTTTCTCTCTCTCTCTGTCTCTTTCTCTCTCTCTCTCTGTCTCTTTCTCTCTCTCTCTCTGTCTCTTTCTCTCTCTCTCTCTGTCTCTTTCTTTGTCTCTC
>OZ038512.1:40760544-40768044 GCA_964036315.1 Acanthosepion esculentum
GAAGGCTAACAGAAGCCATGAAAAACAGAAGAAAAGTTATGTAACAAAAGTCATTAAACGAAACAAAATACCTTAAAATGTGATAAACAGGAGAAATTTCATAATTGATTTATAAAGAGCAGACGTGTTTGTGAGGGAGTGAAAACATGAAAAACTGGTTCTGGTATTAAAATTCTTAAATTAGAAATTATTTTAGAACAAATAACACACACACGCACACTTAATATTACAAAAGTTTTGAAACCCCACCCAAAATCCATGAAAGCAAAGTTGTTTTTTTTTTCTTCAATTTAAAAATATCACATTATCTCATAGTTTGCAAAAACTTGAGACGAGCAATATAAGTATTAATTTTCCGTTCAAGTTTTGCAAAATCAATAAACTAGGATTGGCTTAATATTAATAAACTCACAATGTGAGGGTGTAGGAAAAATTACCTCAGATATTTGAGAAATCTTAGTAAAGAAAAATGTATTCCCCAGCAGGGATCAAACCTGTGTTCCCTTTTGTAGGGGAACAAACCATTTAAACACGTGTGCTTTACTGCTCAGCCACAGAGAACAACACAAGCAAGGTTCTATTTTCCCTTTTTAAGGAAAGAACATCTTAAGATTATTTTCTCCAAGCTTCATATCGACTCAGTTTCATATCCAAATCATAAAGAAAGCAATTTCTAATGAATTAATAGATTTTTTTTTTTGTCCAACATTATTAATCAAATGTTATTATAGTAGATACTCTATATATGAAATAGATGCCCCACTTATTTATTAAACAGTAGGTATTACGGAGAAACCTTAGTAAAGATAAATGCATTTCCTAGTAGGGATTGAACCTGCATCTCATTGCATTCAAACTTTTGAAGGTTGTAATTATCAAAGAAAGAAATCAGAAGGGAGTTTTTTTACAGGTGGGAAGGGCAAGAAAAAAAAATGCTAGAGTAGAAGTGGCAGTTGCATCTAGCTTGTTCAACAGTAAAGACTGAGGTGCCAATCTAGTAACTCACTTAGATTCACAGAGTACCAGGGAAAAAAGCTAATCCAAGCAACTGCCATGAAAATATTTGTAGATCAAACAGAGGGAAGGCGCATCATGTCGGTGAGAAGTGACTAGAGACAAGATGCCTGGTCAGGATCGATTGTATTACAGCCCCTTCTCTGGATTTTGTCAAGAATCTCTAGCGGCACAGTAGCCGCACCAGACCAGATATGGCAACAGTATTCAATACACTGACGATTGGTAGATTTATAAATGTGTAATATGGATTCTGACAAGAAAATTTGCGTGTGGGGGTGGGGGCACGACACAGTGAACCAACCTTCCTTGCAGCAGACATAGCAATTGACTCGATCTAGTTGCTCCACTTCATGTCAGAAGAAAACATGTGGCCAAGAAGGGGTCGATGGTTGAACTCTTTGAGTTCAGTATCAGCCATGCACATTTGGCTGTGATGCACATGACTGGTATAACCTTATTAGACTGGATGTCATCATAGGTACATTGGGTGTCATATTTTTTGACATGAGTGTCCCTTTCTTGGCATACTGTTTTCTCAGACAATAATAATATGTAGTAGTAGTAGTACCGAGAGTAATATATTTAATTATCAAATAATTTGTCATACAATAAATACTTATACTAATAAATATAAGAAACAGATTTAAAATTTAAAAAAATACTTTGAATAAATACACTGAAATCAAATTTTATTCATACCATATATGCTTGTAATACGAAACATGGTAGACTTGTACAACAGTCATTACAACCAGAAATCTTGGGGGGGGGGGGGGCAGAAGGGTCCAGTTTGCCATACATTTCCAGAAATCACATAGTAAGATTGATTTTTTTTTTTGCAGTTGATCAACCTTTTGCAGATTATTTAAAGCTAGAAAATATTTTTTTAAAGTGTAAGAATGATTGACCGATACAAGTCCTACTAATTAACCCATATTTGGGGGTAAAACAAGTGGATTCATGTCTTTCCTAAGGGTATTTTTGCATAAGTAAATTTAATGAACCCGACTAAAATTAGAATACAGCCGATTTCCAATTTCAACCCATGATCCATTATATCACCAGCCTTTCCAAGCTTACAACACCTGTTATTCACATCTGGTTACTCATCTAGGTACTGACCAGGCTTGACATTGGTCCTCATATGATCACCAAAATTACAGAATGTTTCAACATGATATCGCCATAAGCATCACATGGTACAAGTATATTTTATTTTGGTTTTAATAGAGAGGATCAATTTACATTGAAAATAAAATAAACTAGACCCCCAATTAACTTTCATCTAATTTAATAAAAGGAACAAAAATGGTATTCATGATCAGGAGTTCTTAATCTATTAGTTATATAAAAAAAGAATTTTGGAAAAACAATTATTTTTGGTCACAGTGCCTATTGTAAAAGTCCACAAACAAAACAAAAAACAAACAAAACAAAAAACAGACAAAACAAAAAACAGACAAAACAAAAAACAGACAAAACAAAAAACAATGAAAAAAAAAACAAAAACAAAAAAAAACAATGAAAAAAAACAAAAACAAAAAAAAACAATGAAAAAAAACAAAAACAAAAAAAACAATGAAAAAAAACAAAAACAAAAAAAACAATGAAAAAAAAACAAAAACAAAAAAACAATGGAAAAAAAACAAAAACAAAAAAAACAATGAAAAAAAACAAAAACAAAAAAACAATGAAAAAAAACAAAAACAAAAAAAACAATGAAAAAAAAACAAAAACAAAAAAAAACAAAAACAAAAAAAAACAATGAAAAAAAAACAAAAAAAAACAATGAAAAAAAAACAAAAAAAACAAAAAAAACAATGAAAAAAAAAACAAAAACAAAAAAAACAATGAAAAAAAAACAAAAACAAAAAAACAATGAAAAAAAAAACAAAAACAAAAAAAAACAATGAAAAAAAAAAACAAAAAAAAAAACAAGAAAAAACAAAAAAAAACAAAAACAAAAACAACAAAAAACAAAAAACAAAACGAGAAATAGCCGTGTTTGCAAAGTGTTTCCCAGAATTAAACTGAAAGAAAACCACTTTAAGACTGTAGATAAAATTAAAATCAAATCATAGGCAGTATTAGGCCACTTTCAGATTCACAATGAGTAAAATAAATTCAAAAGATGGAATTATTAAGTTGATTTTTACCAGATCCACCAAACTGAACTAGTTTAGCATCTTAGAATTTCCATTCAGTCTGATCACTGAACCACTTAGTGGGGAAAACATTAAAAACATAGTAAAACAAATAACAGGTTGATGACATGGACCGAACAGGTATGCAACAACAAAATTTTAAAGAAAATGAAAACAAAAAGGACACTAATACTTACAATCAGAAATAAATAGAAATTTCTAGGACACATAATGTGGAAAGAAGGCTTAGAAAATTTGCCACTCAGAACAAATTGATGGCAAGAGAGACAGAGGAATGCTGGAAGTTTGAAATAGTCTAAGGTGATGTCATGTGGAATGGTTATTGGGAATGAGGTGACACTAGAAAGAATGTGATTTAAAAATCTAAATTTTTTTTAAATTTGGATTTTTATATATATATATATATATATATATATATATATAGGCAGCAATTTTTCATTGATGCACATATATTTAAATAATATAGACAAGGTGTGTCTATTTATTTTAAGTAAGTTCCTTTCATATTGTCTGATAAGCTTAATAACATTATCATTGAAAGACGAAAGAAAATCACCATATTGATATATGTTTAAATCCGATCTAAGCTTTCAGCTTACATAAGCCATTATCAAAGATGACAATTACATTTCAATATATCAAACAATACACGGACGAAACAATAATGATAGTCTGTTTTTGTTGTATGAAAAAATTTCAAAGCAACGACAAACTCAACAAAACAGACTATCATTATTGTTTCATATATATATATATATATATATATATATATATATACACACACACACACACACACACACACGTATGTATGTATGTATGTATGTATGTATGTATGTAAACATTAAATATATCACATGCACTTAAAGATATTATCTCCTATGATGAATGATATTTGTGTTCTGTTTATTTTGTATTATAATTACTTCTAGTGTTTTGATTTCCCCCCCCTTTCATTGGGTGCTCTAGAGTGCTGGTGTTATCCACTAATATTTGTCTTATGTTGATAGTTGCATTTTCAGTATTTGTGATGTACTAGCCAATATGTGCATGGATTGCACTGACTTTTTCTTTTTTTTTTAGGCATTAACGATCTGTGATTTTATTGATTGAGTAATAATAGTTTTTTTTACGGTATATCAACCTTTTTAAGGTTATTTAAAGCTGAAACATCTTTGGATGGTAACTATCTTTTGGAAACAATGATTTTCTGCTACATGACCTACCATGATTTTCTGCTACATGACCTACCATGATGTTCTGCTACAAGACCTACTATGATGTTCTGCTACATGACCTACCATGATGTTCTGCTACATGACCTACCATGATGTTCTGCTACATGACCTACTATGATTTTCTGCTACATGACCTACTATGATTTTCTGCTACAAGACCTACTATGATTTTCTGCTACAAGACCTACTATTTAATCATAGCAGAGAGAATAAGAAGTGGTAGACTGATTGACTTCTTTTTATGGATTATCACCCTTTTGCAGGTTATTTAAAGTTAGAAAATATTTTTAGCTAAGAATTTTTTGAAGGAGATAATGAGTTATTGATGTGTCCTACTAAGTAACCCATTGTTAGAGGAAGAATCAGTGAATTCATACCTCCCCCCCCCAAAAAAAAATTAGTCCAGTAAATTTACTGGTATTTAAGGCATTTAAAGATAAGCAGATTTTTTTCAACAAAATGATCAATATTAAAAAAAAAAAAGAATAGTTAATTAAATTGAAAACTTGTAGGACAAGTGGAATGAGCTATCATTAATCATACCAAGTTGCACAACTTGAATTCAGAAAGATAATTCTTTCCTTTAACTATCTCTCTCATTATATATATATATATATATATATATATATATATAGAGAGAGAGAGAGAGAGAGAAAAAGAGAGAGTATGTGAGCTTTCTCAAACATCGTAGATTGAAATATATTGTATCTAAATAAGTGTCATTTTTGGAAAAAATGTCCTTTAAATATAACAAAAAAAATAGTTAAATTATTAGCAATGACAGAAGCTTGTTAGGTGTGTGTGTGTGTGTGCGTGTGTGTGTATATATATATATATATATATATATATATATATATATATATATATATATATATAAAATGTTGACCACTCATATCCAAGGATGCCCATCTACAAGAGCAGCTAGCCAATCCATGTTGCAGATGCCTGCTCAGGCACATTTTGTATTTCTTCAATACCTATGGAGTCCACCTGTGGTTTATACTACAACAATGCTGAGGGTTAGTGTTAACCCTAACCCGGGCCTTAGTGCGCTCTCTTCCAGAAACTGTAGCTATCAACAGTTTGAACAAGACCAGTACACTCAAATCCTCAGTCCCGACGACTTGCGACTTTGTACTAGCACAGCCATCAACAGCTCCCAAGGAGTTTCATCTACCCAATTTCACTCACAAGGCTTGGGTCAACCCGTGCTGTGATTTTCAGGCACTTTCCAAAGGCACCACATGCTGAGATTGCCTCCCCAGGCTGATATCATCAAGAAGTCACCTTCCTGACAAATCAAGCCTAGTGAAGCTCGAACCTGGGTCTCATGGTTAGAAGAAAATGTTCTGACCAATCAGGAATGCGTCCATATACTGGGTGTAACAGCAAAATTGTCCAAATTGGGTAAAAGCAAAATTGTCCAATTGTTATATTAAGCTTTGAACCACTGTATCTTACAATTGATTAAAGATATTGTACTGGAATTTTCCAAGGATTCTATAACACTATTGGACTCTACTTTGAGCCATAAGAATGTATAATTACTCTCCAAGCTTAACAGAAGAATCGTAATGAAATGAATCATAAACAAAAATGACAGGTTCATCATTAATTAATCAGAACTAAGGCTCAAAAGTTCATGAAGGATTGAAATAAAGTTCAAATATACATTTATATATATATATATGTATTCCAGGATCATTTTCCAACTTATTCAAGATTGATTGATTGATTGATTATTTAACCAGCATATCGACCTTCGTTGGGCCATTCAATGCTGAAAAAGATTTTTTCCAAAAAGTATAGTTGGTCATATTATTTTTCAAAAACGTATATCTGGTAATAATATTTTTCCAAAAACGTAGAGCTGGTAATAATATTTTTTCAAAAACGTAGAGCTGGTAATAATATTTTTTCAAAAACGTAGAGCTGGTAGTAATATTTTTTCAAAAACGTAGAGCTGGTAATAATATTTTTCCAAAAACGTAGAGCTGGTAATAATGTTTTTTACAAAAACGTAGAGCTGGTAATGTTTTTTTCAAAAACGTATAGCTGGTAATAATATTTTTCAAAAATGTAGAGCTGGTAATAATATTTTTCAAAAACGTAGAGCTGGTAATAATACTTTTCAAAAACATAGAGCTGGTAATAATATTTTTTCATTTTCATTCTGGTTTTTCAAAAACGTAGAGCTGGTAATAACACTTTTCCAAAAACGTAGAGCTGGTAATAATATTTTTTCAAAAACGTAGAGCTGGCAATAATATTTTTCAAAAACGTAGAGCTGGCAATAATATTTTTCAAAAACGTAGAGCTGGCAATAATATTTTTCAAAAACGTAGAGCTGGCAATAATATTTTTCAAAAACGTAGGGCTGGCAATAATATTTTTCAAAAACGTAGAGCTGGTAATAATATTTTTCAAAAATGTAGAGCTGGTAATAATATTTTTTCATTTTCATTCTGGTTTTTCAAAAACGTATAGCTGGTAATAACACTTTTCCAAAAACGTAGAGCTGGTAATAATATTTTTTCAAAAACGTAGAGCTGGTAATAATATTTTTCCACAAACGTAGAGCTGGTAATAATATTTTTTCAAAACCGTAGAGCTGGTAATAATATTTTTCAAAAACGTAGAGCTGGTAATAATATTTTTTCAAAAACGTAGTGCTGGTAATAATGTTTTTTCAAAAATGTAGAGCTGGTAAAAATGTTTTTTCAAAAACGTATAGCTGGTAATAATATTTTTCAAAAACGTAGAGCTGGTAATAATATTTTTTCATTTTCATTCTGGTCTTTTGTGATCTTTATAAAAAAGCAATTATTTTGTTGATAAAATTTAATTTAATTGCTTAGCTACTCAAATAAAGTTCAAATATGCGGATGTAGTTTGTCGTCATACCCAGGACACGGATGTAGTTTGTCGTCATACCCCGGACGCGGATGTAGTTTGTCGTCATACCCCGGACGCGGATGTAGTTTGTCGTCATACCCAGGACGCGGATGTAGTTTGTCGTCATACCCAGGACGCGGATGTAGTTTGTCGTCATACCCAGGACGCGGATGTAGTTTGTCGTCATA
>OZ038512.1:40773044-40785544 GCA_964036315.1 Acanthosepion esculentum
ACTATAAGTACAGATATATACACACAAACATACAACCATTCAACTATACATACATATATTACTATTAATCATATGCATATATATACACACCCATCAGTAAAAACACACACGTGCAGACACAAACAAGCAACACATGTACACCAACACACCCACATCGACAAGAGGACCATCAGGTAATAATAAAATAAACTTATAGTAACATAGCCTTATCGAAAATATTACTACTCTTATAGTAAGTTAAATTTATAGCTGTGTTTACAGTTAACAATGAGTTCATTTCTTTGATTTAAGAGATGGGTCTTGTTTTTAAATCTAATTATTTCAAATTTTTCATTAAGACATAGATAACAAGGGGCATATAGGAAATTACATGTTCAGGCTCATTTGATTAATTTCCACTTAACAGTAGTGTTTTATTCTTCTCTTTTAAACTCCAAAAATACTTGGATAATGAAGTCTTGTACTTATAATTACTACTATTTAAAGATTGCATTATATATATATATATATATATATATATATATATACACACACACACACACACACAAAAGGCTGTGCTAAAAATTCCTAAGCTTCACTCACCAAAATTTGTAATTTGGAAGCAGATTTTTTTCCTCCTCCCTCTCATATTACATGTAGGATAAAATGATTTTTTTTTTTTTTTGCCTGCCTTCAAACATGCTAATGAAAGTTTTAAAAAGTTCTGTGTTATCTAAAAAAGCATTTTACTTTCAAGAACACAGAAAAAGTTTAAGTCAAGCAATGAATTTGTCCAAAGAAACAATTGGGTTGATCATTAAAAGAACTTCCTGTGACCTTCAAGAGACCGCGAGAAACAAAATGCACTTAGCATTTGTCAATTGGCATGCCATCAAGTCTTTTTAGGTCATTTGCAGTTAGTCAAAGACTAATTGTAAGATCATTTATACTTTGTCCGACATAAAAATTACCCCAAAGCATAACTGACCTTCCCCACCTCCATTACATCAAAGAGTCTTTATAAGGACACCAAAATCAATTTATTTAAATAAAATCTAAGAGGAAACAATTTTCACACAATTGCGGAATCACAGGCAGAATTTGGTATTCTTTCAAATTCTTTTTATTTTTTTTTCCAAACTTAATTCTGTCGCGGCAATTTTATTAAAATTTAATAGGCATTTAAAAATAAACATACAAATATATCCGAGTGGGAACTTCAACATGGTATAATGGTTAGCAAGTTTGTCTTGCTAGATCAATTACAACTGAACAGTGAGTTTGATCCACACTGGGTGCCCCATACATTCGGCCTTGTGCAACAGTTAAGCTATATTTAGATAATCACCATATGGGAACTTCAATGTGGTGAAATGGTTAGCAAGCTTGTCTCGCGAGATATAGAAATTTGATGTGAAAACATAGGAAAGAAAAAAATTTTAAGTGAAAATTAAATAAAGGAAAATTTAAAAGGGGAAAACTGGTCCATTTATTAAAAAAAAAAAATTTCATTTTTTACAGTTTTTTTAAAAAAAGAAAAGGAGGAAATACAAGAGGAAAAACAAAGAGGAAAAAAATGGTAAAAAAGAGGAAAAAAAATGTAAAAAAAAAAAAAAAAAAAAGAAGAGAAAAAAAGAGGAAAAAAAGGGAAAATTTTTTTTTTAAAATAATTGCACTTTCTAGGGCACTTAATGTTGGAAAATCTGATAGGTAGAGACAAATGAGATCTACCCTGATGAAAACTTAGTCAAAAGATTGGACAATGATTTTTGGACAAATTGATAGAATTTCCTCCTTATCCGAGACAGAGTATTCGTAATTTGAAGAAGTCAATCAATAATAACAAAACGTTTGTTGTCTTTAATAACATTAAAAAAACAATTGCTGTCTAAATACACTGACTATATAATATATATTATACATGGTTTACAAAAGATGTTGATGATGACTGACACACTTCCCAAAAATATTTGTTTATTAGAAAACTGATTTTAATAAGTAGTTTGACTGAGAACTTTTCAGCAAACTTTGTAAAACGTTTTTTTTTTGTACCTTTTTAATTGGGTACATGAGATGATTATTACTTTGGTTAATAATTCTATGTATGATTTTATATTCTATAAAAATGTTAATTTTATTCTATTTAATAAGATATCTGTTGCTTTATAGTCCAGGTTATTTAATTGCTTTTCTAAAATATTTATTGTTTCTTTGGTCCAATAATCAAACTAGATTTTACTTTTTATGGTTTTAGCAAATATAGAATTTTTTTTTTTTTTAGATTAACTAGCCAAACAGGTTGTAATTAGAGAGACAACATTGTTTTGAGGATATTAACAACTTTTCTGTATTGTGCTCTCTCTCTCTCATATATATATATATATATATATATATATATAGGTAGAAAGAGAAAGCACACACGCAATAAGCATTAAATTTTTTTTTTCCATGTAGAATTCAGATACACTATTAAAAGTAATGCATGCCATTTTAGTCTAGGATAACATTTTAAAAACGATTCACACGTTTTCATTCCTTGTATTCAAATTAAAATATACATTGTCTGTCTTTCCACCAAATGAAGTTAAATTGTTTTTATTCACCAAAAGATAAAGAAAAAAAACAGATGCAACACTATGAAATTAGACATTAAAAAAATATATACTTTATTAATAAGTTTAAAAAGGAACACAGTTTATATATAAACATTTTTCATTTTAGATTTAATGGAGAAAAAAAAAAAAAAAAAAAAAAAAGAGAGAACAACTCTGAAGACAAGAACTGGTGACTCCAGGAGTTACTTGAAACCAGGCAAAGCTGGTTAATCTTACAAGAAATAAATCATTTATTAAGGCAAACAACTTTGTTTATTCAGAAAGGCAACAAGTGATAAATATTCATGGCAACAATTGACTGACACTGTGAGGTCCTAGTTCAAAAACACTGAAAGAATTTTACTAATTTTTTTCTTGATTCACTATATGACACAGATCAGTGAGTAATCCACATCAACAGCAGTGACAGATAAACCATTGTAGGTATGAAACACCAAAGGAGAAATCATGATATTTGTATCTATAACTAGACACTAAGCCAAATCAACGTCTTCATCAGAGGTTGAAAACTTACAGCTTCTGTAAGCCTTATACAAAGAAGTCTTGAAAGGTTCTTGGCATGAGCTAAATTGTTTATCAACCTTTTGCAGGTTATTTAAAGCCAGAAAATATTTTCAGATTGTAAGAATTTTTTGAAGATAATGACTTTGCTGATATAAGCCCTACTAGTTAACCCATAGCTGGGGAAAAAAAGAGGTGTAATTATTGCTTTCCAAACAGTATTTGCACATAGGTGAACATAATGAACTCAATTGATTTCTAATTCTGAGCTGTTATCCATTACACCACCCACACACCCAAGCCTACAGCACCTGGCATTCCCAGCATGAGCAAGATGTGTTTAAAAAAAAACAAAAAAAAGACACATTGATGTTTGTTCATTTAAAAAAAAGTAGATCAGGCCAAAAACTTTTTATTACCCCCTCATACTAATTTACAACATTTGACAAAAGTTAACAAGCTAGTTTTACTAGTTCAATCTTCACTAAATACTAAGTTGCACCAAACTATACAGGGCACATGCCAAAGTCAAAAGAAGCTCTTGTTAGTCTTGTAATCTTGTACCAGGTTATGATTAGTAGATACTAATTTACAATACTAAGGTAGGAACTAATTACTCATCCTTAGCAGATAGGCATATTCTGATGTAAGTGGCCAGCTATCAACAATACAAATCAAAATGCTTAGAAACTTTACCTAGTTTGTATGGAGTCTTCAAGATTCTGTTAAATTTATTAGAGTCCTAAGTAACTTCTGTTTTGTAATGACTAATGTATCATTCTAAATACTAATCATATGTGGCTGTTAAGAATAAATTTGGAGTACTCCTACATGCCTTAGTTTTAGCATAGCAGTGAGAGTGTACACAGTGGATTAAAAAAATGTTCGCCGCTATGAAAACACAAGGCTGAATATTACAAGAATAACACAGTAAAAGAATTTTGGAACCCTGCTGGTATGTTCTACCCAAATTGTCATATTCACCTAACCTTGCACAAACCGATTATTACCGTTTTCAATTGCTACAAAATGCTTTGATGGTGGAAAACTTTCTCTAATGAAAGTTGTATTCAGGAGCTCGTCAAAAACTTTTTGCATGGAAACCTGCAGAATTTTACTCTAAAGTTATGGCAAAAGGATATATAATTTTTATATATATATATATATATATATATATATATAAAGAACAATTTCAGAAAAATAAAAAAAATATGACAGAGCAGAAAAAAATACATATATAGTATCAAAGAGCCGCCTGATAAGTGGCAACAAGTCATTACAAATAATTATGAATATATAATTGGATAAAATGTAATTGTAGTTTATTTTTTGAAGTTGATAAACAAAAATTATTTATGGTAACCTAATAGATAAAGAAGCATACTGAAAAAAAAAGAAAAAATACTATATCTCTGATATTGCTTAGTAAGAGATATTTCAAATACTAAGAGACAACAAACAGTCTTCAAGACTGGGCACTGTTGCCATCCATAAATATTATCCAATGTCTGGCAGACTGAATGGAAAGGTAAAAATGTTACCAATGTCAAAGAGTTAAAACTGAAATATCAATTACAATATGACTGATAACACAGGAAATGAAAACAAATGAAAAGACTATCTGATAAAAACCGAGGTCGAGAACTGAAAAGAAATCCCAGATGAAAACCCCTCTCTCGCAGCATTGTAAATATCATCCCATTCAAGGAAAATCAATTGTTTACAAGAGAAAATTCCATAACAATATAAAAAAGAATTTCTTCAGATGTTTTGATTATGCAAAAGAGATTGCCATGTGAATAGAAAAGGTCAGAAAGCTCACTTACCTTCAACCGGGTGAGAGATGTAGTGGCTGTCCAAATCATCTCTGCGTGTGTCATGCCGGTCTTCAGGCCTGGAATATGAAGGAGGGACATAATGAGGTGGTCGAAGAACAGGGACAGCACCGGGCAACTGATGACCACGGACACCCATCTTTTCAAGATCAGAAAAAAAAAGTTGAAACTACCGTAATCCAAAGAGTGAAAAGCTATTGAAAAAAATTTCACAAGAAGATCTGTCGATGTGTTTAACTCCCAGCTTTTATGGAAATGAAGCTAAATTTATACAACAAAAAGAAAACAAACGTGACAGTCCATAAAGAAAGTAGAAAAACAGGTGGTTAACCAAGGCAGATATCCTATGCTTAGTGGTAGGGTCATTGTGCAGAGGCAATACTGGAAAGAGAGGAACGGGTATTTATGCTTCAGGTTTGGGTGCGGCCAAAAAAATATACAGGTTTCATTACACTAATTGGACAAAGATTGCAATCAAGTAGAACAATCCTACGCACAGTGAAAAGCATTTCAAGGAAAAATAACAAAATGCCAAGAGATTAATTTTGTATCTTCATAATTGATTTTGATCTTTATTACCAACAAATAACGGGTAAACATCAGAGAGTGATAGATGCAAAATGATGCAATATTGATCTTTATACAAATTGTGATTCTTTCAAGTCAGAAAAAGTATGGGGGAGAGGGATGACATTCAGAAGTATGGCAAGAAAATGACACGACTACATGAGGTGGGGAAAGAAAATGACAAGAACTACATGTTTAAATAGAAGCCTATGGGTTGCCTGCCACAGAGCAATAGTTGAAAAGCCTTCCATGCAAGCAATACCGAAATGAGTGCCAAGCCTTCCATGCAAGCAATACCGAAATGAGTGCCAAGCCTTCCATGCAACCAATACCGAAATGAGTGCCAAGCCTTCCATGCAACCAATACCGAAATGAGTGCCAAGCCTTCCATGCAACCAATACCGAAATGAGTGCCAAGCCTTCCATGCAAGCAATACCGAAATGAGTGCCAAGCCTTCCATGCAACCAATACCGAAATGAGTGCCAAGCCTTCCATGCAACCAATACCGAAATGAGTGCCAAGCCTTCCATGCAACCAATACCGAAATGAGTGCCAAGCCTTCCATGCAACCAATACCGAAATGAGTGCCAAGCCTTCCATGCAAGCAATACCGAAATGAGTGCCAAGCCTTCCATGCAAGCAATACCGAAATGAGTGCCAAGCCTTCCATGCAAGCAATACCGAAATGAGTGCCAAGCCTTCCATGCAACCAATACCGAAATGAGTGCCAAGCCTTCCATGCAACCAATACCGAAATGAGTGCCAAGCCTTCCATGCAACCAATACCGAAATGAGTGCCAAGCCTTCCATGCAACCAATACCGAAATGAGTGCCAAGCCTTCCATGCAACCAATACCGAAATGAGTGCCAAGCCTTCCATGCAACCAATACCGAAATGAGTGCCAAGCCTTCCATGCAAGCAATACCGAAATGAGTGCCAAGCCTTCCATGCAAGCAATACCGAAATGAGTGCCAAGCCTTCCATGCAAGCAATACCGAAATGAGTGCCAAGCCTTCCATGCAACCAATACCGAAATGAGTGCCAAGCCTTCCATGCAACCAATACCGAAATGAGTGCCAAGCCTTCCATGCAACCAATACAGAAATGAGTGCCAAGCCTTCCATGCAACCAATACAGAAATGAGTGCCAAGCCTTCCATGCAACCAATACAGAAATGAGTGCCAAGCCTTCCATGCAACCAATACAGAAATGAGTGCCAAGCCTTCCATGCAACCAATACCGAAATGAGTGCCAAGCCTTCCATGCAAGCAATACCGAAATGAGTG
The DNA here is from genome assembly GCA_964036315.1 of Acanthosepion esculentum. Lineage (NCBI taxonomy): Eukaryota > Metazoa > Mollusca > Cephalopoda > Sepiida > Sepiidae > Acanthosepion > Acanthosepion esculentum. The sequence continues at coordinate 40,779,830 of OZ038512.1, forward strand.
CCAAGCCTTCCATGCAAGCAATACCGAAATGAGTGCCAAGCCTTCCATGCAAGCAATACCGAAATGAGTGCCAAGCCTTCCATGCAAGCAATACCGAAATGAGTGCCAAGCCTTCCATGCAACCAATACCGAAATGAGTGCCAAGCCTTCAATGCAAGCAATACCGAAATGAGTGCCAAGCCTTCCATGCAAGCAATACCGAAATGAGTGCCAAGCCTTCCATGCAAGCAATACCGAAATGAGTGCCAAGCCTTCCATGCAACCAATACAGAAATGAGTGCCAAGCCTTCCATGCAACCAATACAGAAATGAGTGCCAAGCCTTCCATGCAACCAATACCGAAATGAGTGCCAAGCCTTCCATGCAAGCAATACCGAAATGAGTGCCAAGCCTTCCATGCAAGCAATACCGAAATGAGTGCCAAGCCTTCCATGCAAGCAATACCGAAATGAGTGCCAAGCCTTCCATGCAACCAATACAGAAATGAGTGCCAAGCCTTCCAGGCAAATAATGTCGAAACACACTATAGGTGAACACTGTACTAACTATAATAGGTAAACACTGACTTCTATTCAGGTGAGGGAGAGACAATTCAAATAACATAATATTATTCAATATTATAGTTTCTGTTTGAATTTCTGGGATGGGTAATTTTTTTTTTTTTTTTTTTATTCTTACACTATATTCATAACTGAACATTACTAAAAATAATAACTAGATAAGATATCCCTAGACATAGACAGTGGAATGAGAACAGTCTACTCCCATAGATTAAATAAAGGGTTTAGTTCAGAATTCACTGATTATCCTGATTGATATACACCTAATGAATGCCAGAGAGCAGAACAGCCAAAACATTGTGATAACAACAATAAAAATGATGACAATAGTCAGATTAAAAAATAGTGTAAATAATATGTCATCAAAAGCATTTTAATATTTTACAGAATTTTACTCCATGGCTTCTTTCATGACTATATCAAATGACTATAACCCCACTTGTTTGGGTTAACTCTAAAATAAAAAAATATATGATGTATATTTCCCCCATATAAGGTGACCTTTAGATAAGACAAGGTCAAAAAATATAGCAAATTCTCATGATTTTATCCCATACTCATAGTATAAGACAACTGCTTATTGATTATATAAAGATGTTATAGAAAATGTTACTCTATCCTTAGAAATTCAAAATAAACAAAATAACAAAACCAATTCTATATCATTTTTTTTTTCTACACACATCCCCTAAAAGGGGAACCATTGTTTTGTTTACATTTCATCACATGATCTTTTGCGAATACTGATTCTTCTTCTTCCTCCTCTTTTCCTATGTTAACTGTTACAAACAGCCTGGTGTACTAATCACCATTTACTTATACTTTGACAATCACAAAATATTGCTTACAACAGTACAATAATGTACAAAAATAGTACAATCCACTTTCCAAATTTTTTTTTTTATTCACAATCATAACTCAATGTTTAAATTGCCTCAGCTGAGCTTGCAAATATACAAGTTGATTTCATTGATATGGAATTATTCTTTGAATAGTCAATTTATTTTTTAAGTTATACCAGTAATATATAATATAGAAACGATTTTATTACTTTTATTATCAGTTTACTTGATAATGTGAATCTTTTCATGTACATTATTGGTTATCTCATTGAGGCCAAGGTTAGGTTACTGACAAACATCACTCGGAATTTAAGGCTTCTTTTTTAGAATTGTAGAATAAGACGACCCCCAAGGTTACTTTTGGGATTTAGCGGTCATCTTTTACGCAGAAATATTCAGTAATTAAATGAGAAATAATTCCAGACTCAACAGGAGTTATGTCCCTTAGTGGATTTCCAAGCATTAGAAAGTGTCTCTCATTTTTTATCTTTTTGGGGAACATATTGAACTGAACTACCACAGAGTCATGCATGTCATTTCAATCCTCACTAAATCAACATTAATCTCTATGTATTCTTCCATTAATCTCCGTATTCTTAATTTCGTTCTGTTATGTAGAGTGCCTCTATGTTGTTAGCATTTCAATTATTACATCACTAATCATTTTAATCAGACACACTTTAGAAGTAACATTATTCAACCATGAGGTGTCATTTTCACATTACACATAGGATACACTGAGTTAAGACCCAGTTTATCATTAGGATTAGTTCAGATCTCATAACAGATTGACAAAGTCATAACACCACTATATATCATCAGTGGCATTCATTTAAATCTTTTCTTCCAAATGTTATAATGGAGGATACAAATATTGAGATTCTGAAAATTTTAAGGAATTATTTTAGACCGAGCCTCAAAACCAATAAAGATACTTTAGGAAATCAAAAAGTAGAGGGAAATGAAATAAGGGGATGGTGTGTGATTTTATCTCAGTCAAGTGTTTCGTTGTTTTATGATCAGCAAAATGTTCTGTGAAATGGTCTTTTCAAAGTGGCCACCCACTTGACCAAAAGGGAATAAAATAATAAATGAAAACTTTTGGGATCAAGTGACAACAAACCAGACATGGAGTACTTTTAGTCACAGGTCTATATGAACAGTCACAGTTAGGATTGAAGGGAGTTTTGAACTGCCTGCTAACAGGAAGAGACTGTCTCATTGGGAAGTTCCAATGCCACCCACTAGAGTTGTCACTCATGCATCAAGATGTCATGATGGGCAGAAAGTTAGTAGGGAAGATGTTGCTGGTTGAGGAGAAAAGCTGATCTGTTAGTCATAAGTGCCAAAAATTATTTATTCAGTTTATTTATAAAAAAAATTCTTTTGATCATACCCTGACAATGATAATTATTACCAAAAAGCAAATCCACACACATCGAATTCCAGTGAAGCAAAAACAAACAAAAAAAAAATTTTCATCAAGTTTTGTTACATACACAACAAACCCACAAGACACTCACGATCTTAAATGGGTGTGGCGGTAAGAGTGTGACTAAGAATATCAAAAACAGAGAAATAAGTCTCACAAATATCCAAAAGTCACTCCATGCCCAATCGTCATATATCTGTTTTATGTATAGTATTAGGATTTAGATCCCAAGAAACCACATCTGTTTATATATGCTGCCATGTTATTAGGATCTCACTCCCATTTCCCGACCAGCCATTCCGTTTATACACCTAGTTAACTACCTACTCAGACCATGCAAGTGAATCTCTAATATAAACACTTAAATATATTGAAAACACGTAAGTTTTAATTTTTATTTTCACCTTTCTTTGTTTTCAGTGGGCCTTTCCCAGATTTTTTGTGCATACCAACACATCTGACGATAGAGATATAATATGTGGGTTCAGGTGTGTGGTTGGTGAAAAGCTGGTGGAGGGCCCTATTGTATGTTTACAATCTGACTGTACTACCTAAAACTAGTTTAAGGTGATTTAAAGATGAGGACTGGTCTCTTGAAATAAGGTCAAGAAGTGAATGACAATGTTTACTATGATTTTAAATTTAAGGCAAGAATGTGTGCATAGCTTGGTGGTTATTGGTATGGAAAATAAAATATATGGTATACTGAATTGAAATTCCAGCAGAAGCCATTGAATTTGCTTTCACACAAATACCCTTGGAAATGTATGAATCCATTCCTCACCTAGCTAGGGGTAAATAACAGGGCAGATTAGGCTCTCTGACTTTGGTTGGAAACCATTCTAAGGGAAGGAAAACTTAATTCAAAAACAGCCTGAAGAGAGATGTTCCGGCTATCTAGCCCAAAACACAGCTACTGATGTTACAGCTGCACACAATGGTGCCACAATACCCCTAATGGGTTATGGGATAGATGACATGATCAAAAGGTAAGGTAGATGAGAAATGTACCACCAGCACTCAAAACTTTGCAGAAGAACCAGGATCATTAAAAGATATATGTACCATCCCTGCACCCCATTAGAATGTCTGACGCTCAACTTCTTGAGAGCTCCTCTTTGCAACTTCTCGGCCTCACATTGACTACTGACCTGAGATGGAACAAATACATTGAGTCAATAGCTTTGTCCACCACAAGGAAAGTTGGCTCCCTGTGCCGCGCCAGGAAATCTTTCTCGCCGGAATCGATCCTACAAATCTACAAATCAACTATTTGCTCTTGCATGGAGTATTGCTGCCATATATGGTCTGGTGTCCCTTATGTTTGTCTCAAGGTTATTGATAAGATCCAGAGACAGATATGCAGCCTCCTCCTTCTGTCTTTTTTACAATTACTTTAATGGTAACTGCTCTGAGGAGCTGCTTTCGCTGGTTCCCAAACTTCATGAATTTAAGCGTTCTACTAGGCTGGTATCTCGCTCACACACTTTCACTGTTGAAACTGTTAAATGTAACCGTCTCTTCTACTCCAATAGCTTCATGTCTTGCACCTCTCACCTGTGGAACTCCCTCCCCTCTTCCTGTTTCCCTGATAGCTATAATCTCCAACTATTCAAATGTAATGTCAATCGGCGTCTCCAGATGTCCTGATCTATCCCCTATCCTTCTCTTCATCCTTTCCTCTATCACTCCTATTTGCTCTAGCTCCAACTCTCTGTAACCCCTTGTGTGCTAGTGGCTTCCCACCTTACTTGGGGTGAAATGCTTAAAAAAAAAATTTAAAAAATTAGATATAGTATTGCAAGGATTAAAAAATGAAAATGTTTTTGATATATCAAAAACCACACAGAGTACGGGATCAGAGAGCAAATGTGCTTGGGAAAGATATGAATTCATCTCTTCTCCCTCCAATTAGGGGTTAAAAAGTAGGGCTGAAAAAAATCCTTGTTCTCAAAAGTTTGTTAATGCAATATTCACTCACATGAAATGAATTATTTTTACAAGCTAAAATGTTTTGGCTTTAAATAACCCACTAAGGGTTGATAGAGCATAAAAAATTAAAATATCAATCAAAATCATGATATATCGAAATATTTCTAAAAAGAATTTTCAAAATTATTCAACTAAGGAAAATTTACTGTATCAAAAGAGGTGGCATTTTGAACTACGATTATCCATGTGCCTTAGGTTACGTCGTATAAAAAATATTGTTAAACTGAACTCTTTGGAGTAATTCAGCATGAGGTAATCAATAGCGAGCTAGTCTGACTGACTATTACTACAGAATACAGAGTTTAATTCACATTAAATACCTTAAAATTGTGGCCTTGTGCCAAACTAGGTTTAGTAAATAACATTCAGATAATAAAATATCAAGATAAATTGTACAGGACAAATTCTGAGAGAAAACAAAACGTCCAAGGACAAACATGTTCATAAAGCAACCAGAATTCAGCCTGAGAACTGAGAGGCCAAATTTAGCAAATGCACAAGTTCCCAGCAGACACTTCTCTTCCAATATGTCATGACTCTTAAAAAACAAATTACTAAACAAAAACTATGAGAAATTTTATGATTAACCAATATTCCAGTAAAATACATCATTCTTTCAAATAGTCTTCATAATACTTTTAAGCATAATATCAGAGAAAGCACAGAGAACTTCCAGCTATCAAAGTTCAAATTACTGCTTATATATATATAAATAAATATATATATATATAATATATATATATATATAAATATATATATATAAATATATATATATATAAATATATATATATATAAATATATATATATATAAATATATATATATATAAATATATATATATATAAATATAAATATATAAATATATATATATATAAATATATATATATATAT
>OZ038512.1:40790544-40798044 GCA_964036315.1 Acanthosepion esculentum
AAACTCCCATCAATACTGGGCTTCTGAAACCTATTTTCTTGAAAAATTCTTTTAACAGAAAGATTTTTTTAAAGTAGCACTAGCTGCTCAGTCAATGAATGCCAAATGTTTCCTTATAAGGAAACAGCTAATAAGGCTATTATGATTACAGAGGAGTCGAACAGTACACTTAGTACTTACTTGCCACCCCCACACTGGCAGAATGTGACACAAGATCAGTTTAATGTGGGGAGCCCAAGTGCATGCACCCAGATCAGGTCCCAAAATAGCCCAACTTTGTTGTGGTGGCATTACTACCAATCATACCTCTTTAGCGTGAATGAAGGAGGTACTGCCACAAGCAGCTGTTCCCCAGAACTTCAATATTTTTTCAGTTGTGCTCTACCCAAAGACACAACTAAGTTGCACTCTAACCAAAGACAAAAACACAATTGAGAGATAAAATGTAGTTTATCAACTCGAAGGCAGATACTACATTTTGATCCTAGAGCAATGGCTAGAGAGTGAAGAAAAGTGTAATTCAAGTAGCACTGGTTGCTCAAGCTATGCATACTGAATGTTGCCTAATAAGGAAACAGCTAATATTATCATTATGATCAAAGATGAGGTGAACAGATACTACACTTTGGGAAAAAAAGAAAATTACATAGACCTACAAAACATATGTAAAGAAACCATGACATGAAAGATCCTGGGCAAGAGCTTATTTGCTTATAAAGAGTTGCCCCAAGTATATCATTTGCATTATTCATCCCCAGAACACCTACTCAAATATGGGTATCCACTAAAAATAACATTTAACTAATAAAATATTAGACATGAGAATACAACCAATTAGTGATATGGGTCCTGTTTCACTACCCAAATATTTTAGTACAAGTGCATGAAAATATAAAATTTCCAGATAGGTTTATGTTATCATGAAATTTCTTTGAAAATATTATGGTATTCAAAATGTTTTCAATTTTGGTACTGGTATCCCCCTTCCACACGGAGATCCGTAGACGTATTGGGATGACCAACGATGCATTCCAAAAGCTAGACAGAATATTGCAAGACAGGAGGATTTCTTTGATAATGAAGAAAAAAATACTGAGCTGTTACGTGACATCTGTCCTCCTTTATGGCAGCAAATGTTAGACGATTTCCTCAAAGATGAAGAAACTTAAGGCAATGGAGACATGGTTCTACAGAAGGATGCTAAGGATATCATGGACCGAATGTGTGAGCAATGATGAGGTCTTAGGATGAAAACAAGGAGGAGGCTTATACTTAACATGAGGAAGAGGCAGCTGAAGTTCCTAGGGCACATAATGAGGAAGGAGGGCCTGGAGAATCTGATACTCGCAGGTCGAATAGCAAGAAAGAGAGACAAGGGAAAGCAACGCATCACATACCTAGTGGCCTTAAGCAAGTGGATGACAGAACGTGGTCTGGGGGAGGTGGCAGAGGGTAGGAACTCGTTGAGAGCTGCAAGGGATAGAGGGAGGTGGAGAGCTGCAAGGGATAGAGGGAGGTGGAGAGCTGCAAGGGATAGAGGGAGGTGGAGAGCTGCAAGGGATAGAGGGAGGTGGAGAGCTGCAAGGGATAGAGGGAGGTGGAGAGCTGCAAGGGATAGAGGGAGGTGGAGAGCTGCAAGGGATAGAGGGAGGTGGAGAGCTGCAAGGGATAGAGGGAGGTGGAGAGCTGCAAGGGATAGAGGGAGGTGGAGAGCTGCAAGGGATAGAGGGAGGTGGAGAGCTGCAAGGGATAGAGGGAGGTGGAGAGCTGCAAGGGATAGAGGGAGGTGGAGAGCTGCAAGGGATAGAGGGAGGTGGAGAGCTGCAAGGGATAGAGGGAGGTGGAGAGCTGCAAGGGATAGAGGGAGGTGGAGAGCTGCAAGGGATAGAGGGAGGTGGAGAGCTGCAAGGGATAGAGGGAGGTGGAGAGCTGCAAGGGATAGAGGGAGGTGGAGAGCTGCAAGGGATAGAGGGAGGTGGAGAGCTGCAAGGGATAGAGGGAGGTGGAGAGCTGCAAGGGATAGAGGGAGGTGGAGAGCTGCAAGGGATAGAGGGAGGTGGAGAGCTGCAAGGGATAGAGGGAGGTGGAGAGCTGCAAGGGATAGAGGGAGGTGGAGAGCTGCAAGGGATAGAGGGAGGTGGAGAGCTGCAAGGGATAGAGGGAGGTGGAGAGCTGCAAGGGATAGAGGGAGGTGGAGAGCTGCAAGGGATAGAGGGAGGTGGAGAGCTGCAAGGGATAGAGGGAGGTGGAGAGCTGCAAGGGATAGAGGGAGGTGGAGAGCTGCAAGGGATAGAGGGAGGTGGAGAGCTATGATCGGCTACGTCATGAAAGGACAAGGAAAAAAAAGAATCCTCTTCAAGTTACAACTTATTCAAAATCATTATTCTCATTTTATAATGCAGATGAGGTGATTAAAACCAGTGCCTGCTGAAGAAAAAAGAAATATAAAGACATCTATACTCCTATCCCAGTTAGAAATCTTGCATTTAACACTGAAAGACTTGTTCCAATTTCTCTTTCTGACTCGATACATTTTCAGCACAGACAAAACTCTCATGTCAGCTTTCATTTTTTTATAACAAATGACAATATAAATATTCAAATATACAGTTCACATAAAAGGAGAATTTTCTCTTTTTATTGCAGCTGCTAAACCATGAAAAGCCCACTCAGTGTCTTAATATTGATATATTTTTTTAATGGTTTATCAACCCATAGCAAGTTATTTAAAGCCAAAACATATTTTAGATTACAAGAATAATTTGCATTAATAATTTTTTTAGAGAATAACAATGTTTTATTTCCAGATAAAGGTCATACCAGATATGGCAACAGTATTCAATACAGAGACAAATTGTAGATTTGTCTCTTACAGGACATTAATAGAATCAAGTTCAATCTTCAGTGGATATCGGCTATTATAGTTTTGTGCTAGGTCATGTAAGGTTGCATGATTAAGTAACTCATCTTACAATCCATTACAATGAATTTAAATCTTACTAAGTACTCCAATATTACCTTGTGCTAACATAGTCTAATCCTAATTAGGTATACATTTTTGTTGACACTATGGACACCCACAGAAAGGGAAGAGTTGGTTTTATCTCGATCTTAAGTGTTTGTTTGATAGACCAGCAGACGGTTCCTTTTGAAGTTTGGTCTTTTAAGCGCCATCCACTTTAACCAAAGGGGAATGGGAATTAAAGGAGTGGATAAAAAAGTTTTTGAGATCAAGTGGAAACAAAACCGGAAAAAGAGTATATCCGAGTGCTGGACTTATATTAACAGTCATGATTGGGATTGGAGAGAGTTTGTATCCATAGCACTGTTCCAAAGCCTCCATTCCTATTGCCAAACAATCACAACAAGATGGGTAGTTAGGCAAGAAGTTGGTAGGGAGTAAAGCTGATACAGCAATAGTTGTTCCAAGTTGTTCAGCAGAGCAAATCAAGAAAAAAATTAGTAATTAGTAAAAATTATTAGTAAAATAGTACAGCCTAGACTATATTTATAAGGTATTATTTTTGTTAAACAAGCCCGATTGCAAGTAAACAAAAAATAATAGGAAAATAAGAACACAAGCCTATAAAAACTTTATTATATCCAAAGGTAAGAAAACAATAAAAATCAAGCAATGATTACAATTGATCAAAAAAGTACAATTACCATTAAAATTCAGTCAAAAATTTTCCTTTATATGATCTGTACAACCTGCATATTTGTAAATGTCTTAGTGGACTAATTAGGATATAAAAATTCTGATTGTATTTATACCAATGCAACCGGAAGTTATCACAAGAAAAATATTAATGAAACAAATATTTTACAAATATATAATTTGAATTTATTGCATATAATTTTAGTGAAACAAAGTACTAATATTAAACGTGATGAAATTAATATAATGAATATTATCAATGATAACAATTTTAATCTGTATAATAGCCTTTTAAATAATGACAATAGGTATATGAAAGTTACTTTCTAAACTCTAATCTAATAGGAGTTACCAGTTAGCTAATTTCGTCTATCGAGAATTTTAAACCTACATATAGCATAGAAGATGATTTTAAAAAATAAATTTTTAAAAAGTGCACTTTATATACCATCAAATACAGTAATTCTTTTTTTAAATTTTCATTATAAAAAGTAAATTAAAAAAAAACTGTCAAGAAACGTAACCGTGCTATCTTCAGAAAGAATACCGAGGAAGATGTTGGTTATTTGCAGTCACTCAACCCCTGCTTTGTACATGCAAATGCACAGAGAGATAAAAGATACTACTTACCTGTATGGATCATCTCTTCTGTAAGGGTCTAAGTCTCTTCTATAAGGCTCATCTCTTGAGTAAGGGGAATCATAACTGCAGGGCAAAGAAAAAGAAAATTGGTAGAAATTTAAAAAAAAACAGGAAAAGTTTCAGAATTCATATTTCATTAGAGGAAAAGACAGAGAAATTAGATTAAAACCCTTAAGTAACAGCCCAACATGCAAATTACAAATTGGTGTGATACCAAAACCATACAAGCACAACAATTTAAATATCTGGGAAGTGTTTTAACAGAAGACGGAAAGTGTGACACTGAAATGTTTGCCTCAGAGTTCTTGATAAGATCCAGAGACGGATATGCAATGTGATTGGGCCTGATCTGTCATCTTATCTGCAGTCGCTCTCTCACAGACACGATGTTGCATCGCTCTGCCTTTTCTACAAGTACTTTCACGGTAATTGCTCCGAGGAGTTGCTTTCGCTTGTCCCTAGGCCTCGTGAATTTAAACGTCCTACGAGGCTGGCATCCAGTTCCCACCCCTTCACCGTTGAAACTGTTAGATGTAGACGTCTCTTCTACTCCAATAGCTTCATGTCTCGCACATCTCGCCTATGGACCTCCCTTCCCTATTACTGTTTCCCTGACAAATACAATCTCCAACGGTTTAAGTGTAGCGTCAATCATCATCTCCAGTTGCCTTGATCTATCCACTTCCCTTCTCCACATCCTTTCATCTTTCATTCCTATCTGCTCTCACTCCAAATCTTCTGTAACCCCCTTGCCTTGATCGACCCTCCGTCTTTCTCTTTCTCCACATCCTCTCCGTTACCACTCCTATCTGCTCTTCCTCCATCCCTTCTGTAACCCCATGCGTGATAGTGGCCTCCAGACTTGGGGTGATACGCTTAAAAAAAAAAAAAAAAAAAAAAAATCCGAAGTGGGAGGGGGCATTGAGATAGTTAAAGATGCATTCCAAAAAGCTAAGCAGAGTATTAAGAAACCAAAAAATGCGAAAAAGAAAGAAAAAAAGTACGGAACTGTTAAGTAACATCAGTCCTCCTTTAAGGCAGTAAATGTTGGACAATCTCCTCTCAGATGAAGAGACTTGAAACAACAGAAATGTGGTTCTACAGAATAATGATGTAAGGAAGGAAAATTGGTTCCCTGTGTCGTGCCAGGAAGTTTTTCTCGCCGAGTCCATCCTTCAAATCTATAAATCAACCATTCGCCCTTGCATAGAATACTGCTGCCATATATGGTCTGGTGTCCCCTACTGTACATCTTAAGGTCCTCGACAAAATCCAGAGACGGATATGCAATATTATTGGCCCTGATCTGGCACCTTGTCTACAGTCACTTTCTCACAGATGTGTCATCACCTCCCTCTGTCTTTTCTACAAATACTTTCATGGTAACTGCTCCAACAAGCTACTTTTGCTAGTTCCCAGACGGTATGAATTAAAACATGCAACTAGACTGGCATCTCAGTCCCACCCTTTCATTGGCAAAACAGTTAAACTTAGCCATCTGTTCTACTCCATTATGTCTTGCATCTCCCATCTATGGAATTCCCTTCCTATTACTTTTTTCCCCCTGATAGCCATAATCTCCAATTATTCAAATGTAATGTCAATTGACATCTCCAGATGCCTTGATCTATTCTCTGTCCTTCCCTTCATCCTTTCCTCTATCACATCTCTTTACTCTCGCTCCCACTCTGTAACCCTTTGCGTAGTAGTGAAATGCTTAAGAAAAAAAAAAGTTAGAGGGCCAACATACCTATTACCAGATATAATTTATATTATATTCATGTCTAATTATATTTTATATTATATTCATGTCTAATTATATTTTATATTATATTCATGTCTAATTATATTTTATATTATATTCATGTCTAATTATATTTTATATTATATTCATGTCTAATTATATTTTATATTATATTCATGTCTAATTATATTTTATATTATATTCATGTCTAATTATATTTTATATTATATTCATGTCTAATTATATTTTATATTATATTCATGTCTAATTATATTTTATATTATATTCATGTCTAATTATATTTTATATTATATTCATGTCTAATTATATTTTATATTATAATCTTATATTTTTCTTATATTTTATATTTATAATAAAAGAATATTAAAACCAAAATAAAAAAAACTGCTTCTGAATATTTAAATACTGTCATTTACTTAGCAGGAACTAGCATAGTATTTCAAATTTTAAATTTGTGTTCTACAGAATGCCCCCACAAAAAAAAAAAAAAAAAAAAAAAATGAATTTTAGAGAAATTGAAAACTGTCTAATGTGGGAAAGTCCAAAAAAGACGTATGCATCTCTTTCAGTGTGAACTATGACTTAGAAGTCTTAGCAATCCTGAAATGCTAAGAACTTTTTCCCCAAGGCATATCACCAAAAATTTAGAAACCACAGAAAATTAAAAGGCCATACATGTGGAATTTTTAAGACCAAAAGAAACCTACTTCGACTGAAGGAACACTGAAAAGAATGTACAAAAATGAAAATAAAAAACTAAAACAGTTAATACTGATTGAACAATACCAGAATTGTATAGCCGAGAACATTAAAATTCAGAAACAGACAGAAACCACTTACAAGTTATCAAATGAATATGCCATGACTCACAGGAGGAGCAAAAGCAAACCTAATTTGGGAAGCCCAACTCCTAGTAAACTGAAATACAGGAGTTATGAAAAAGGCAGGAACATACAATTAGCTAGAAACCCACCAACAATCTGGTGGGGAAAGTAAACCAATGCCATGCCATTATTGTCAGAAGACAGGGCGCATTACAGCAAACAGCTGGACTCAGCAGAACAATGAATTAAATAGCTCAGTACTTAACAAAGCCTAGGGAGTCATTCTGCAAATAAAATAAACATATATGAATCCTTCATGTCCGAGGGATATATTCATTTGGTAAATGATTCTAGGAGGCGAAGGTCAATCCGAATTTTAAGGAATACTGACACATCACAATCACTTCTATTACAAAGATATTTACCAGGAGAACTAAATAAAGCCACTGGTAGGCAAATAAACATTAGAGGAGTTGGTGACAAACCTGTGAGCATCCCTCTACATAAAGTTAACACAGAATCAAATTTAATATCAGGACCAATTATCGTGGGTGTAGTAAGCAAACTTCCCATGAATGAAATGGAAATGCTGTTAGGAAACAATTTATCAG
>OZ038512.1:40803044-40850544 GCA_964036315.1 Acanthosepion esculentum
ATGCCACATATATCGAATGCATGGGTAAATTACTTAGTGTGATAATCACCTAAGACAGAAGGAGAGAGAGAGAGAAGTGCCAAACGAGGGAAGGGGGGAGAGAGAGAAGTGCCAAACGGGGGAAGTGGGGAGAGAGAGAAGTGCCAAACGGGGGAAGTGGGGAGAGAGAGAAGTGCCAAACGGGGGAAGTGGGGAGAGAGAGAAGTGCCAAACGGGGGAAGTGGGGAGAGAGAGAAGTGCCAAACGGGGGAAGTGGGGAGAGAGAGAAGTGCCAAACGGGGGAAGTGGGGAGAGAGAGAAGTGCCAAACGGGGGAAGTGGGGAGAGAGAGAAGTGCCAAACGGGGGAAGTGGGGAGAGAGAGAAGTGCCAAACGGGGGAAGTGGGGAGAGAGAGAAGTGCCAAACGAGGGAAGTGGGGAGAGAGAGAAGTGCCAAACGAGGGAAGTGGGGAGAGAGAGAAGTGCCAAACGAGGGAAGTGGGGAGAGAGAGAAGTGCCAAACGAGGGAAGTGGGGAGAGAGAGAAGTGCCAAACGAGGGAAGTGGGGAGAGAGAGAAGTGCCAAACGAGGGAAGTGGGGAGAGAGAGAAGTGCCAAACGAGGGAAGTGGGGAGAGAGAGAAGTGCCAAACGAGGGAAGGAGAGAGAGAAATACCAAACGAGGGAAGGAGAGAGAGAAATACCAAACAAGGGAAGGAGAGAGAGAAATACCAAACAAGGGAAGGAGAGAGAGAAATACCAAACAAGGGAAGGAGAGAGAGAAATACCAAACAAGGGAAGGAGAGAGAGAGAAGGGAAGAGAAACCCTATTTTATTTCAGACAAATAGCTAGAGCTAAATGTATTTAGACTTTCCATCTCAGACATATAACACACAGATCTTTCCGCACAGAAATGTATAGCACACACTTTTTCACACATTACCTTGCATTACTATTTTTCATGTCTCATTATAATTAAATCTTGTTAATTTGTATATTGGCATTTATTGTCCGTTACTCTTGGTTTTTCTCCTCATTTGTATATATTTGACCTGTACAGAATCCTTCCACTATGGAGTGGTAAACCTGGTCAGATCTTTTGACAACAAAGTTGTTTCTTTTTATCTATTCTCTTGAAAAATTGTGCGGTGGCAATTCGTCCATAACATACACCACGAAACAAAGAGAAAGAAAAGAAGGTAGGAAAGAATATGGAGGAAAAGATTTGATTGTTTAACGGCATATGAACTCTTTATGAGTTATTTAAGGCTGTAATTTAATTTTCTTGAGAGGTTGGTAGTAATGAAAATATGATACATGTTATTCTGCTTTCACAATTGAATACATGGTAGATGATACTCTGCTTTTGTGAGTATACATGTTTTTTGTGGACATAATTACTAGAGGCGGTGATGTGTGTGTTTTATGTCATAGTTTTGTTGAAGTTATATTTTGGAATAGAGTTCGATTTCTTTAAGAAATTGTAGGATATTATATGGATTAATGCCATGAAAGAGTTCTTTCATGTTGGTTGTCAGGTTGATTTTGATTAGCAACATATCAACCTACTGTTTAATGCCAAAATCTAAATATTTTGAACTATTTTATGGCTTCAACTAAATATATTTTGAATGCAATTGTATGCCTTCAACTACAGATAAAATGTATAGTTGGTTATTTTACTATAAATATGTATTGTTAGTAATTTATTTATATATATATATATATATATATATATATATATATATATGAATTACTGGTATTTTTATACTTTCATAATGTTTTGTTTTTGTTTGAGGGTTCACTATTTGCCTATAGCTAGGACCCTAACAGGTGCTACCGCTCCAACTTAAAGTGAATCTAGAAACAAAAGCAATTAAGAGGTGGTTCCATGTTTCTCAAAAATCTCCCATGTCTCAACCAAAGGCCTTGCTGCTGGATGTAATTTATCATCATACCCAGGACTGAAAAGGATAGGGAAAGCAAAGATCAGACATATCTATAAAAAAAAAAAAAAAAAAAAAAAAAAAACATTTTTCACACGACTTCCAGTTACAACAGTGACCGATTTATATATGGAAAAAAAAAAAAAAAAAAAAAACAGGTGGCAACACAATGCATAGAATTTACATATGTGCCAACTGATAAAGTTCAACATCTTTTGACATCATGTATAAATTTACAAATCAACATTAATGTTCTTTTATTTTGCAGTTAAAAAATAAAAAAATAAAACCTAAATGTCAGATTTAAAATTAAAATAAAAAACAAGTACAGTGCTTGCCCTCATTCTTGGGCACTAAAGATCTTTTCTTGTTTTTCAATACATTCCTATTGTAAAGCCATTAGTAAGGCATATATACATATGACATCCATATTCTATCAGTAATGCTTGCACTGATTCTTGACCATCAACAGACCTTTTTGTCTTGCTCTTCAATGCATTTCTATAGCAAAACTCATTAACAATGCACTTACAATATACATATAATAGTTCTATTGTGTCAGTAAGGTTTACTTAACCACTTACAATCCCTTTTTTCCTGATTTTCATTGCACAAACACAAATGGAGATGTAGAAACTTTATTTAAAATATCCAGATTTGGTGGTTAATTTCTAAAACTGCACTTTCAAATAATAAAATTATTAGGCTTTTCCATCATTCACAGTCTGACTACGAACTACTTTCACAAAACATGTAAGAGTACATTGTTGAACACTTACACCCAAGTAGGAACTTTTTTTTTTTAGCCAACACATTTCTTTTGCTTTTCACAGTATGAGTGTGTTGTATGTGTTTTTTTTTTTTTTTTATATACAGCTTATCAACCCCTTCTGGGTTATTTAAAACTGTTGTAGAGTAAGGAGTATACCACTGGTGACTATGAACTCGTCCAATACTATAAAGAGTTCCATGTCATGAGTAGTCATATTGGAGTCAAGCAGTTCACTGCCAGGCTCATGACACACATCAAACTCTCTGACTTCAGGCAGAAAGGAACCCAGACAAGGTAATGACTATGGGCAAAGTCTTTTCTGGGGAGGTAGACAAAGCCATCCCCATTTATGCAGTGTCCACAGGGAATTTTTGCCCAAGCCTATGAGCTCAGAATAGCCCCACATAAAAACCAGCCTTGTGTCACATCCCACTTTGTTGAAACTGTTAGATGTAGACGTCTCTTCTACTCCAATAGCTTCATGTCTCGCACATCTCGCCTATGGAACTCCCTTCCCTATTACTGTTTCCCTGACAAATACAATCTCCAACTATTTAAGTGTAACGTCAATCGACATCTCCAGTTGCCTTGATCTATCCACTTCCCTTCTCCACATCCTTTCACCTTTCATTCCTATCTGCTCTTGCTCCAAATCTTCTGTAACCCCCTTGCCTTGATCGATCCACTATCTTTCTCCACATCCCCTCCTTTACCACTCCTATCTGCTCTTCCTCCAAACCTTCTGTAACCCACGCCCTTGCGTGCTAGTGGCTCCCAGCCTTGCTTGGGGTGATAAGCTTAAAAAAAAAAAAAAAAAGATTGGAGTCGGTCTTCATACTAACAATACAGGTGTTATGGCAATAGCCTAAGTATCACATATAGATAATACTTTAACAAATTACATTATACCAAGTATGAGTGTGTGTTAAAACTTCCTATTGAAAGGTTATTGTTCTAATAAAAACCAAAAAAGTAATTCAGATTGTAGGAGGTAGCTTGCAGTACCAGTTGTTCCCAAACAGACCCTCATCTAAGTACTGACCATACTCGATGAGAACTACAGGATGCGATAGGTAAATTGTTGCCATTTTATATTTTTAATTTCATGGACGAGCATTGCTTTTGATTTTCCTGACTGCACAGTAAAGTAGGGTCAGTTGGGCAATGTCTGTAAGAAAAAGAAGACTATGATGCAATTCACTCTGCCAGAAATTTGGAAACAGCATGCTGTTCTACTTGGCATTCATGCCGGAAGCTCCAATACAAACATTTCAGAGTGTTTGGATGCCAATCTGAGGACAGTGCAGAGGATTCAGAAAGAGTTGGAGGGGTTTAATGGTGATGACAGATGCGTTTTGAGTGATCACTAGTGATGGTGATGCTATGCCTCCATTGATCTTTCCACGGGGCCTCAGATTCAACACAAAGGCCTACATAAAGTGTGTTGAGGAGGTAGTGCTGCCCTGGGTCAAGAGAGTAGCAAGGACTCTGCAACATGTCACCCAAGTAGGAGAATCCAGCCATGGCTGTCATAGAATTTCTGCAACCACATCACCTCTTACATCTAGCCACCAGACTGCAACCGCCTTGATTATTATGTGCAAGACACAGTTGAACAAGAGACCAATAAAACTTCTTGTAAAAACCAAAGATGAACTGAATGCAAGGATTTTATTGAATAATTTTACTCTTTAATATTTCAAGATATTTTTTGTGTAATTTTGGTAAATATATCTGTTAAAATGAGGTGTCAGTGTTATTTTCATTTTTATGTAATTTAGATGACAATTTAACAATTGTACCATATATATATATATATATATATATATATATATATATAAAGAAATATAGTCTTAAAGTGTGCTATATTTATGGGATAAAGTGCTCAATATCAGAGAGAGAGCATGTGTAAATATAAAAGTGAACATAGAAGTCAACACTTAGAGGCGACAGTCTGTTTCATGAAACAGACTGTCGCCTCTAAGTGTTGACTTCTATGTTCACTTTTATATATATATATATTTTTTTATATATATATATATATATATATCTCAATTCACTCTAAGCAAGGTAATAATGCCACTAAGACACAAGGGGCTTCTGGCATGAAAGGACTCTAGAAGGGACAAGAAACCCAATCCTAAATATCCAGTCAATATCGTGGTGTTTGGTGTGATTACTAGTGATGGCAACGTTAAGCCTCCATTCATCTTCCCACAGGGCCTCAGACTCAATACAGAGGAGGTAGTGCATGTCACACATGCAGGAAAACCCAGTCATGGCTGTCAGACAATTTCTGCAACCACATCACCCCTAAAATCTGGCCACCTAATTCTCCAGACTGTGATCTCTGTGATTATGTGCAAGACACAGTTGAACAATAGACCAATAAAACTTCTTGTAACACCAAGAATGAACTGAAGGCAAGGATTATGGCAGCATTCACCAACTTAAACAAGGAGACCATCCAGAAGAGATACAGGAGATTCTGATGTCATCTGGAAGCTATGTTTGAAGCCAATGGCAATTTTATTGAATAATTTTACTCTTTAGTATTTAAAGATATTTTTTGTGTAATTTTGGTAAATATATCTGTTAAAATGAGATGTCAATGTTATTTTCATTTTTGCATAAATCCATCATATATATGTAGTCTTTTCAGTATGATTTGACCGTTTCTCTCAGCAAGATAGTCGTGCACATTATTAAAAAAATAGGAAGTTCACTAATCACCTCAAAACAGATGTTTATGTCCGAGTGGAAGGAAGTGGATGGTACAGCATACTTTTCAGCACCTCCTCATACAGTCTTGAGGAGATAGCAGAAAAGTTAGTTATACAATGCATTTTGCCTTTTTATGGTAGGCCTTTTCAGGTCAGAATGAGAGCCAAACATGTATACAAGGAAAATGTGTTGAAATTTCGAGGGAAGGGGTAATAAATATCCTTATAAAGGATCAGGATTCGGAAAGACAGAAGATGGTGAATAATTTTGCATTTAAATATTTGAAGATTGTCGCAGGGAAGAAAGAAACCAGAAGTGAGTTCCACAGACAAGAAGTGCAAGAGAAAAAAAAGAAATTACTAGAATAGGACATTCCTTTACATCTAGCAATTTTAACAGTAAAATGAAACCTTTCTGCCAATCTAGTACGACACTTAAATTCCTGAGGTTGACATACCAAAGAATGCTCATCAGAAAAAACCATAACCATTAAAATGTTTATAGAAAAGTAATAGAGAAGCTGTTACATTGGTAGGAACATGACTGAAGCCTTATGCATAGTTTTGTCTCTTATTCAGACATGAGATACCTACCATAAGGAGACAAGATGCTTTGTCTGAATAATTTTTCCACTTTGTTTAATCTATAAGGGTCAGCTGGAAAGTTCATAGACTAGGTACACTTGCATATCTTAGTCTACCAACTGGCATATCTACTTACATTTATATCTTGGTCAGCCTATGAACTTCCAGCTGACCATCGCACATCATAACATCTAGTATCTGTCTATATTTCTGAGATGAGGTATTATGTACACTATTTACATTATTCGGACTATTGTCCTCATCTTTGTCACCATATTTATTACAACTCGAGGACACATGGCACAGTGGATAAAGTCGTTGGTTAGATCCAGTGACAGGGCTCAAAGAGTGTGAGTTCAATACCCGGTTAAGGCAGAAACATTGTAATAAATATGATGACAAAGATGAGGACAATAATCTGAATAATGTAAGTATTGTAACATCTATTATGTGACTTGTGCCAAACTTAAGCTACATTATGTTAACACAGTCAAGTTTTTGATGTTTTTGCTTAACAAGTAGCCAACCATCAAATGAATAAATGATTCTGGCATCGTAGACATTAACTATGATGACTCTTGGGTCCTACCTAGGATTTAACTCACCATACTTGGCTAACAAATTAGCCTACCAATCCTCAGCTTAATGCATGTGTTCTAAGCAGTGCCAATAGCTTGTCTCCCTTCCTACCAAATTGGATTTAACCTTTAGTTATTTAAGTTTATTGAAAATTCTCCTCAGGGTGAAATATTCTATTGTTTGGTGAAGTGCTGTCAATCAGTTTATTGATCAAGGTCCTGATTTAACAGCAGGTATTTAATTTTAGGTGTTTATATCGAAATACTCTTTCAATTCTTACCTTTTGTATACTCCACATACAAAAGTGCATAAGAAAATATGAACAGAACAAAAATTATAATCGAATACAAAAAAATAAGGACAAATTCTTCAATGAAATGGAAAAGAAAAACAAGATGATGTTTATTTTTTGATAAATTTACCCCAAGCAATGCAGTAATGCCATTAAGGCAAAATGGCTACAGAGAGTGAGAGAGAATGAAAAGACTCTGGAAGGAACGGGAAACCTAATTCTAAACAAGAAACAAGGGATAAAGCTCTACTCCTGTTCCAAAGACCAGAGAGAACTGCAAACTAGACAATAAATTGACATCTAACCCTAGTGGAACACAACTACCCAACTTTCTTTTTAAGTTTTTAGCTTTTAAATCTTTGAAAAGGTGTTTTTGTTTTATTTTTTTGTGCATAATAGAAATAAACCCTAAACTGATGGTTCAACATCTCTTACAGTGGACAAAATTATAGGTATATTGCACATCCGTGGACTTAACCAAAAGCAGCAAAATTCTTGTCATTCTGGACGACAGCCCATCCTAGAAATGAACTGCTGTTTAAAGAATAATGTATAGGCAACATATTTATCACCAAACTGTACATCCCTTATCCAACCCCAAGTCAGCTTACTTTTCATGAAACATGTCAGGTGTAAATTCTGACAAGCCTGTTGAAACATTTATAAAAGAATTTAACCGGAGAAAGAAATATTTCTTTGTCTAACAATCCTCCTGCTTTAAAGATATGAGATATACATAAATAGTGGGTCAGAGATAAGTTTATTGTAC
Source organism: Acanthosepion esculentum (assembly GCA_964036315.1). Classification (NCBI taxonomy): domain Eukaryota; kingdom Metazoa; phylum Mollusca; class Cephalopoda; order Sepiida; family Sepiidae; genus Acanthosepion; species Acanthosepion esculentum. The sequence continues at coordinate 40,810,688 of OZ038512.1, forward strand.
ATCTAGGTCTCAGCTCAGCCAGGACTGTCCTGATTAGACGAGTCTATCTAGTGTCCTGTGAAGATAGAAGCTGTAACTGTATTTTTTATTAAGCTTAAGGGGTGTCAGGAATCATAAAAACAATTATTATACACTAAAAATAAACCTGTAATAAAGACTGAAAGCTGCCCCAGTATGAGATTTGAAAATTATGCTAAGTGTAGTTCAAGGTCTATTGAATTACTGGCTCTACAAAATAGATAACAGAATGGTTCATAATGTCTGAAAATTGGTAGTGCACCTGTATTTTTATAATCATGACTTTATAATGAAATTAGTTTACATCACTAACAAAAAAAATGGACAAATTTTTTGGCTGGACTTTTATTTTCTACCAGTTCCAGAGGTTGGCACAGATACGATAAAATAATGATTTTTTTTTTTTAGATATACACAGCCTTCCATATAGGAAAGATTAATGCAAAACATTGTTCCTCGTCTTACTTTTATCTTTGCACTGTATCAAACATCAGTGTGTGCATGGCCAAGTAGTTAGAATATTAGCATTCTGCTCATGAGATCACAGTTCAAATCTCATTGCCAGTTTGTCAATGAAGTAATATCTTGATATTAACAGCCAGGGGAGACAATCCCAATGTGTGGGATCATTGGGAACTACCTAGAAACTATACTACAGGTTGAACCAAGGCTTGTGAGTAAAATTGGGTACAAAAAAACTGTTCAGAAACCATCAATTTATCAATGTTGTGCTAGGACAAAGTCACAAGTCATCATGACCGAGGATTTGAGCATAAAAGTCTTGCTCAAAATGGTGATTATGTCAGATTATATGCCAAGTAACTGTACCTAAGTTTGGGCTTACGGCCATATCACATTGAAACACTGGTTACCATACAAACACCAAAGTTAAGCAACGTCAAGCCTGGTCAGTAACTAGATGAGTGACCACCTTGGAATAACAGATGCTTTAACCTTGGATGTGCAGGTGTTGTAATGGATAATGACTCAGAACTGTTAATTGGAAAGCAGAGTTCCAATTCAATATCAATTTGTTATATTCACTTACACACAAATACTCTTGGAAAAGATATGAATCCTTCTCCCCTAACTATGGGTTAATTAGTAAGATATATTACTAAATCATTATTATCTCAAATAAAAAAAAATTTTTTTTAAATTTGTTGTGAGACCGATACTTTCCTACATCATGGACTTTCCCAGTACCATATTATTATGTGAATCATGGTAGTAGCACCAGAAATGCACAGCCGCGTGTTCTGCTGTCGAACTCTCTGTTTGGCAGAGAGGAACTCGGACGAGGCTTTGCCGCAGGGCAAAGTTTCGTCCGGGGAGGTAGACAGTCCCTAAACTCGTGTATACGGGTTGTAAATGGGAATATTTTTGGCCGAGCCTACGGGCTCGGTAAGCCCACGTTAAACCGGCCTTGTGCCACATTCGACCCGTGTGGGTGGGTTGTTAAATATACCAGTAATGCACATCAGCGTACGATACCAATATCGGACACCACTGGAATAGTAAGCTCTGCTTACACTATTCTTTGTAACTTTTCTGTTTAATATATCTTTGTTACCTATAACCCGTGTTCCGTGTTTTCCTTCTGTGGCCCCTACTTCGGGTCCACATCGAAATTCTTACAATCTAAAAATATTTTCTGGGTAGAAATAACCTGCAAAAAGGTTGATAAGCTGTAAAAAAACAAAATCAGTGCAACCAAGATCCACTCAGTGTAGTTGCAGAATAAAGCAAATGTTATCTGTGAGTATTGGACAAATATAAATGTGCCCGAGTAGGCTTCTGCAACTGAGATTAAAAGCAGACATGTTCATCAACTGCTAATTTATTGGTCTGTCAAACTGCTGCAGAAAACAGTGTTTTCCAATCAGAAACAAAATAGGTCAAGAGAAATAAATTTAAAATGAATCCCAAAGAAAATCATTTTTGTAATACTTATAAATAATATGGCTTTGTGCAAAACCAGGTTCAGCTGTCAGAGGGCAAAGGTTACTGCAAATGAATTTAGTCCTTATCAGGTGCATAACCACAAACTTGTGTCAGACAAGGTAACATTTATTAAGAATACCTTGTCTAACAAGTTTGTGGTTATGCACCTAATAAGGACTGAATTTAATTGCAGTAACCTTTGCCCTCTGACAAAAAACAGTATCTTGCTTGATGCTTGCTCGAGAACAATGGTAAACAAGTTAGTCTCAGAGACTGCTATTAGTACAATGATCTTCATAATTATGACCTTGTGCCAGACAACTAAATATCTATCCTAAAAGGATATTTGCATTTCATACAGAAATCATTAACTGGTGTCTATGCCAACATAAAAGCCTTTTTTTTTTGTTTGAAAAGAAAGAGAGAGAGAGAGAGAGAGAAATAAAAAAAATTAAAACTTAATGTCTCTTTAAATTGCATTTAAAAGTTGATCTAGATTTTCAAGAGTTGTTCAGATTGCATATATGCGAAGTACTTCCTTTTAGGTAAAACTTATTATAACAAATAATACATAAATACAAACACCGAGAATCATCAGTAGAAGGAGTAAATAGGTAGTGAGTTAGAGACCTTGCTTATCTGCTTACTACCTATTTCAGCATTTCTTGATTGTATTATCTCCATTCAATGCAATAAAGACATAACAGTGATTTTGTATGATTTTCACAAGACTGAGAAATGGCACAAATCTATATAATAAATGTCAATGTGTCACACTTTTTCAATTAAAAGGACACAACTCTAACTTTCAATAGCTCATGTTACAGAAATTTTGGATTCCCAAATTTTTGTTACTACAATTGTTTTCGGCAAATTTTATGAGATGTTTTTGTGACAAAATGTTTTGTATGATTATTTTTATAACTTGGAAATAAATTTGGGAATAATTGAAATTAATTGCATAGTACAACAAAAGTCACCCATAAAATAAAAGTAATTGTTAGTACAGAAAGTAACGATCTATGCACATCAAATAGTCTTTAAATTAAGTGACAGCAGGAGAATTATCATTGAACTTTTAAAAATTAAGCTTAAATATTAATGCAATACTTAAATGCAACAATCAATTTTTTGAGTTCTTCTGTAGTTTATTGTTGCCTATCACATACAGCATCACTATGCCTCTCAAAAAGAAATCTCTGCCAACAGGGGACAAGATTGCAATCGAAAGAGTCAAAGCTGCAGTGAGAAAAAGATAGTCTTATGTAAAGGAAAACCCAGATCAAAAGGCTGCCAGGAAAGCTTCCAATGCTGAGAATATGCAAGAGACTTTCAAACTCCTGAACAAGTTGAAGGCCCAACCAAGTGCTCTCTTGGAGTTTTGTTGTTGTTTTTAAAAAAACAAAAAAAAACACGAGTGTCTTCCTCAACAGTAAACAGCCTTAGCATTTTACTAATTATTCTAATATTCCTCAAAATTGTTTAAATCGTTTTTTTCATTTTTGCCCTTAAAATTTTGCTTTGAATTTTTACTAAAACAGCCTAATGATATGTACACTTTAGCTGTTAATTAGCATGGAAAGTAGAATCAGTGTGCTGAGTTCAAATTCTGGACAAGTTCACTGCATCCCATTTCACACTATTTGTGTGGAAGTGAATGCAATGAACTTGGCCAGATTCATAACTCTCCTAAGAGAGGTATGAATCCATCACTTCTTCCATAGTCATGTCAAATAACAGGATAGACTGGGCTCTGTAGCCTTGGTTGGTAACCAGTCTAGGAGAATGACAACTCTGAATTCAAAATGAGTTGAGAGAGAGAGAGACATTTTGTATGAATTCTAAACAATGGTCAATATTCTGGCCAGAAACTTCTCATTCACCCCCGAAGAAATAAGGATTTGTTGCCAAGTTATTTAAATGGTTATACTAACCCAACCAGCTACATGATTGGACAGAAGACAACCAATTCAATATACAAGTGGTGTTGCCCTAAAATAGTACCATATATACCAAACTAGCTGACAGGATGGTGGGATCATGAAATTTCTTTGAAAGTATGATGGTGTTTTGGGTATAATGATAAACTACATCCAACAGCAAGGCCTCTGATCAGAAGGTTTTGAGGAGCATGGAATCTCCTCTTAATTGCTGGTGTTCCCAGGTCCACCCTGACCCAGAGTGGTAGCACCTGTTTGGGTCCCAGCTATGGGCAAATAGTTAACTCACACAAACTGAGGTCAAGACACTATGAAAGTGTAAAAATAGGTTTTAATACCAGCAATAGACTTTAAAAAAAAAAAATTTACCAGCAATACATTTTGGAAAAAAAAAGTTGTCTGCAATAAAAATCTTGTCAGCATTAAATAAGCCATTGAGTTTGATATGCCATAAAATAAAAACCAAACCACCAAATGAGAATGTCAATTTCTCTACAAACTGTAAAGAATACATCAATGAAACCAGACTCTCGACAAAAATCCTCTTTACAAAAATACGTCAATCAAACCTGATCTACAAACTGATATCTTACAAAGAACACATATACTATTCATATGAATCTACTGTAAAATTCTTGGCATTCAATAACCCATTGAGGTTGATATGCCATAAAACAAACCAAACCAAAAGTACTATGATTTTCATGACATCTTGGATTTTAGTACCATCACCTCCACCTGTACTGAAACATCAATTAATTTTTAATGTTTTTCTTTTTCAGTTTTCTTTCATTTTCTTCCCTGCTGGAAAAAATTACATATTAATATATATTAAAAAGAATAAACTTGCACTTACATAAATATATATTTATTGCATATAGTGTTGCTCAGTTCTTTGACGGCATGTCTTAATAACTGTAACTTTTTTTTTTCTAACTCTTTCTGATTACCATTTCTTTTCAGATAAATGATTACAAAAATCAAGTTAAAGGAACACTTTAATTGTTGCCTCAATGGCAGCACATAGTGATTTAGAGATAGAGCGCTCCCTGAAAGTTGCACAGTCATTTGTCATTAAAGTTTCTAAAAAGCTGGAAGCTGCTGCTGATGGGATTCTATAGCAGTAGCCAAACATAAAGTGCTTGCTAAGATCTCTAATACCATCAGAACGCCCAAATTTAAATGGAAGCTACAGAAAAATTATCAATAAGAATCCCAGAAAATCAATTACTGCCATTCTTAAGCAGCTCAAGTTTTTAAGACACTACTGGAAGAATTGAGCATGAGGACCTTCAAAATAAGTCATATGCGATGGCATGCTCACCAAGTTTCCAGTACCTGTGAAGGTTCTGGGCATCATGAGGTACAAGGGAAATGTCACACCTCACTTTTTTCCTCAGGGCTTATGGGTCAATGCTTCTGACTATAAGGAGGGGTTGGGGAACATTGTGAGGCCTCAGATAGAGTATGTGAGCAAAGGAAGACTACACACCTATCAATAAGACTGTGCCATCTCAAAGGGCCAAGACAACCGAAGAACGGATGAGTTAGAATCTCCACAATCAGGTCACACCAAAAATATGGCCAAGTTCTTCAGACCTGAATTGATTGAACTGCTATGCATGGAGCATAGACAAGAAGAAAGTCAAGCAATGCGACCATAACACTATAAATCTTTGAAGTCTGTCATAACTAGCACAATGTTCAAAATAGAAAAAGATCATCTGATTCAAGCAAAGTCAACATCTGATGGCAAACACAGTGAACAAACTTTCCTAGCAGTAGACCTAGCAATTGATTCAATATGATCTTTCCACTACATAATTAAAATTACTGCCCAGATTTTGAAAAATATGTTGGACAAAGAACCTCTCAGCATCTCTTTGAATAGTATTTAATTTTTTTTTGCATGTTCATATTAAGAAAAGAATAAAGAGATTGCCATATATAATATTTGCAACATAAATTTTTATATATCAAGATCAATATTAGAGAAAAATTGTATGACAAAGTGGAAAAGTTCTTGTGTGACATGTTTCGTCCTTTAGGACTTCAGTTTAAATTTGTTATTTTGACAGTCAGGAATGAGGGATATGTCACATGAAAACTTTTTCAACTTTGTCATACATTTTTTCCAAGACTTGCCATAAACATTTTGTTAGCATCAAATGATGAGAAAATCAAATATGAGCATATGATTGCCTTTGTATACTATAAAAAGAAAAAACGGAATATTTTTGTGCAAGTAATAAAAATAGCCTGCTACAAAACCTGGCCAACTGTCGACTTGAAGAACAGAAAGGTCAGAAGAGACAACTGCTGCTATCGTCAAGTGGAAAAAAGTTAAGTTTTAAAAAAAGTATCTGTCTCCGAATGCTTTTGTCTGGTGAAAAATGTATTCATGAGCAATCAAATTTTCAAAGTATTTTAAAAAATATACTAACTTCAAAAATTTCTATTGAAAACATTTTTTTCCCCGAGAAGAGAGGAGGAGAGATAGAAGAGAGAGAAGAGAAAGAGAGTGGAGTGGAGAGGAGAGAGAGAGGAGAGAGGGAAGAGAGGAGAGGGAGAGAAGAGAGAGGAAGGAGAGGGAGGAGAGGGAGAGAAGAGAGAGGGAGGAGAGGGAGAGAAGAGGGAGGGAGGAGAGAGAGAGAAGAGAGAGGGAGAGAGGAGAGAGAGGGAGGGAGGAGAGGGAGGGAGGAGAGGGAGGGAGGAGAGAGAGGGAGGGAGGAGAGAGAGGGAGGGAGGAGAGAGAAAAGGGAGGAGAGAGAGGGAGGGAGGAGAGAGAAAAGGGAGGAGAGAGGAGAGAGGGAGGAGAGAGGAGAGAGGGAGGAGAGAGGAGAGAGGGAGGAGAGAGGGAGAAGAGAGGGAGGAGAGAGGGAGGAGAGAGGAGAGAGGAGAGAGGGAGGAGAGAGGGAGGAGAGAGGAGAGAGGGAGAAGAGAGGAGAGAGGGAGAAGAGAGGAGAGAGGGAGAAGAGAGGAGAGAGGGAGAAGAGAGAGGGAGGAGGAAGAGAGGAGTACTTGCACATAAGTGAATGTAACAAACCCAACTGAAATTTGAACTCAACCCTCCAATTTCTTATTCTCAGCCGTTATCCATTACACCATCTAAATGTCCTAGTTTGTAGCACCCGTTTTCCAACCAGTCATGCAATCTTAACTACAAAAAAGCCTGCCTATATAAATCAGCAAAATCATAATAGATTTGAAAACCAGGAAGTAAACTTCAGTAATTCTGAAGTATTATTATAGTTACACATTTGTTTTTAGGAAATAAATTAAATACAACATTGTTAGATTTATTTTGTTTAAATGTTATTTTTTATGGATATCAATATTTGAATAGAAGCTTTATTTTTTTTAATTAAACTGTATTCGATAAATCTTGTCAGAAAAATATGCATCCTCGGTCAGGATTCGAACCTGAATTCTCTAAGGACAACCATCATTGGATCTGATGTGCCTGACCATTTAGCCATGTAGGACTTCCGGTCAAACAAAGCACAATAGTGCCTTTTGATTGAAAGTCATATGTGGCCGAACAGACAGAGAGAAAAAGAGAGAGAGAGAGAGAATGCCTACTTTTCTGTCATTCAAAAAATTTTTACTTTTCTTTTTTATCCCATCTTTTACATGCTTCGACATGTTGATCATGGCTCTCCACGACATCCTATCACTTGCAGCTCTTAGTAATATTTGTCTTTTTACCTTAGTCCTTCCCCTATTCCACCATCCATTCATACAAGCTGGTATTCTCAGCATGCTTCTATAGAACCACATTTCTGTTGCTTCATGTCTCTTCATCTAAGAGAAGATTGCCCAGCATTCTGATATTACATAACAGAACTCTTTTCTTTGTTTCTAATGAAATTTTGCTATTTCTTAATATTTTGCTTAGCTTTTGGAAGGCATCTTTTGCAATCCCAATGTACCTTCAGATTTCAGCGTCACATTTTCCATTCAATTGTTGTACTTGTTTCATTTTGGTATCTCCAATTTGTAATTTGCATGTTGGAATGTTCCTTTTACTAACAACCATGTATTCAGTCTTGCAGTTTATGTTTAGTCCTTTATTTCCATTACTTTCTGTCACTAAATTCTGTAAAAGTTCTTTTAGTTTCCTCTTTGCATCCGCTATCAACACTGTGTCATCTGGATATCTTATGTTAAGACTGTGGCCACCAATAATGAATCCCGGTAGGACTTCTAATTTTCTCAGACTCACTTCGCTGTATATGTTGAATAAGGCTGGTGAGAAGACATTATTATCTTAAAACCTCTTTCTGTTTTTGTATATTTACTGAATTCATTTTCTATCTATATGCAGGCAGTTTGATGCCAGTATAGGTCCTGGATTATTCTAATATCTTTTCCAAATATGTCAAAGGTTACCTGGCAGTTCCAAAAGTTCTGTGATGTATTTATTAAATGCTTTTGCACAATCTAAAACACAGGTACGCCCCTATCTGCATTCGTATTGCTCTTTCTGATATCATTCTCAGTATAAATATTACATTCCTCATCCCAGTGTCTTTAACGAACCCACATTGTTTTTGTCCTATTTCATGTCCGATTCTGCTGCACGCTCTATTCCTCAGAATTTGGATGTTTTATTATATGGCTCATTAGGCTGATTGTCTGATGGGTTTCTAGGCAGTACTATGAAAATGGATCTACTTAGGTGTTCCAGTATATCGCCAGAGTTATGGATTTCATTTATTATTTCTGAAAGCTTGTCTATGCTGAAATCATCTAAGGCTGCCAACATTTCTATTACAATTTGATCTGGTCTTGCTGCTTTGTTTCTGTTCAATTTGGCCAGTGCTGATTTCACTTCAGATTTAAATACTTCTGATCCTTCAGTATTTATGGATATTATCAGCTGTTCTCTTTCATCATGGAAGAGTTCTCCAATATATTTGTTCAGACTCTGAAATATTTTTTCTTTCTCTAATATCAGTGTCCTGTCCTAGGATTTTATATATCCTATTGATGAGCAGGTTTTTTGCCTTGTTCATCATTATTTTTTATGCATATCTGCAATACTCATTCTTTATCTGTCTATATTTCTGAGATGAGGTATTATGTACATTATTTACATTATTCAGACTATTTTCCTCATCTTTGTCACCATATTTATAAATATGGTGACAAAGATGAGGACAACAGTCCGAATAATGTAAATAATGCTCATTTTTTATATTTTTGTACATTTTTTGTCTGAGACATTCCTCTTTAGCCTGCTTGCATTTGTTCCTAATTTATTTGTGCAGAGTCCTATATCCTGTGCCATACCTTGACATGTTTTTTTTTTTATCTCCTTTTCATGTTGAAAATTTCATCTATTATGCATGGTTTTGATCTTTGTCTATTTTTCTTTGAAATGATTCAATACCACCACAACAAAGCTAATAACATCTTATCTACACTGAGCTGAGCCTAAATTTTCTCCAGTCCTGATGAGCAGTTATACTCTCAATTATACTCCTTACCTGGAACATCTATTGGACTTGTGCCATAAATAGGAAAGGTTGACACGTATAGAAAATAAGTAGTTTATTCCTGAGAATAATATAGTACATGGTTGAAAACATAGACTAATGTAATAAACAATTAACCGTTAATTCCTCTTGCTCAATAAGAGAGAGTACTGTTTAAATAGTCTTAGACCTGTCCATTTTGTGGGGATGTTCAGCTACTCTACAACAGGACTCAAGCTCACTCCAGATCTCATGTGGAACACTTATACATGAACAATCACTAAAGATGCTGGAAAAATGGTCAATTCATTGTCCTAATCCAAAAGCATCTGAACTCTCAAAAATCCATGCTCTATCTTTACAAGAATCAGATGTTTGGTTTTTTTTATGACTTAACCTTTTGTAGTTTATTTAAAGCCAAAACATTTTTGAATTGTAAAAGTATTTTTTTTTTGCAAGTGAATATTGTATTAAAAATATTTGTAAATAATGATTTTCAGAAACAAGTTCCATTTAACTCGGAGATCAGGTGAAGAAGAGGTGGATTCATACCTTTCCCAAGGGTATCTGTATGCGAGTAAATGTAACAACCCTGACAGTAATTTGAACGTCTCATCCTGATCTGTTATCTGCTACACGACCTGCACATCTAAACTTAGAGCACCTGGTATTCCCAAGTGATCACCCTTCTAGGTATTGACCAGGCACAACGTTACTTAACTTTGGTGATCAAATAGAAACAGATGTTTCAACATCATATGGCTGTAAGCCAAGAATCAGATTAGGCCAAAAATGCTGCTAAATCTGGTCAGCAGTTACCCAATCCTCATATTCTATCCTTGACCGAGTTTTTCCAGGACCTAGTGAGTGAGGATTTATTTTCAATCCTACAACCACTTTCTCCACAGATGAAATGTTGCAAACCAGCGACACTTTATTCCTATATGACAATAACATAGGATATAAATTGAGCCTGTTACCAAGTTTTTGATTTACTTTTGGTAGAAACATGTAAACAAATTTTCAAAAATGTAACAAGATTAAAGTAATTTCAATTATCATTTGTTGTTTTGAAGAAAAGATTTCAATGTCTACAAATAGCCAGTATTGTTGGTTTAAAATTTGAAATGAACATAATTCAAATTGTATGACTACAAAATGCAATTTAGTATCAATGGCAAATATAATTTAACAGTTGGAAGACATTTTAATCCCTAGTTTAAAAGGAAATATATTATTAAAGGCTTACTTTTAATCAAAAGAACCTTCATGAATTGTAATCATTTTTGGCTGTTGGTGGCAGAGGAACAGTGTTTTATATGCATGTGTGTATATACCTGCACATGCAGGATTTCATGGTTATTTCTTTTCATAATTTTCTTTCTCTCATTATATATATATATATATATATATATTTTAAAACTGCACACACAGAATTTGTAAAGTATATGCAATTTTAAAAGTTTACTTATGGAACTATACAAGATTTAAAAGAAAAAGAAAAAGGAAAAGGAAAAGGAAAAGAAAAAAAGAAAAAAAAGAAAATTACACACACACACACACAATTTAGTTTTACTGATATTTTTATTACTTCAAGCGTTATTATAATGAACACTTCTCATTTTAAATAGACGCCCCATTTTTATTTATTAAACAGTGTATTACATCTATTGACCTGCAAATCTGAGTAAAGAAAATATGTCATCAAGCACAGATTGAACCTGCACCCTCCTTTGTTGGAGTAACCACTATTTGATCTGACATGCTTTACATTTACTTATGTTTACATGTGCACTCATAGTTTGTTAATTTGTTTATTATTTACTTAACTTCTTTATTTAGATTTATGTTATTTATTTTACTTTTTATTTTATTTTTTTCAGGGGTGGTTATCCCACTTGTTTAGTTTAAAGTATTGGCTTTATCTAAAGTATGTTTCATTAGTGATATATTGTGGCGAATACGCGTATCACATGTTAACATGTTTGCCAACACCACTGACATCCGTCCCCCTCCCCACCATTAGCAGCGGTACAGTATGGCATGTCTAGTTATGGGCCTCTCTGCAACTGGTCAAGATCTGGGTCTTTGTAAGATGCCTCCTGCCAATAAAAGCAGGAGGAAAACCAGCAGTTGGCAAGATAGTGCCTTGTAAAGTTGGTATCATTGGCATTTTTTGTTCAAGTTGCTGTGGTTCCAAGACAGCATTATTTTTTATACCTCTTGTTTCTTTCCGCTCTCTGCCTATTATATATATTTATTTTAAAACCACACACAGAATTTGTAAAGTATATGCAATTTTAAATAGTTTACTTATGGAACTATACAAGATTTAAAAGAAAAAAAAAATTATATATAAGCTTGTAAAAAATAAATTTCATCAATCTGCCTACTTTTTTTCTTGTTATTCAAAAATTAAGTATTGTTTTTTTTTCCTATCTAGAATTATTTGTTTTCTTGAAACATCAAAACGTTTTTTTCTATTCTGTTTTTTCAAAATGAGTATTTATCATGAGAAGATTAAATAAACTGTAGTGAACTACTGCAGAGGACAAAGAGGCCCAGGGTTGCATATATTTTTTGCAATACTAGAATAAATTCAAGAATAAAATAACTTGCCTCCAGGACAAGCAAAGATTTGAACGTGCCTTGGTATAAACTGTCCAACGGAGAAAGAAATGGCGGCTTCGCAGGCCACATATTTAAAATAATTAGTTCTCAGAGTAAGATACTCTCACGTAAGATTATCTTTGCGCATATGCAAATTCTTGCTGTCAATGATAGATAAAAACAGAATGAAGCAACAAGACAGTGAGAAAAAAAAAAAAAAAAGATGGTTGACTGCTGTGTCGAACTGGCTACAAATGTCATGGATGAAAGAGAAGAAACCAATTGAAATCATAGATTGCTACAAATAAGTTTAAAGCTTTTTTTTTTTTTGGGGGTACATAACAGTGTTCATTGATTGTTTTAGAACTCATTGCAATAAAGCAAACCCTGACAAGATTTCCATATCTGCTATAAGTTTCTTGTATCTTTTCCATAAATATTTTCATAATTATTCTGATGAAATTTCCTCTTTGGTGACTTAACTTTACAGTGCTAGGTTTGGTTTGTTTTATGGCGTATCAACCTCAATGATTTATTTAATGCCAGCAAAATTTTCATTTCCGGTAATATTTTTTTTCCCCAAAAAAATGTATTGCTGCTAATATTTTTTCCTTCAAAAATGTATTGTAGGTAAAAATTATATTTTCTTCAAAAATTCATTGCTGGTAATAATTTTTTTAGAAAAATATATTACTGGTATTAAAATCTATTTTTAAACTTTCATAGTGTTTTGACCCCAGTTTGGCAAGTAACTATTTGCCCATAGTTGGGACCCTAACAGGTGCTACCACTCCAGGTCAGGATGAACTTTGGAACACCAGCAATTAAGAGGTGGTTCCGCACTCTTCAAAACATCCTGATCAGAGGCCTTGCTGTTGGATATATATGGTCTTACCCAGGACACGAATGTAGTTTATCATCTTACCCAGGACGGGCACAGTGCTAGATTAGCAGCAACAGTCTCACCATTTTACAGTTGAAGTAGTTAAATGTAACCATAAGTTCTATGCTAACATTTTCTTCTCTCACACGTGGAACTCTTTTCTGTCTTCTTGCTTTCCAGTCAACATTGATCTTCAAAAATTTAAATGCAATGTCAATTGTTACCTACTGTCTTAATTCCTGTTTTGTTTTTATTGTTCTTTAATGTTTTTCTCCCCCCCCCCATATTCTTTCACACTCAGTAACACTTTCCATCTAAGTGGCTTAGTTGGCTCCATACACCCCCATTCCAAATTTAGACAACTCCTACAGATACAAGCTGGGGTTTCTTCCTAACCAATAAAAATGGAACAGTTCTTGATCTCATCGCCAATATTTTTGTTCTTTCTTGAAGTTCAAATACTGTAATAATTTGAATGTATCCCTTTTGTACATGATCAACTCTTACTTTGTGAACTTTTTGCCTTATTAACAGTTGCTTTGCCTAGCTTTTGCCTTATTAACAGTTGCTTTGCCTAGCTTTTGCCTTATTAACAGTTGCTTTGCCTAGCTTTTGCCTTATTAACAGTTGCTTTGCCTAGCTTTTGCCTTATTAACAGTTGCTTTGCCTAGCTTTTGACTTATTAACAGTTGCTTTGCCTAGCTTTTGACTTATTAACAGTTGCTTTGCCTAGCTTTTGACTTATTAACAGTTGCTTTGCCTAGCATATATATTTTTTGATTAATATTTTTTGCCCTGTTTGTTTTTTTTTCTTCCATTTCTTATTGTTTGAAAACTTTCAATTACATTTGTTGAGCATTTTGCCAATTACACCTAACTCCAGCCAATTACTCCCACAGGCTTTATTGCTGAAATGATTAAAAAAATATTCAAGTGGATGAAAAAGTTTCAAGACAAGTTCTGTCAATAAGCTGGCAACACAAGTGTAAAGGAAGAATTTGTAGTATCCGTAGTATACAATTTAAAAACTTCTTATCCTTTTTACTGATTAATTCCATTGTGCATTGTTCCAAAACTATAAGTATTTGGATTTCTACAGACTTTATAAATTTATGTGTACATGTATGTAAGCTTCACACAAAACTTTGCAAAAAACCAATGTCTGTATACAAATTTTATTGTTCTTAACCCCTTTGAGCCCTGACCATCACTTTACCAGTGGTAGAGAAAAATGACATAATACCCAGCCACCAGTTGAATAGTGGGTAAACATTTGTAACTGCTTTTATTTTGTTTTGTTTTATATTTATATATAGCAAAAACTAAGATCTTTTCCTATTGTCGTTCTCATGCCAAACTATTTTTATATCTACCGGGAAACATTACATACCAATTATTTGTGAATTTTGACTCAGGAGCTCAGGCAGAAGGTTTAAAATTATTCCGGAACGCAGGGATCAAAGGGTTAAGAAACAAGAAAATTTCTTTAGAAACGAATACTGAAAAATTATGTAACATCAGTTCTCCGACATGACAGAATGCTGGATAATTTCCTCACAGATGAAGAAAAAACTTTAAGCAAAATAACGGTTGTTCTCTAACATAAGTTCCCTGTATCTTTTCCATAAATATTTTCAATTATTCTGATGAAATTTCCTCTTTTGGTGCCTCATCTTTACAAATTTAAGCAGTGCTAGGTTTTGTTTGGTTTGGTTTGGTTTACAGCATATCAACATCAATGGTTTATTTGATGCCGGCAAAATTTTCATAGCTGGTATTAAAACCTATTTTTACACTTTCATAGTGTTTTGACCCCAGTTTGGAAGTTAACTATTTACCCATAGCTGGGACCCTAACAGCTGCTACCACTCAAGGTCAGGATGGACCTGGGAACACCAGCAATTAAGAGGTGGTTCCATGCTCCTCAAAACCTCCTGATCAGAGGCCTTGCTGTTGGATGTAGTTTATCATCTTACCCAGGACGAGCACAGTGCTAGATTAGCAGCACAAGTAATGTCGGTCCTCCTATATGGCAGTGAATGCTGGGCAATCTCATCACAGGTGAAGAAGAGGCTTGAAGCAACAGAAATGTGATTCTGCAGAAGGATGATGAGAATTCCATGTGAGCAACAATGACGTTTTAGAGTAAATGAAAATAAAAATTACTTATACATAATATCAGGATGATACAGTTGAAATTTCTAGGGAACATAATGAGGAAAGTGGGCTTGGAGAATTTGACAATCACAGGACATATTGAAAGCAAGAGTGATAGAGGTTTGGTTTAGTTTACGGCATATCACCCTCAATGGTTTATTTAATGCTGACAAAATTTTTATTGCTGGTAATATTTTTTTTTCCAAGGTTAAAATTGTTCAGGAACGCAGGACTCAAAGGATTAAGGATATTGCTGATCATAAATATCACTAATTGGTTATACGACTGTTTCTTATAAGATTAACTTGTCATCTCTGAGCAAAACGCAATATGTAAACATAACCATAAAAAGCACCATGCCATTGCTAATTCTAGTTAGATTTTGGTCAACAATACAATAACTCAATACCAGCAATTGTACAGAAATACCAAATCAAAATTATATTTCAGTTATAATATACATGCTTTGTACTTTTACTGCAATCTATATGGTTTCAAACTGTACTAAAAAAAAAAAAAAAAAAAAAAAAAAAAAAGCAAAACTACTTGACTTTGCATTTTGTCCATAATAATTAAGTCTGCAAATAATTCCTGCTTTTTGCCATTTAAAGACAAATTCCCACCACATCACTCATTTCACAAGGTCAACTTCTAAAACAATACTTAGTTAATATATTGACTGTAGAACTTAAAAAGCCAAACAGACACTGTATATTTAAATCTGTACGTATATATGTTTGTACATATATGTCCGAGTGTCTGCATATGCAGATGTTGATAATATAAACATTCCAATACAACACTTTTGTCACAGAGTAGTTTAACCCATTATAATTTGGGAATTAATGGATTTTAGGCAGAAATCTAGAATTAATATCAGATTTTTATTTTAATATTTATAGTTAATAATAGATTTTAATGGTGGAAATTAATGGGTTAAAGCTATTGATATTTTTGGCAGGAAACTTGTGAAGGAGCAACTTCAAAGATAGCAAAGGAGGTTTTTGTTTTTCCTATAGGTATATCAGAATAGGAGCATGTGCACACACACACACACACACACACATAGAGCAAGAGAAACGCGGCAAGAGGAGAGAAATAGTATACTTACTTTGGGTAGTAGTAGGATCTGGCAGAGTTGTAATCATATCCATTCATTTCAAAATCAGGTATGCCGACAGGCATGCTTCAGTACAAACCTGGAAAAAAATAAATAAATAGAAAATAATGCATAAGTGAAAAGGAAAAATCTAAGAATGGGTTCAGTTTGACAGCAACGGAGATCAAGCATGAACCTTGTAAACCAAGGAGTCAAAGTGGGACAACATTGTGTGTAGTGTTGAGAGTAAAGCTTTCCAACTGGTGACTCTTAATGATTTTTTTGTTTTATTTTGCAACATTACTTAAGTTTTGTTAGCTAATCTAGATATCTCATTCAATAATTCAATGAAAAAACTAAAAGAAATGTAAATGACTGCACTTCCAAGCTTTTCAAATTTGTCTTGCAACATTTTTGATTCATTCATACATTTTCTACAGTTTATCAACCTTTATGCACGTTATTAAAAGCCAGAAAATATTTTTAAATTGTAAGAATTTTTCTTTTAGATAATACAAGTCTTACTAATTAACCCATAGCTGGGGAGAGAAGAGGTGATTACTACCTTTCTCAAATATATTTGCACATAAGTGAATATAATGAACCCAACTGGAAATAGAACTCGGCTTTCCAATAAACAATTCCTAGCTATTATTCATGATGCCACCTGTACATCCAAGCTAACCACACCTGTATTCCCAAGCAGTCACCCATCTAGGTACTGACAAGTCTTAACATTGCTTAACTTCAGTGATCTGTGTTTTAATGTGATCTGGCCATAGCCAACTAGTTGGTTTATTCTTACCAAAATAAAGAAAAATTTAGTAAAATAAAAAATACTTAAACTTTCAAAAGTTATTTTGTTCACAAATCATAGTAACTTTTCTTTTTAAAACAAAATAGCTGATTTAAAAATTTACAGGCCCCAACGACTAATATGTATACATGTGTGTGTGTGTGTGTGTGTGTGTGTGTGTGTGTGTGCAGGGTGTATATGAGGAGGCATATATATACATACATAAGTGTGTACAGGTATATACAAATAGTTGTATGTATGAATATATATAAAAGTCTTTATGATATGTATATGCATGTCTGGGTATGTATGTATGTATGCAAAGGTATGGATCAAGGGACATATGTTTACATGTATGTACAAGTATATAAAAAAACATGGCTTCAATATATGTAATATACCTGGATGGATATATGTATAAATAGATATATAATATCACACATTGAGTGCTGGTGTTAGTAAAATAGCACTCAATGTAAAATAACAGAATTATATATCTATATAATAAATGCAAATGTCAGTGTGTCACACTTTCTTTTTCAATTAAAAGGGACACAACTAACTTTCAATAGCTCATGTTACAGAAATTTTGGATTCCCAAGTTTTCATTAGTCCGATAGTTTTTGGTGATTTTCTTCGCATAATTTTTTTTTTTTTTTGCAAGAAATTTTTTGGTACAATAATTTTTATAACTTGGAAATAAATTGAAATTAATTGCAAAAGTCACCCATGAAATAAAAACAATTGCTTTTACGAAAAGTAAGGACCTATGTACATCAAATTGTCTTTAAATTAATTGGCGTCAGAAGAATTTTAAAAGGTAAGCTTAAATATTAATGCAATACTTAAATGCAGCAATCAATTATGAGTTCTGTAGTTTGTTGTTGCCTATCACATACAGCAACAGTATGCCTTGCAAAAAGAAATCTCCACCAACAGAGGATTAGATTGCAATCAAAAGAGCCAAGGCTGCAGCGAGGAAATGAAAGTCCCATGCAAATGAAAACCCAGATCAAATGGCAGCCAGGAGAACTTCCAATGCAAAGACCTAGAAACTCCCAAACAAACAAGCCAAAGGCCCAATCAAGAGCCCTCCACACTTAATAGTTAATAATAAATATACTTTTCCTCACCAGTAGCTTAACTCTTAAAAGTTTTAACTCCACACCTGAAGATTGCATTTTACATGAAACTCGGAGTAGTGTGACCAGTGAAAAAAAAAAAATGTATCTTTATTATTAATATAAATCCTTGATTTAAAATCATACAATATGAAATGATTAATAAAGATAAAACAAGCAAGCAGAGAGACACTCACCACATCTGGACATTGATAAGCAAGGGTAATTAATTTGATTTATGATACCCACTTATCTTCCTCACACAGTTTTGTCTTTCTTTCATTATAAAAAGCCAAAAGAGAGCATACACTTTGTTGATCAGATCTTTAAAGATTCTAAACAATGCTCAATAATGTATAATTCAAATCAATCCACCCACATTTTACACATCATTTTTCAAATTACAAAAATCTCTTAAGCTTTTTGCTTCTCACAGACATCCACAAATGTTTGTCTAATTTATACAACCAATTTGAATATCTCAAAACACCAGTTTCATGGCCATAATGTAACTTCGCAAAACAATTAGAGAGGACTTCTTACAATGCAGGTGTGAATAAACAATTTCCCATAGGCTTAGTCAGCAATGAGACAAAATTTAGTGAAACTGTACAACAGTCACATTAAATAAAAAAATGTGCTAGCTCATTCTTTACGTCACACAGGTCTGTCAGCCTCCATAAAGTTAAGATTTAGAATTTGTCAACTTAGTGTTTTTCCAGAGCTAAAAATCAATGATAAAAGTATATATACATTTCAAACCATGGATGAAATTAAAAAGAACAGAAGACAGCTTATGGCAATCCCAAAAGACTACTTTGCAGGCTTTTCAAACATTTACAAGATACAGGAGATCAATGTAAGAGATCCGAGGAGGAGTACTTTAAAAGGAACTAAAGATACCATTGCCCTAGGTAGGTTACTTTTGTTATTAGATAACTGGTTGCTTCCTGGGCAGACTTCATAAACCTGAAAACTTTACGTGTGTGTGTGTGTGTGTGTGTGTGTGTGTGTGTGTGTGTGTGCATGCGTGCGCGTGTGTATCGTGGACTCTCCCATGCCTACCAGGGGTCCTTAGCACAGGTAGGCGGCGGAAGGAAGCAAAAACTCTCCACCAGACCACCTCCGCCGTGATAGCTCACCCTACAACATATGAGGGTCAGTAGTGGTGTCGGTTTTGTGCAGAACCGACCACACTTTTTGAAGAGCTGAATACAGACACCTGGTGCACTGTGTGCCACAAACGACCCTCCTCTGGTTTTGAATTCAGAGTTGTCCTTCTCCTAGACCATTTGCCATCCAAGGCTATACAACCCAGTTTTTGAATATTGCTGCCATGTCTGGTCTTGTGCTCCTGCTATATATTTAGAGATCATTGATAAAAATAAAAAAAATCAGCAATGTTATTGGTCCTGACCAAGCATTTTGGCTTTGATCACTTTCCCACTGCCATAATGTAGATTCCCTGTGCCCTTTCTATAAATACTTTCATGGTAATTCTTCTGTTGAACTTTCTTCTATGCTACCTAGACTTTATGAATTTAAGTGCAGTACTAGATTGGGGGGAGCTACAGTGGAGTAATGGATAGCGACTCAGATTGAGGAATCGGAGAGCAGAGTTCAAATTCCAGTCAAATCTATTATATTCACTTGCGTGCTAAAACCATTGGAAAAGCCATGAATCCTCTTCTTCACCCTCCACTTATGGGTATATAGCAGGACAGATCAGGTTCTATAGCCTTGGATGGCTAATGGCCTATTGCAGAAAGAAATGGCAACCTACTGCAGGAAAAAAAATCTGCCTTGTCAGTCATGTATTGAAAGATACACGATCGCCTAATCGTGTATCACGCATGGCACATAACTGACTGACTAGATTGGCAGTAAGGTCTCATTATTTTACAATTGAAATGGCTAGATGTAACCATTAGTTCTATGCTAACATTTTCTTCTATTGAACTTCTCGCTTGTGGAACATTTTTTCTGGCTTCTTGCTTCCCAGTCAACTTTATCTTCAAAAATTTAAATGCAAAATTAATTGTTATCTTCTGTTGTTTTTCTTTTTCTCAAAATACTCCCAGTATCTAATTGGCTTAATTGCCAAAATAAAATTTAAAAAAAACATGTTAGATTATATCAATATGCACACATACCTAAATGTTTTTTTTTCTATATAATTATAAAAAAAAATTTCAAGAGACATGAATTTTTTTGATTACCTAATTAAAATAAAAAGTTACGATTGATAGGTTCAGTTTATGTACATTTGCTTGAAATCTGTTGTGTTATTTCAAACTTAATTCAAAATAGAAAACCTGCACCAAGAAATGTGAATGGGACTATAAAAAGGGTATTTCTATAGAAAGGGAGATAATTGGCTCAATAGCCAGGAAGATGACAATATGGAGGAATAAAAGTTATAATTGTAATCTGGGCATATACATTACATACATAAAAATTTAAATGTTCATGCCTACATATATTTTTGTTCTGTCAAAAGATCAACCTTTAAGAAGTGGTAAAACAAGTAAAAAAAAAAAAAATCCAAAAGGATAGAATTCATCATCTTATATGGTAATAAATTCTAGACAATCTTGCCACAGATGAGGAAAAAACTGGAAGCAGCAGAAATGTGGTTCAACAGAAGAATACTGAAAATTTCATGAAAGGCGCAACTAAGCAAAGAAGTCTTAAAGAAGATGGCAATGAAAAGAACAATCAGAGTCAGGAAAAGACAGCTGAAATTTCTTGAACAGAATGAAGGAGAGCTTTGAAAACTTAACCCTTATGAAGCATATTGAGGGCAATAAGCTTGTATGAATGAATAACAGAGTAACCTTAGCAAAGGGAGAAAATCTGCTAATGGCCACAAGTTGTGGAGAGTCATGATTACAAATATAACAGCTTAACCATTATTCATTGTGATTGTTTTCATTTATTCAATGAAAACCATTAAAAACAAGCAACTTTGAAATATTTTAAAATTATTAAATGATTTGGTCAAAACCTCAAAATGATGAATTTAATAAAAATTAAACAAATTGTTAATATTTTACAGTTATTTGTATTGCCTTGTAGTAGATCTTTATAATCCTATATATAAAAACTTTATATATTCTCCACAAAATCTATATGAAAAAAGAAAATTTGATTCTAAAAGATTATAAATTTCCTAAAAGAAGTTGGATTGTACCCAAAAATGAGTAATTGAAAAATGGTTCAAATATATATGTATCCATACACACCTTTTTTTTACCAAATTATTGCTATGAATCTATTTCAAAATTTTGTTGGCATTAAATGACCCACTGAGGTTGATATGCCATAAAACAAAACAACCAACAATTGCCTGATGAGATGCATCGAAACATGATTGCAATTGTGTTGTGATTTTGACAAGTTTTAATATCCTAAAATAAAGAAAATTGCTCTACATCAGTGTTTCTCAACCAGTGCTCCCTTTAGGCACAAACATTTTGTCAACGCCCCCACCCGATCAAATTAAATTTCAAATATTATACTGAATTCATCTTTCATAGCAGGATGACACTTCAATATTATTGCAAAAATAATGTTAATACGGTTTTCATTTCTATTAGAAAGACAAATGATTAAAATCCTAAAACAACTTTTACTTGATAGCTTATCTCAATGTTTTCAATGCAATGATTGACTTTGGTGCTTCTTGGCTAAGGCTCTTACTCTAAGTTCCATGCTTCTTGGAAGTAATCATAAGTCTCCTCGTTTTGTAATTTGCAGGCGGTTTCTTTGTTTAGTAAGAAGCTCTGTAACTGCATTGAACCCACAATCAGCCATATAGGAAGTTGAAAAAGCAATGAAGAAAAATTTGGTAGCTTTCCACAGCACTTTCAGAAATTTCCTTTTGTAGCCAATATTGAATAATTTTTGAAAATCTGAGAAAGAGAAAAAAGAGAAAAAAGAGAAAAAAAAAAAAAAAATGGGTACATGCACACTGCCACCCGAGTATGTTCACCACCCCCAAAATGAAAAAAAAAAAAAAAAACTCCCAGTGCCCCCTTTCATCATAACAGAGCCCACAAGGGGGCGCTATTGCCCACTTTGGGAAACACTGCTCTACTTTGTATTGAGCCCTCTTAAATTAAATGTTATGAATGTTGGAATTGTACATTCTCATCTTACCTATATATATATATATATATGTAAGCAAATGTGTGGATGTAGATCCGACGGTATGATGAAAATGTGGAAAAGACAAAGCAAAATCCGAATATGTGAGTTTACTGTTTTTATTTTGTTTTTGTTTTTGTTATTCTGTCGACGTCAGACGTTTCGGTCAAATAGACCTTCTTCGGGACATGGTTAATGGAGACATATTTATATTAGATTTAAGTTTGATGGAGAGACGATATATACAGGACTGGTCAGAAACAGAAAAACTGAAATTCTAAAGTCAAGTATTCTTTCTTAGAGTCGGATATGCTGGCGTCGCGTGGGCGGCAACTACGAAGACCTGCGCACAGGGAAGAAGATTGTGTCCTAAGTGGAGGGTGAGGGGGACTATTTAAAACTATAGCTTATCGGTACGTTTGTCACGCATTAATCTCGCCACTGAGCTCGCTATCTGAAAGAAACCAGGTCTATTATTTACTGTATGTGAGGTGGCTATCATGCCAGCCTCATAAATCTGTCTAAGGTTCTTATTGTGGATATATTTTAAGATCTTCACAGAGTCGAAATCAAAATTGTGATCAGATTTGGCTATGTGTATAACTAAAGCACTGCTTAGATTACCGAGGCGAATGTCACGTTTATGTTCGGAAATGCGAGATTTCAATGATCTACCTGTCTCGCCTACATAACTCAGGTTGCAGTCTCTGCAGGACACCTGATAGACGCATGCATCGGATGTAATATGTTGTCTGCTGGCATTACTCAATATGTTACGTATAGATTTAGTGGGTAATGTAATAGTTTTAATTTTTAGCGCGTTTAGATTGTTGGAGATGTGTTCGGTCAGAGGGTTATTCGATAGAAAGATGCGGCCAATGGGATTATCAGCATATTGAGTAATGCCAGCAGACAACATATTACATCCGATGCATGCATCTATCAGGTGCCCTGCAGAGACTGCAACCTGAGCTATGTAGGCGAGACAGGTAGATCATTGAAATCTCGCATTTCCGAACATAAACGTGACATTCGCCTCGGTAATCTAAGCAGTGCTTTAGTTATACACATAGCCAAATCTGATCACAATTTTGATTTCGACTCTGTGAAGATCTTAAAATATATCCACAATAAGAACCTTAGACAGATTTATGAGGCTGGCATGATAGCCACCTCACATACAGTAAATAATAGACCTGGTTTCTTTCAGATAGCGAGCTCAGTGGCGAGATTAATGCGTGACAAACGTACCGATAAGCTATAGTTTTAAATAGTCCCCCTCACCCTCCACTTAGGACACAATCTTCTTCCCTGTGCGCAGGTCTTCGTAGTTGCCGCCCACGCGACGCCAGCATATCCGACTCTAAGAAAGAATACTTGACTTTAGAATTTCAGTTTTTCTGTTTCTGACCAGTCCTGTATATATCGTCTCTCCATCAAACTTAAATCTAATATAAATATGTCTCCATTAACCATGTCCCGAAGAAGGTCTATTTGACCGAAACGTCTGACGTCGACAGAATAACAAAAACAAAAACAAAATAAAAACAGTAAACTCACATATTCGGATTTTGCTTTGTCTTTTCCACATTTTCATCATATATATATATATATATATATATATATATATATATATGTGTGTGTATGTATGTATGTATGTATATATATATATAAAATAGTTTGAGCATTTTAAGTAATAAAAATGTTGGATTAAAAATAAATCCATCAATTCTTTAGAATGTTAGTTTCAGGTACAAAGAGGCTGTGCTGTCTTTAAAAAAGAAAATCAGACATTGCTTACTGTGACATTCTTTGTGGCCAAGAGTTAAAAGCACACTGGTTCAAACAGTGGTTTACTCTACAAAGAAGGATGCAGGTTTGATCCCTGCCAGGGAATGCATTTTTCTTTACTTAGACTTCTAAGGCATGGACACATCGAGAAACATAATACACACTGTTTAATAAATGAAAAAGGATGCATCTATTTCAAATACAAAGTATTCACTATAATAACATTTGAAGTAATAAAAATGTCAGTATAAAAATAAATCCATTAATTATTCACAAGTGTGTGTGTGTGTGTGTGTGTACATGTGCATCAAATTTCAGATACAGTGTAATCCGGATATAGGAGAGATTTTCTCTGGTCCCAAATTAGAGCCTGTGTTAATGTATATATAATAGACCAAACCCGGATATAAGAGACTTCTCCGGTCCCAACAACTCTCTTATATCCGGGTTACACTGTACATGAAAATTAATAGTTATTTGTTATATGTGCTGTTCAAAATGTCCTCCTCCTTTTTCAAAACACATATCATTTCTGTGCCTGCATGATTCATTAATACATCGGAATGATCCCTCTGTCATTTGACTGCATCCATATTTAATTCTTTCAATTTTTCATGGGCACATCTGATAAACAACAGATTTCAAATGGCCCCACTGGAGAGAAAAAAAAAAAAAAAAAAATTGAATGGGTTGAAATCTGGTGACCTTTGTGGCCACTCAACAGCAACTCTTTTGACCTATCCATTAACCCCTATGGTGTGAAACTTTTGCCTCACCCTGGACATCAGGTTAACTGAAAAGTCAAGGTAAATTATGAAGGATGTTAAGTGATATAATTTCATGTCTAAAAAACAAAAACGAGTAAATGCTGAATTATTTTTTTTTATATAATGTATATTTAAATTATTTTAGTTTGAAATTAATTTATAATGTTTAACTTCAAACTTTAAATAATAAAAGTATACAAATTTAACAATTTTCTTTTAATTTTCACAGGCATGTATATTGGCTTAGGAAAGGAGTATTTCTTTAAAAAATTAAGATATTTGAAAAATTCAGGGTGTAGATTTATATTTTGGTAAGTTTTGATAGAGAGAAAATTTTTGAGAACTGCTAAGTTCAGTCAGTTCAGTTATGTGCCATGCATGATACACACTTAGGCAATCATGTATCTTTTGATACATGACTGATGAGGCAGATTTTTTTCATGCAGTAGACCAGTTGCCATCCAAGGCTATAGAACCCGGTCTGTCCTGCTATTTACCCATAGCTGAGGGAAGAAGAGGATTCATACCTTTCCCAAGTGTATTAGCATGTTGTAAGTGAACATAATGGATTTGACTGGAATTTGAACTCAGCTCTCCAATTCCTCAATCCGAGCCGCTATCCATTACTCCACCGAGCCTCCTATCTACATTACTTTCTCCTAATAGGCATGGTATTCTTTATGAATCATAAATTATTGAATTTATTTCTACATACAAATAATGCATTCAATACATTATTCTATATAAGATCCTTTTTGCGTTCATAGGTACATTTCTTCTTAATTTCTGCAATTTTCTTCAATATATTGATCAGTTGTTTGGTTTGGTGGAGTTTATTTTGTTTTACGACATATCAACCTCAATGGGTTATTTAAAACCAACAATTTTTATTGCTGATAATATTTTGTTTTATCAAAAATCTATTTCTGCTAATATTTATTTTTTAAAAACGTTGCTAGTAATATTTTTTTTTAAAAAACGTTGCTAGTAATATCTTTTTTTTAAAAAACGTTGCTAGTAATATCTTTTTTTTAAAAAACGTTGCTAGTAATATCTTTTTTTTAAAAAACGTTGCTAGTAATATCTTTTTTTTAAAAAACGTTGCTAGTAATATCTTTTTTTTAAAAAACGTTGCTAGTAATATCTTTTTTTTAAAAAACGTTGCTAGTAATATCTTTTTTTTAAAAAACGTTGCTAGTAATATCTTTTTTTTAAAAAACGTTGCTAGTAATATCTTTTTTTTAAAAAACGTTGCTAGTAATATCTTTTTTTTAAAAAACGTTGCTAGTAATATCTTTTTTTTAAAAAACGTTGCTAGTAATATCTTTTTTTTAAAAAACGTTGCTAGTAATATCTTTTTTTTAAAAAACGTTGCTAGTAATATCTTTTTTTTAAAAAACGTTGCTAGTAATATCTTTTTTTTAAAAAACGTTGCTAGTAATATCTTTTTTTTAAAAAACGTTGCTAGTAATATCTTTTTTTTAAAAAACGTTGCTAGTAATATCTTTTTTTTAAAAAACGTTGCTAGTAATATCTTTCTTTTAAAAAACGTTGCTAGTAATATTTATTTTTTAAAAAACGTTGCTAGTAATATTTATTTTTTAAAAAACGTTGCTAGTAATATTTATTTTTTAAAAACGTTGCTAGTAATATTTATTTTTTAAAAACGTTGCTAGTAATATTTATTTTTTAAAAACGTTGCTAGTAATATTTATTTTTTAAAAACGTTGCTAGTAATATTTATTTTTTAAAAACGTTGCTAGTAATAGTTTTTTTCTTTCTTCAAAAATTTATTGCTGGTAATAATTTTTTTAAAGTATTTCTGGTATTAAAAGCATTTTTTTACACTTTCATACTGTTTTTACCCCTGTTTCAGGGTTAACTATTTGCCCATAGCTGGGACACTAACAGGTGCTACCATCCAGGGTCAGGGTGGACCTGGGAACATCAGCAATTAAGAGGTGGTTCCACGCTCCTCAAAACCTCCTGATCAGAAGCCTTGCTGCTGGATGTAGTTTATTGTCTTAACCCAGGACAGATTGATCAGTTGTGACAGTTTATTTTGTATATAATTGCCTCAGAATAGTTTTGGATGTGGTTGTAATTATTTTGTTTCTTTTGCAATGTGCTGTGACACAAGGTGATGTTTGTAAGGAACCAGAGCACGTACTGGCCCTTGCAACCCTTAGTCACACTGGCCTTGGTGGTGAGCACTGATCCCCGCTCTAGTGCACTGAAGGGGTGCATCCTCATGCAGCTGTTCACCAAGACCTAGCACCTTGCAGTGTTTATTTTCCTTAGTTGCACCTCCATCCACTGACACAGCCACAACCAAATCACACACTGTCTGAAGACAGAGATGCAACTGAGAGATAATAAACACTTCCGATTTGAATGGATGGTGGTAATGTCTCTTTATACTGAAGGTACTGGGTTGATAGTTTTCTAGTTGCTGTTCCTGATTGGTAGTTCAGAGCCTGAACTCTTGTGAAATTGCTTTGATGAACACTCACATAATATCAGGGTTCTTCCAGTGCCATATTGCAAATGGAAAAGTGTCCCTGCAATCACATTTGGTGGGCAACCCCAAGACCACACTATGTTGCAGTCTGTGCCAGTTCCCTTCCTGCACATGTTACATTAGATGACTGACTGCTATTACAACCCTAGGCCTTTCCTTAGCAATATAGCACATCATGGCTATAAACAATCAAAGATATAAACCTAAACCAGCTCAACAAAATACAATGGGCCCAGAACAGCAATATTTGGTAATTTGAGAAATAATCATGGCATGTTGTATGAAGTGTATGGGCAACAAGAATTCAGTGAAATCAAGAGAATCAAATCTTTTCATTTATTTCTAGGACCGGATTTCTATATTTGGACATAATAGTCCCAAAACATGAAAATTGCTCTAATTTCAGTTTGGTCGAAGGTAGGAAGGCCACCAAAGGCTTTCTAGAAAGGTATGGGCAGTATGATATCCGTGAATTCAACAAAATAGAATTTTTTTTCATATGAAAAAATCATAATTTTTTATATTTTTGTGGGTCTGGGACCAGATTTCAGTCTTTGGGCACCAAAACACAAAAAAATGCTCTAATTTCAGTTTTGTTGACAATAGAAAGGCCATTCTGGGCTTTTTGGATAGGTATAAGTAAAATTGGATGGAATAAAGAAATTGAAAATTTTCAGACCATATTTTCAGTATGGTATCATTCCTCTGAAACTTACACAATGTTGGTAGCAAAAAAGAGATTTTATGTCAGAACAAAGTACCTAATTCTGCACAATCATTGAGACCTGTGCATTTGATTAACGTAGAAAGTAATCTTGGCCTCCTCAACTTCATGGTTAAAGAAACTGATCATGCTTGGAATGATTTAAATATGAATGGTTTATCAATTAATGTTGATGACGACTTTAGCGTGTCATGTGTAATCAAAGATTCTATGAAATATCTTAAATTCAAGAAATTGATTTCTGACTTAGGAGGTGTGGATTGCATACAGTGTAAGTCTAAGGTCAAAGATTGGACAGACCCAAACAAAATACAAGATGGTTTTAAAATAGATAAGCAGAACATATTCAATGAAGTCCTCGATGTCAATAGAAACATCTGTATTAAACCAGGAGAGTTTGGAACCAGAGCTGGTGTCACTCAACAACCACTTTCCAATTTTGACCAGCATTGCATAACTGTCGCCCACTCCTACATAAATAGAACATGGTATTTGAAAAGGTATCACTGTCATGCAGACTACAAGAAATGGGTTGAAAAGGCTGGTTTATGCGATCACCTTGACAAATCCAAAAATAAGGTGAGGGACTTCAAACAAAAAACTGGTCTGTGCTTAGATTACGTCAATTCCACAGGAGATAAAAGCGGTATGTCAACTGATGGGAAACAAGGTCGTTGATTCTATTCTGATGAGCTGATTACTGTTATCAGCAAACATCTCAGTAAGAAGCACAACAAAAAATACAAAGAATCAATGTTAAAACTGCACAAACTGTTGAGCATTATTCTCCAGATAGTTTTGTGTAACAGAAAGGTCAACATTGTTAAATTTGATCAGCACTGTAAGGAAATAATGCTCAACATCGCCAACAACTTGCCATGGGCTTTGCTGAAGCACATATTGCATGGGACCATACAGCATAGTGCTGAATTGATTGAAATGAATAGTGGGGGAAAGCTTGAGATGGATTGAGGAGAGCTTAGAGGGTTGGGATGGCTTGAGGAGGGCTTAGAGGGTTGGGATGGCTTGAGGAGGGCTTAGAGGGTTGGGATGGCTTGAGGAGGGCTTAGAGGGTTGGGATGGCCTGAGGAGGGCTTAGAGGGTTGGGATGGCCTGAGGAGGGCTTAGAGGGTTGGGATGGCTTGAGGAGGGCTTAGAGGGTTGGGATGGCTTGAGGAGGGCTTAGAGGTGAACAAAAAGGATATTCGTAACTATCTGGAACATCGCAGTAGGAAATGCGACAACAATCAAATTGAAGAAGTTCACCATAGATGAAAAAATTGTTGGAGAGATCCGACTTGTCTTATTCATGTCACATCAAAATACATAGAGACAAAATTGCGTACAATTTGCAAAGCAACAGATCGCACGGTTCGAAATCATGATGCTTAATACTTTTAGATGGACTTGCGGATTTTTACCTTGCATAGCAATTTGATGATATATGTTCTGATTTCGTAAGTGCAATATTCAGTCATATTTTCTATAAAATATTGCCATTTTTTGACCCCCTGGAAGGTCCTCCTAGGGTCCGTTGACCAGCAAGGGGCTGAAATGGGTTCAAATAAGTTTTTTTTTGTGAGTCTTTTTTTTTTTTTAAGCTTATCACTCCAAGCAAGGCTGGAAGCCACTAGCACGCAAGGTGTTACAGAAGGTTTGGAGGAAGAGCAGATAGGAGTGGTAAAGGAGAGGATGTGGAGAAAGAAAACAGGATCGATCAAGGCAAGGGGGTTACAGAAGATTTGGAGCGAGAGCAGATAGGAGTGAAAGGATGTGGAGAAGGGAAGTGGATAGATCAAGGCAGCTGGAGATGTCGATTGACGTTACACTTAAATAGTTGGAGATTATATTTGTCAGGGAAACAGGAATAAGGAAGGGAGTTCCACAGACGAGATGTGCGAGACATGAAGCTATTGGAGTAGAAGAGACGTCTACATCTAACAGTTTCAACGGTGAAGACGTGGGAACGGGATGCCAGCCTCGTGGGACGTTTAAATTCACGAGGCCTAGGAACCAGCGAAAGCAGCTCCTCGGAGAAATTACCGTGAAAGTATTTGTAAAAAAGACAGAGCGAGGCAACGTCGCGTCTGTGAGAGAGCGACTGCAGACGAGATGACAGATCAGGGCCAATAATGATAGATATAATTAAATAAACTTACTTCAGGGAAGTTTTGACTACCTTGAAAAGATCATCGGTCTAAATCAAGAAAGTGTTTAAAATTCTGAAAATTTTGAAATTCACCCTGTTTCTTATAACATATATACTTAACCCATGTCTGGAGGCCATCTTTCTGGTGTAATTTGAGGAAGAAGTGCAATTTTCAGCCAAATCTTCCCTAAAATATTGCCATCTTTGATGCCCAGATGGTCCTTATAGGGTCCAGTATGGATCACTGAGGAGGTAAATGTGTTCAAATAAGGTTTTATGTGTCTATGTGATATATATGATACAGAAAATAGGATTTAGGCACAGGGATTTGAGTAAAGATTGCATTTTATTAGCCATTTCCCAAAAATACAGATTTTCATTAAATTTCAGTATCTGTCTATATTTCTGAGATGAGGTATTATGTACACTATTTACATTATTCGGACTATTGTCCTCATCTTTGTCACCATATTTATTACAACGTTTCGGCCGTTGTATGCTCTGGCTTTCTTCAGGTGGTTGGAATGTCGAACTGAATATCCATTATCATGGCATGTGGAACTAGAACAGTCTACCCTAGTGAGCGAAATAAAGGGTTCAGTTCAACATTCCAACCACCTGAAGACGGCCGGAGCATACAACAGCTGAAACATTGTAATAAATATGGCGACAAAGAGGGGGACAATAGTCCGAATAATGTAAATAGGGTTTCATTAAATTCTATGGAAAATGGCGTATCATCTAAATTTTCATAAATTCTCAACATTAAAATTACCATAACTTTAGTTCTAGACAAGATATTGAGCTGATTTTTTTCACCAATTCAAAAATTTCATCTGGTTTCCATAAAATATAACTATGTGTGTGTGATTTTTTTTATAGTCATTTCAGCCCAAATTACCACCCCTGGGCCCAATGTGGAAAAAAAACAAAAAAAAAAAAAACAGTTAAACTTCTTAACCTTTCCTTCACCAACATTCATGTTATCTGTACTAACTTCTGCAGTGTGGAATCATTCCTCTTCAAAAGTTTCCAAACATCCTAGCTCCCTGCAAAACTAACCTTAACTCCTCAATCCTCTTTTCTGATTTCTTGATTCCTGTCTAATTTCCTCTCCTTAGAAAGGTCTTAAAAGTCCACATGCATGTCCTGCTGGCTCAGGAACTCTTGAATCACTAGACCATTCTTACATGTGTCTCCATCTCTCTCTACTTAACTTAGTCAGCTATCTCTTCTTTCTCTACTGTTCCCCTTCCTCTCATGACTGTTGTGTGCCAGATAGTAATACTGATAATATAGACAAGGCCATCTCCCTACACCCATTTACAAACATATTCATGTTCAGTGACTTTAATGCCCACTATACCAGGTGGCCTAAACACTATATCTGACCTTGCTGGCATCCAAACCCTTAGCTTTTCAATCACCCAAACTATCATGCAAGTGGTTGACTTCCCTAGGCACTTCCCCAGTAACACTGATGGAAGAATTTCTCTTCTCAATCTCTTTTTTTTTTTTACCTCTATCTCCGATTCTTGTCATACTATGCAGCATACTCTTGGCAACTCAGATCATATGGTAGTGTCTGTAAACATCTCCCTCCACTCCCCCGCCAGCCAAGAACCTCCTACCAACACAATATTTTTCTGTTATCAACAACCTGATTGGGACTAATTCTGTGATTGCCTTTGTGATGTCTCTTGGAATGAAGTTTTTAATCATCCTGTTCAAAAATGTGCATCCGAGGTCTCCTGGGTGAAAGCCAGCATTGATGCTTTCATTTCAGCAAGGAAATACCAAGTTAAATCATGTTCATCTTCTTGGTTCTCAGCTGCTATAGCCCACAGGAATCACTTCTTTCAGGTGTACCAGAGCGACACATCCGATTGCAACAGACATCTCTTTGTCTCTACTCATAATGAGTGCAAGTGTGTCCTCAATAAAGCTAAGTTACTGTTCACTGACAGAATGAAATAACGTATAGCATCTCACAAGTTCAGTTCTAAAGACTATTGGCGGCTCTGCAAGGGTGGGTGCTGAACAGCAGCAAATCCTCAATCCCTCCCCTATTCAATCAATTCAAAGTCCTGACATCTACAGCAGATAATGCTTTGCTCGGAAATTCTCGTGCAACACTAGACTCATCTGGAGTATCCACACCCACAAGGCAAATGGAGGTGATGGGATACCAGCTGTCATCCTAAAGAAATGTGATCCCAAACTGGCTCCAGTTCTCACCAAACTATACAACTATTGCCTTGCTATTTTCCAGCTTGTTGGAAGTCCTCTGTAGACTGTCTTTGAGAACTCTGGAGAACCTTCTGATCACTAACTACCACCATATCAGTCTCCTATCGCTTTTCGGCAAAATATTACAGGCTTTAACCAATGCTGGAGTGGTTAAGAATCTTACCTCTCACAACCTACTCTCTGATAAATAATGATTTCTATTTTGCCCAGTATACCACCGACATGCTTACGGCCATAACTGAATGTGTGTATCAAGCTCTTGATAGTAACGCATGCTGTGACTCTAGATATCTCAAAGGCGTTTGACAGGGCTTGGTATGCTGGTTTCCTACACAAGCTTCAAGGCTATGATATTACAGAACAATTATTTGACTTCCTGATGTCATCAGTTCCCAAATAGGCATCTATGCAGATGACACTACCATTTACTCCTGCCTCAATAGTAAATCCATCAGTACTTACAAAGTTAACCTGGCCTCAGCTCTCAAAAAAAAAAAAAAAAAAAAAAAAAAAAAAAAAAATCTCCAATCTGTGGTTAACTGGGGCAGGAAATGGCTTGTAAATTTTAATGCCTCTAAAACTAAACTGCTCTCATTTAACCACCACAGAGAAACTTCTCTGCCTGCCATCAGCATGGCTGATGCTAGACTCCAGAAGAGCGTCTTCCTGCACTTTCTTGGTCTCAAGTTTTCTACTGACTTAAACTACATTGAATCGATAGCTGCATCTACTGCAAGGAAATTTAGTTCACTGTCACGCCAGAAGGTTTTTCTCATCAGAATTCATCTTACACATCTACTATTCATCTGTGCATTGAATACTGTTGCAATATCTGGTCTGGTGCCCCTGCTGTTCATCTCAAAGGTTTTGACAAAATCCAAAGAAGGATCTGCAATGTAGTCAAACCTGCCTTGGCATCTCGACTTCAGTCACTTTCTCACAGACATGAGGTGGCTTCCCTCTGTCTTTTCTATAAGTATTTTCATGACAACTGCTCTGACGAGCTTTTTCCCTGGTGTCCTGACTACATAAATTTAAACGTGCTACTAGATTGGAATCTAGGTCCCACTCTTTTACTGCTGAAATAGTTAAATGTAACCACCAATTCTACTCCAACAGAATCTTTTCTCACACTTCCTGATTGTGGAACTCCCTTCCATTTATTTGTTTCTTTGATAACTACAATTTTAAATGCAATGTCAATCACCATCTTCTGTTGTCTTGAAGCCTGCTCATCTTTTATCCTTCCCTTAATCCTCCCTATAGCTAGTCTCTTCTATCATTTTCATTCCTCGCCACCCCCCTCCGTGTATTAGTGGCACTATCACATTGCTTGGGGTAAATTGCTTAAATAATAATAATAATAATATATATATATATATATATATTTTATATATATATATATATATATATATATATATATATATATATATGAAGAAATATAGTCTTAAAGTGTGCTATATTTATGGGATAAATTGCTCAATATCAGAGATAGAGCATGTGTAAATATAAAAGTGAACATAGAAGTCAACACTTAGAGCCTCTAAGTGTTGACTTCTATGTTCACTTTTATTTATATATATTATATAAATACACACACACACACACACACACACACACTACATTTCAAAACTTTGAGGCCACACCTGGTAATTTTTAAATTGGCCCCAAATGTGATTTTTTTTTTTTTTTTTTTATTAGAAATTTTATTATGTAAAAAAAAATTGATTTGGGAAAAGAGGTGGATTTTGAGTAATTATTGATTCTACTACCTGCACATCAAAACTTACAGTACCTGGTAATCCGAAGTGGTCACCCATCTAGGTATTGATCAGGCTCAACATTGCTTAACAGATGATCCAGTAATGGATAACAGCTCACAATGGGAGATCAAAAACAAGTTCCAAATATCTTTGGGAAAAGGTATGAATCCACCTCTTCTCCCCCCAACTATGGGTTAATTAGTATGATTTATCAGTAAATCATTATTTCCCAAAAATTCTTACAATTTAAAAATATTTTCTGAAATGGTTGATAAGCCATATGAGACAAATTGTGTAAATGGAACTATCCAGAAGTTGTCAATGGTTGTGGTAGTACAAAGTCATAGTCAACAAGGGTAATGCGTACTGGCATTGTTCAAACTGCTGATCATGACAATGTGCTCTCTCCTAGAAACTGTAACTAATGTCTGCTAAACATAGTTACAATATAAACCACAGGTGGGCTCTATGGAGGTTGAACAAACTCAAACATGCCTGAGTAAGGGTCTGCAACAGGGAATGGTTAGCCACCCTACTAGACAAGTGTGCTGGGAAATCATCATGTCTTTCCTTTTATGATCTATTATATAATTGTCCTTGTTAACATCAAAATGTCATTTTATTCTATAAGGTATATTGCAACACACATCACAAAAAAAAGTTAGCGAGATAAACATAAGCAAATCAAAAATTTCAGGTAACAATGTAATATCTTTGATAAGTCACCTGAAGCCAGACTTCTTTTTCTTTTAATGCACCTGATTTATATTTAAGAGATCCTCGATAAAATCCAAATAATCTGAAATTCCATTGGTTCTGACCTGGCATCTCAAATTCATTCACTTTCCCAATGCTGTAATGTGCTTCCCTGTGCTTTTTCTATAAATACTTTCATGGTACTCTCCTCTATGGTACCTAGACTTACTAGATTGGCAGTTAGGTTTCATCATTTCCCAGTTGAAATGATGAGTCATAACCATAAGTTCTATGCTAACAGTTTCTTTTCTCACACTTCTCGCTTGCAGTCATTTTCCCAAAATTTTAAATGTAACTTTTTTTCTTTTTTTTAAATCAAATTCCACTCAAGCAAGACAGTAAAGCCACTAAGATATAAGGGTTACTGGGTGTGGAAAAATTAGAAAATACAAACATTAAGTAGCAAGAACAATAGAAGAGTAATCAAGAAGACAGTAGATAGCGACGGACATTGTGTGTCAATCGTTAGCTACCAAGAAGTACTAAGAAGCTGTTGGCTGACTGACTCCCTCAACTGTGAGAATGTCCAGACATTTTTTTTGTCTCTTGTTGGTCAGGCACCCTCTCACTCACCTTATCTTTATTCCTATGTCCATAGCATGCCTTTCTCTCATTTTCAATCCACTGCAGAAAGAGCGTCAGATATGGTAACGAGACTTATACTAACCCATGATTGGTTAGAAGGGACTTGAATTCAGAATTGTATTCCTTTTAAGTTAGTTACTCTCCAAAGGCTGAAATCTGCCCTGCTATTTTACATTTAACTGGGGGGGGGGTGCAAGAAATGAATGCAGGTCTCTCCCAAAAATATTTGTGCAAAATGATCACAGCCTCAAGCTGAATTTGAACTTGGCTCACTAATTCTATTGTTTGTGCTAATAATTGCTACACGATCCTCACATCAAATAATACTAGCCTCCCTCGTTCTCTCTATTCTACTGTTATTACTACGGTAAATGCTCAAACAAGATATATCTGTGGTTCTACCAGTTCAGACCACCACAGCTAAGACCCGCCTTGTCATGAAGACAGCTTCAAATATCCTCAATCCCAAATTAGGCAGAAGTTCCACTCAGAGAGCCCCCCTCACTCCGTAACTGTCATTGACTCCCAAGAGGATGCTTCCCCAGCCACTTCAATCTTAAGTGTTTCATGTTTAGGATCAACCAATATCTAGTCTACATATTCTCATATGTACCATTCCACCCATCTCATTCAATAACCCTCTACCTTGAGTGACTCTTGGGCCTTGTAGTGATTGAAATTTTAAACAACAAAGAATCGATTATCTGTTTTCATAAATTTGTTCTTCAAAAGCTTTCCAAATTGAGCGCTTGTTTCGTATTAAAAAAAAAAACAAAGAAAAAAATGTTAAACACACACACACACACACACACACACACACACAGAGAAACACCGACATGGCTATCAACAAAGACCTAAGCAACTTACAAAGCAAATAGGCCTATAATTATACAAGCCACATAAGTGTCATGTATATCATTATATACTGTAGAGACTTACAAAGAGTTTAGTTAAACCATTACAAGTTTAACAGAGCTACAATGATCATTGAAAACAAGGATCAATTGGCCATTACAAGTAGGTATTTAGCAGAGAAACAATTATAATCAGATGAATTCACCTGTTAGTATTTGGAAGGCAACATGCAAAGTTCATTTTGCTTTGTAAGACCCCCAACTGTGTGTTAAAATCAGATGACAAATACGAGGCAGTCATAGCTGAACATTTCTGGTTTCATAAATCACTTTTTGATTATCCTCACAAAAGGCTGGGCATTTTCAAGGAAAATATTATTTTTAACATTACAAAGTGTTTCATAAAGTGTTTCTATGACTTCTAGATACCAAGTGCCAGGTCACCAAAATAGTCTCAAAACCTTCAAAGACTGTGACAAAGATATTCATCTTTTCTTGAACAAGAAAAGAAAAAAAAAAAATGGTATGTAAAATAAAGAAAAGAATGATACAATTATTTTTTTTGTCTGAATTTTTGTCATGAGGAGTTATTTAAACTATTTATATTTGGGCTATTGTCCTCATTTTTGTTGTTTTTTATCACCACATTTCAGCCAATGTGCCTTGAAAAGTGGACATATTTCCACAAAACTTCAGAGTTGGGGAAAATTACAGTTAAGTAATTTTATTTTGTATATATACCTAGTGTAACAGCAAAATTGTCCATTTGTTAGATTAAGCTTTGATCCATTGCGTATCTTAAATTTTTTTTTATAACACTATTCAACTCTACTTTGAGCAATAAGAATGTATAATTACACTCCAAGCTTAACAGAAGAATCATGATCAAATAAATCAAACAAAAATGACATGTTCATCATTAAATGATTCATAGCTAAGGATCAGGAGCTCATGAAGGATTGATATAAAATTCAAATACATGCACACATATATATATATATATATATATATATATATATATATATATTATTCCACAATCATTTTCCAACTTATTCAACATGATCTTCACTCTCTAACCTAACTTTTTATCCTGGAGTAAAAAGTTGCCTCGGAGATTTCACGTACAATTTCATTTTCAAGTCTTTTATTTTTCATTGCTCTTTTGGACTATCATAGCTGAAATGCTATTCTATAGCCTTGAACGGCAACTGGTCTACCACAGAAAGAAATGGCAACCTACTGTGAGAAGAAATCTGCCTTGTCAGTCATGTATCAAAAGATACATGATTGCCTAAGTGTGTATCACGCATGGCACATGACTGACTGACTTAAAGGAATTGAAAAACATTTGTTAGAAACAAAGAGAAGAGTACTTAGCCAATATGTAATATCAGTCCTCTTACATGGCAGTGAAGGCTAGACAATCTATTTACAGATGAACAGACTTAAAGCAACAGAAATGTGGTTCTACAGAAGGATAGTGAGAATACCATGGATCGAACATGTGAGCAACAACAAAGTTTTTAGAGAAAAAGTAAACAAAAAGGACACTTATACTTAACATCAAGAAGAAACAATTGAAATTTCTAGGGCACATCACGAAAAAAATAGGACTCAGAAAATTTGACACTCACAGGACAGATTAAAGACAAGAGGGACAGAGGAAAACAACACATAATCTACCTAGTGAGCTTGTGTGAATGGATGACAGAACAGGGTTTAGGAGAGATAACAAAAAGACAACATTTATTAAGATCTAAAAGGACAGGAAATTGTGGAGAGACATGATCCTCAACGACCTGAAGGATACAGCACACAACTCTTCCAACTCTCAGACCCGATATAATTTGGTTTGGTTTATTTTGTTTTACGACATATCAACCTCAATAGGTTATTTAATGCATACAAGATTTTTATTGCTGGTAATAATTTTCTTTTTTTTTACAAAGTATTTCTGGTATTAAAACCTATTTTTACACTTTCATAGTGTTTTGACACCAGTTTGGGGGTTAACTATTTGCCCATAGCTGGCACCCTAATAGGTGCTACTACTCAAGGTCAGGGTACATGCATAGGTAGGCAGACACAGCCACAGGCAGACATACACAGAGGCAGGCACGTCATTGTATTGCTTCCTTTCCTGTTAACATGTTGATTCATGTCAACAAAAAGAAGTGGGGAGAAAAAAAAAAACAAAAGTAGGTAACTAAGATTCATTTAATAAATTCAAGATACAATTTCAGATTATGTTACTGAGCAACAATCAGTAAGCTAATCTCATTGAGATTATTAGCAGTTCTTGAATATTGACATCTCAGATAACATTGCCAGTTTTGTGTGTGGAATGAGCAGAGTCATCAGGTAGTATTTTTTTTTTTTTTTAGTTACTATATTTTGAGGCCTACTGAAGTCGACCAGATCTGGATTCAGTTTTTCTTTTTCGATGCCACAATACCTGTAGCACAGAACAGCTAAAAAGATAAATGGATAAAGAAACTTGTAGAATATAAACTTTCCCATCATATACAATGTAACATCTATTCCAAATTATTGGTTTGGTTTATTTTATGGTATATCAACTTCAATTGGTTATTTAATATCGACAAGACTTTTATTGCTGGTAATAATTTTTCCTCAAAAGTACCTGGGAGTACCAGCAATTAAGAAGTGGTTCCATGCTCCTCAAAACCTCCTGATCAGAGGCCCTACTGTTGGACATAGTTTATTGTCATACCCAAGACAAGTTTATTGTTGTCTCGACTTTGTAACTTCTGCAATGTCCTTCTCTATGTCACTTAGTTGTTTTCTGATATTTGCTTTCAAATTTAAACGCTTCTGAGATTTTGATTTTTTCAGTTACCCTCTTTCTTTCGCCTTCTGTTCTTTAGCTAATATTCCCTGCCTCACCTCCCTCACATCTTAAATATTCTTGATGACAATAATGAGATTGTCTTCCTATATTACTCGGTGAAATTGCCTTTTGGCAAAAGTAGCACAGAGTTCTACTAGGATTACCTTTTACTGTCATGTAGCAAATTCAGGATTAAGACTTCAATCCATCCATTCAAGATTGAATGAAAGACATTTTTATTCAAATTCTACTATTTTATTTTTTATCGTTTCACCCCCCAAGCAAGACCACTGATGCAAGGGATTACTAAAGAAAGAGTTAGTAAGATGCAGCAGGATGTTTTGAAAATCAATGAAGATATATACAAAATACGCACAAGATATGCTTTAATGAAAAATCAAACCAAAACAAAATTTTTCAAAACATCCTGCTGCGTCTCACTAACTGACAAAGCATTAATAAAATGAAACATGTTAGATTGAGATTCGTTTCCTAGTTGTTCTTTATCATAATATATATGCATATACAGTGTAACCCGGATATAAGAGAGTTGT
The DNA here is from genome assembly GCA_964036315.1 of Acanthosepion esculentum. Classification (NCBI taxonomy): domain Eukaryota; kingdom Metazoa; phylum Mollusca; class Cephalopoda; order Sepiida; family Sepiidae; genus Acanthosepion; species Acanthosepion esculentum. The sequence continues at coordinate 40,850,450 of OZ038512.1, forward strand.
CGGGACTGGAGAAGCATCTCTTATATCCAGGTTTGGTCTATTATATATACATTAACACAGGCTCTAATTTGAGACCAGAGAAAAATCTATCTTAT
>OZ038512.1:40860544-40873044 GCA_964036315.1 Acanthosepion esculentum
AATAATTCTCATTGTTGAATAGAAAGTTATAGTTACTTGTTTAGTCTAATAGTGTAAATAATGATAACAGCTGATGCAAGAAATTGAGACAGGAAGTAACTCCTATTCCTTTTAATTTCAATTTTTAAGTATCATTATTTCTGTAATGGTCTTATATTAATACTATAAAAATTCCATTTTATTATTTGTAAAAAAATGTTAAAAATCTATGTATAATTACTTTTTTTTTCTTTTTTTTTTTTTTAATACACATTTTAAGAAAAGTTTATTCTTCAGAAGGTCTAGATATTTTGTGTTAAGTTTTGTGCATTTTTTATTTGCTTTTTAAGCTCAAGTGGTGAACTGCCAAAATTGTTGGACTTGTTTGAAGTGTTTCAGAATTATGTTTTTGAATACTTGGAGAGGGTTTTTTTTTTATATATATTGGCCAATGAGAAACAAGTTTGCTGGCAAATATCAAATTCTGATTGGAGCCGATATCATGGTCACTTTTTCAATAAAAAGGACAGCTATGAATGATCTAGAAGAAAAGGGCAAAAGCAGAGACGAACAGAGGCATATCAAAGGGCTAAGGCCGATTCATGTGGAGAACAAGAGATAGAAGGATGTGCTGTTGACAAGAATGGACTGAGCATAGCACCCAGCACTTCAAAGGAAAGTCCAGTCGGATGTCATAAATCTGACCTGACAGATACAAGGCAAATTCTTATGACTGAAGATTTCACACCCAAGAACAAACAAGTGAACTTTATTACACAAAATCCCTCCAAGCTGAGATGGCCTGTTTCAAGAACAAAGGTGGGTGCTATTTGAAAAATTTCTGCCTTCTGCCATATTGTTAAATCCTTTCTCCAAGTTTTTCTCAATTTTTCTCTATTTTTGAGGGGAATAATTTTTGTACATGAATCTGTTTCTTAAACTAATTGTGAAATATTCTTTTTCTTGTTTCTGTGGGTAATCTTCTTTTGGTTACCTCTTGAAAGTGTTATCCTGTGCAAATAAGCACACAAAAGGAAATTTTTATGCAACCCTTGTTTCGTACTTTTCAAATTTGTAATTAAATTGTGTTGTTCCTTTTAAAATTTTATGCAGTGGTTGTCTTGTTTTATTAAGTTGCACCTATTTTTGAGAGTTGCTGTTTCTATCAACTAAATTTTGTGTCTGGCACAAGAACATGGAGTTGATAGGAAAGCAAAATTTTTATATCTTGCACAAAAAATCTTTTATGTTGGTGTGTAAAATTTTTATAATACCACTGATTTTAATATTTTTTAGACGATATCCTCATTTTTTTTGTTTCCTTTTACACCAAATTGTCTATGAGAAAATTTTTATTACATCATTTATATATACCATTACCAATAGAGGAAAAAAAAAAAAAAAAAATTGGTATATTTTGTTTAGCAGCATATCAAAATCTATGGGTTATTTAAATGCTGAAATATTCATTTTTAAGTGGGGGTAGGCATGGTGGAGTAATGGGTAGTGGCTCAAGTGGCACTTGAATCCATTACATTCACTTACATGCTAATACCCTGGTGTAAGGTATGAATCCTGTTCTCCCCCAGCTATGGGTAAATAGCAGGAAAGACCAGCTTCTATAGCTTTGGATAGCAACTGGTCTACCGCAGAAAGAAATGACAACCTACTGTGGGAAAAAAATCTGCCTCATCAGTCTTCTATCGAAAAATATATGATTGCCTAAGCGTGTATCATGCATGGCTCATAACTGACTAAATGCTGAAATCTAAATATAAATATATATATATATATATATATATATAATTTTATCATAGACAAAACCATTTTACGCGCAACAAAGATGCAACTTGGTTTCAGTGCATTTTAACTGCACATCTACGGGTATGGAAAAAGGAAGTGACGTTTTACATCTGGGCTTGCCTACAAACAGGATTGTTCATAACCATTTCCAACCCTCACCCGTAGATGTGCAGTTAAAATGCACTGAAACCAAGTTGCATCTTTGTTGTGCGTAAAATGGTTTTGTCTATATGATGAAATTGTAATAAATAAATAATTATCGCTCTACTACCTGTATCAAGCTCTTTTTTGAATGAACACTGCGAACGTTAGAATTTATATATTACTTTCGTTCTCATCACATCAAATATATATATATATATATATATATATATATATTAGACAGAGAGAGAGCTTGTAGATCATAAAATATATTATTGGTAATTTTACTACAAAAATGTGTTGTACTTTTTTAATGTTGCATCGATTACCATTTTGCTATAAAAATGTATGGTTGATTTTTATTTGGGGGAGTTCACTATTTGCCCATAATTGAGACCCAAACAGATGTTACCATCCAAGGTCAGGGTGGACCTGGAAAGAATAACAGTTAAGAGGTGGTTCCACGCTCCTCAAAACCTCCAAATCAGAGGCCTTGCTGCTGGATGTAGTTTATAGTCATACCCAGGATGAAAAAAAAAAAAAAGTAAAGTTGATATTTAAGTAATTCTACAATGGCATTATACTTATAAAATGACTAAATAATTTAGTACATTTATTTTGTTTGTTCAATACTTCTGGGATATTAATCTACATGAATAACACTATTCATCATTGAGTGATTATTATCAATAGAAAAATAGTTTATGACATAAAACTGTCACATACAAAACAAAAGTCTAGGCGTCTACAAATAGACTTTTTTTTTCTTTCTTTTTTGTGTCTGTTTTATTACATAAGCATTTCTGAGATCAATGGTGAATAAAAGCTTTGAGTGAGTGAAGCCTAATGGTCTTGCCAAAGATCACAATTCTTTGGACATTATGGACTTCAAAACATTCAAATTTAAGATTCAAAAAACGAAGTTGAACCAAATAACAGAAACCATGTCACTTGAGGACTACAAACAGCAGCAACAACTAAAATGGATAGCACATCTAACTCAAAGAGATGATAATGACATAATCAATATGTTAACATTCCAAACTACTTCAAAACGTTAGAAAGGAAACCTCCATCAATACTGGAAGGTACAATATCAGCTACTGAACTTGTGAAACCCGTCTTCCTGAAAAATAGTTTTAAGAAAGATTTTATAAATTTCAGCCAAATGTTTCCTTCTAGAAAAACAACTAATTACTATTTTACAATTTAGTATTTCATTTAATGTCAAGTAAATTTGCAGCCTTTGACAACTTCTGTTGACATATGACAATGAACTATTCATGATTTGAATCATTAAGAGTAAAATGATGAGAGCTAACATTAAAAAAAAAAAAAAAAAAAAAAAAAATTTAAAAAAAAGCAACATATTAGTAATATGGTCCCCCAATTTAGTAATGAGATATTCTGTTGTTATGATAAGTGTCATATTTGCTTTGAGTGAAGTTATACTTATTATCCGTTATATACCATACCTATAAACACTAATGGGTATGTCCCAATTCTCTTAAATACATTGGACACTATTGTAAGTGGGGTAATATGCTGTCTAAGTAGCCCACCACTAGCAGTGGTTTACCTACTTCATGCCGCTGGTGAGTATTGTATTTTGTTGATGTTATAAAGGTTACCATTTCATTTCCAACCTCCGTTTTGGTTATTCCTCATTCAGTAACCTTTTCTAGGCTACAACATTATTGTAAGAAGATTTCATTTTAAATTAAAATGCATGATCAATAAAGTCGCATTGTGTTTAACAATTTACATCCAGAAAAATGCGGGAGAAATTTGATAAAAAAAAATTAAACCAAAAAATAAGAAATTTTTTTTTCTAGAAACAGCAATTATTAACATCAACAAGTCTTGTGATTTACTACAGTATTTGAAATCAAATTAGTACAATCGAAAAAGTAGCTTTCAATTTTTTGAAAAAACAAGCTTACGTAACCAGTAAAATCAGAAATAGCATCTATTAAAAACAAATATGCCTAAAATTTCATTTGCACTTATTGCATGTGTATAGATGTTTTAATGCCATGTTGCTCTATGACATAGGCGATCATAACTCTCCACATCTTCCTTTATTATCTGAATTACTATGCCTTATAGTAGAAAAATATAGTGGAATTATTTCCTGTTGCCTTTTCCAGTCTGGAATTTAGAGTTTTTGTTCTTAGACTGGTCTACCCTGCTATTTAATCCAAAAAGTGAGATAAGAGAAAGATTTATGCCTTTCCTAAGGAATTAGCACGAAAAATATAAATGATGAAAGACATATTGCAAGTGATTTTAATATTGTTTATACAATATCACAGGTAAGTGTTATTAAACACATACATCGAAATTTCCATTCTGGCTAACAATTACTTGTATATGAATCAACCAACAGCCACAGGTGACTAACAGAATCTGAGATAATTCACAGGTGTTCCTTGATCAAATTTGCTGATAAATCCCAAATACGAGATCTGTATTTTTTAATAGTTTTTAAAAATCATAGCATCATGAAACTTCACTGCATTTTTTGTTTGCTAAATAAAACTTTCAAAATTGACATTTATAGCTTCAAGTATATGGCATGAACAGATTTGAAACAATAGCTAATTTTTTTTTTTTTTTTTTTTTAAATCATTTTTAAATCACCCCAAGCAAAGCAGAAATGCCACTCATATGCATGGGGTTACAGTAAGTGAAGGTGAGAGAAAAGACTAGGTATAGGGGGAAATCGAGAAAAGGATAAAAGATAAACAAAGTTCAAGAAGATAGATAGCAATTGACATTGCATTTAAATTTTTGAAGATTGTAGTTATCAGGGAAGCATGGAAACAGAAGGGAGCTCCACAGGTGGGAAGTGCGAGAAAAGAAACTTAGTAGTAGTGGTGGTTACATTTACCTAAATCAACAGTAAAAGGTTGGGACCTAGATGCCAATCTAGTAGCACACTTAAATTCACATAGTCCAGACACCAGGGAAAAAAGCTCATCAAAGCAGTAGCCATGAAAGTATTTACTGTAGATTACAAAAATATAAAAGGTGTGTCTTATGTACTTATTTATAAAGATCTGAAAATGGCCAAAATGTAAAAAGACCCTGTCCACCTTAAGAGCTTCTCATTTATAAAGTATATCAGACACAGTATCCATATTAGTTTCAGGTTATTTATGATCCAATAGATTATGCCGTGACCATATTCATTCCAGGTATAGAAATGTTAGTATTACCGTTTCAGAATTACTTTATTTCTAGTTTTAGCATCCTTAAAATTGCCTATTTTCATTGTATCAACAGATCAGCTATGCAGTTAAGAAATTTTTTAATATTTCTTACCACATACTATTTTACATGGCTGAAGATCAAGTGACAAGTTTTGTTTTGTGGACAAGCTTCTATCTAGAGTTGAAACATTTTTCTAGAATAACATGTCATACTGAAATCATGGTTTTGTCAATTTTGGCACCTTATAAATTTGATACTTAAGAAAATATAAAGCTAAAAGTCAGCATCCCTATAATTTTCTATGTACAGTGTAACCCTGATATAAGAGAAACCCGGATATAAGATATTTTCTCTGGTCCCAAATTAGAGCCTGTGTTAATGTATATATAATAGACCAAACCCGGATATAAGAGACTTCTTCTCCGGTCCCCGACAACTCTCTTATATCCGGGTTACACTGTATATAAAATATTTCTGACTTCATTTTACTTTTGATTGGTTTGGTTTGTTTTATGGCATATCAACACTTCAATGGGTTATTTAATGCCGACAAGATTTTTATTGCTGGTAATAATGTATTGCTCGTAATAATTTTTTCTTCAAAAATCCATTGCTGGTAATATGTTTTTACAAAAATGTATTGCTGGTATTTTTTACCTATTTTTACACCTTCATAATGTTTTGCCCATAGCTAGGACCCTGACAGGTGCTACCACCCTGGATCAGGGTGGATCTGGGAACACCAGCAATTAAGAGGTGCTTCCATACTCCTCAAAGCCTCCTGATCAAAAGCCTTGCTGTTGGACAGTTTATTGTCTTACCCAGGACGTTTAACTTTTGATCCAAACAGTTCAAATGCTATGGGCCCTTAAAATGGTTTAGAAAATTCTTAAGACTAAACTAAGGATATTAAAATAAGGATTCTACTAGATTTTAATTTTAAATACAAGACAGAATAATGATAATTTGTTCATGTTAAACAATTTTAGTAAATTCTTCTACATGCTTTATCCCTTCAGGATGTAAGCAACTATAGCTCTTCACAACTTCCTATCACTTGTAGCTGTTTTTGTTTTATTTCTTACTATCTCTCCCAGTTACTGTTCTGCCATCCATTTACACAAGCTTACTGTATCCTCGGTTATTCTTGCTTTCAATATGCCTTGTGAATGTGAAAATTTTCCAAAACTTCTTTCATTATGTGACCCAAAAATTTCAACCATCTTTTTCTACTTCTTTTTGTTGCCAATTTTCTTAAAACTTGCTTGTTGCTTACATGTGCTGTCCAGGATACTCTTAGTATCCTTCTCTTAAACTAAAAAAGGTCTTTACTTTTCAACAACAGTGGGAGGTTTTTGATAAAATGGGACACACAAAGGAACAACAAAACTTAAATGCTTCTCTCCGGCCTTCTTCAGGTGGTTGGAATGTCAAACTGAGCCCTTTATTTCGCTCACTAGGGTAGACTATTCTAGTTCCACATGCCATAATGGATATTCATTTCGACATTCCAACCACAATGGATATTCATTTCGACATTCCAACCACCTGAAGAAGGCCGGAGCATACAACGGCTGAAACGTTGTAATAAATATGGTGACAAAGATGAGGACAATAGTCCGAATAATGTAAATAATGTACATAATACCTCATCTAAGAAATATAGACAGATATTAAATGCTTCTTTTTAAACTGATGAAATGAAAAATGATGGTTGAAGGATATAGATTTATATATTTCTATTATTATTCATCTCTAAATGTAAAAACAAAGATCTAATTGTAAGAACTAATTTTCTTTTAAAAGTAAAAAAAGCAGGAAATTTTTTTTCTGTCATATTTTGGTTAAAAGTAACTTTAAAGAACCATAATAATTACATTAAATATTCTGCTTATCTGCTTGAAAATACAAAGATAAAAAATAAGTCAAACAGGGATTATGTTTTAATGATGCAAAGCAGGTAATTAGAATTAAAAAATGAAAGAAATTTTATAAAGAATTAACTTTTTTTATTTTTTTTTTGTGAATAGTTGGAGTGCACTAATATTCTTATATATAACAAAAACATGTTAAAACCGCTACACAATAGCTTCCATGTTTTGGCACTATGTTGTACCTCCTCAGGTGATGATAAGTGGTGTTTAAATAATTTTAAAGAAAATTTCCAAAGAAAGTGTTACTGTTTTACCGAAAGATAAAATGTGGGGAGGGGGAAACGAGATTGACCCGTTTCCTAATTCATCAAAAAAGACTACACCCATTTAAAATTTTGAAATCTCATTCCTCCTCCAACTTAAACTCTTAAATATAATACTACTTTGCTTAAAAAGTAAATCATTTTTTTTCTGAAGTTATTCAGCATCGCTTGAAAATGGAACAAAAGTATTAATTTTTTTTATTCCAAAACAGTAATTTCTGTGTTGCAATGAAAACACATTTTTATATATATATATATATATATATATATATATATATATTGAACATATTTGGTTTGGTATTTATTCATCTTTAAAACTTTTATCTCTTAGCTTTTCATTTTTGTTACAACCTCTGCTGCTTGCATTATAACAAATAAATGATTAATTGTTGAATGAATCAAAATAAATATTTCATATATGTTATAATGGGTTTTTTTTTTTATTAGGTTACTAACAACTATAAATGAAAAATAAGATTTTATTATCTATCAACTATCAATGAAAATAAAGTTAAAATAAATAAAAACAAAATCTGATTCCTGGGCTATGAAAGTTTTTTGTTTTTCTTTTACAGGACTGTTCCACAATCAATATAACAGTTAGTCCTGAGCCCTAAATAAGAACTATACTTTAAAAGATATTTGCTTAGCTGGCACAGGTTCAAATGTAGCAGTAGGAATATTGTGTTATATCAGTCTTATTCAAACCAACCAGTATTACTAGTGTGAATGGAAATTCTACCACCCACCCAGCCAGCAAACCCAATAGTATTAAAAAAAAAATTCTATCTGGCTTCAATGGTGAACAAAAGCAATTTTTAGTTTCATTATTAATATATTTTAAAAACCACTACAGTCATAAGCCAACTGATAAACAAAGATATATACTGTACATGAAAAGGAGTAAGTTTGCAGTAAGACAACTTGGAAACTTTTATGTTGGCTTTCAACAATTACCTTTCTTGTCTGCACTCTTCAAAGAGAGTAATAAGTAATTTTGATTTGAGTCAGACATTATCTGGAAGGTCACTTTGCAGTAATTATCAGTGGTTTTTAAGTAAAAAAAAATTTTTTTAAATTTCCAGTGTACAAAAAGATCAGTTTCATACTTTACAGATAAGAAAAATTTATTACCTTATACGATTCAACTGACCTCTTATCTGATAACTACACATTGTATTTGTAATCTAAATCAAATGATAAGAGTGTTGTCATCTACTCTCCTTCACACACTTTTTAAATTTAACCATCGATTGTTTTTTTAATCAACCTTTTGTGGGCTATTTAATGCCAAAACATTTTGTATCAAAAGAATTTTTTTTTCTTTTGACAAGTGTATATTGCATTAACAATGTTTTTGAGAATAAAATAATGATTATTCCAGATACAATTCCTATTTAAACCATACCTGTGGAAAAGTTGAATGATTTTTATTTGATTTTTTTACAGATTATCAACCCCACTTTTGGGTTATTTAAAGCCAAAACATATTTTGGATTGTGAAAATAATTCTTTCCATGTGTGTGGATATTGCATTAACAAGTTTTTGAGAACAGTGATTTTTCTAGATAAAAGTTCTAGAATTTAACCCATAGCTGAGGGGGGAGGAGATAGCTCTGATTTCTCATTCCAAGCAAGCCACTATCCATTACATCAATGCTTATATTCAACCAACAAGATCTGTTTGCTTAAATTTTTTTCCTATATGGCAGTGAATGCTGGACAATTTCCTCACAGATGAAGAGACAAAGAGAAACAAAGAAAAGGGTGCTTAACTGCTATGTAATATCAATCTTATGTAGCAGTGAATGCTAGACAATTTCCTCATAGATGAAGAGGAGATTCAAGGAAACAGAAAATACAGTTCTTCAAGCTGCTGCTTTGCGGGACCTACTCCCAAGCAGATGCTTCCTTGATCACAACAATCATAACCTGTTCAAGCCTAGAGTTAACAGTTATCTTCCTAACATATTCCCATAAACTGTGCCTCTTACTCTATAATCCTGTACCTCAAGTGGCTCTTGGGCCTTCAAGAAAAAAATAGGATGCTGAGAATACCATGGATTGAACATGTTAGTAACAAGGAAATTTTAAAGAAAAGGAAAATTATACTTAAAATCAGAAAGAGGCAGTTGGTATTTCTGGGTCACATAATGAGGAAAGAAATTTGACACTCACAGGACATACTAAAAGCAAGAAGGACAGAGAGAAACAGTGAGTAACCTACCTAATGAGCTTGTATAAACAGATAGCAGAACAGGGAGAGTATTAAAAAAAAACAAAAAAAACATTGCTACGAGGTATAAAGAAGAGGTAGTTGTGGCGAGGCATGCACAAACATCCTGAAGAGACACAGCATATAGAAGAATCCCTAACAAAACATCAGAAATTATTGGTGGGAGATCAAAAACTCATGAGGATTCTCACCAAACAATCCATGGAACCCTCAAATGATTAGAATTGTTCATAGAGCCTGCTTGGAAATACCCAACAGAAAATCTGCATTGCAGCCTTCAGTTCAGGAAGAGCACTTCTGTAGTGTCATTGGTTTAGTTGTTTTATGGCATATAGTGGGTCATTTAATGCCAACAAAATTTTTGAAATAGATTCATAGCAATAGTTTGGTAAAAAAAAGTGTGTATATATATACATATATATATATTTGAACCATTTTTCAATTACTCATATTTTTGAGTACAATCACATGTATTGCTGGTAATTATTTTTTTCAAAAACAATTTTCTGGTTATAGTCTTTTTCTTCTTCTGGTAATAATTTTTTTATAAAGTATTTCTGGTATTAAAACCGATTTGTACACTTTTATAATGCTTTTTACATCAGTATTGGGGTTAACTATTTGCCCATAGCTGGGACCCTAACAGGTGCTACCAACCCAGGTCAGGGTGGACCTGGGAACACCAGCAATTAAGAGGTGGTTCCACGCTCCTCAAAACCTCCTGAACAGAGGCCTTGCTGTTGGATGTAGTTTATCATCTTACCCAAGATGCTGTAGTGTCTTTGAGGCATGAAAGTGGTGCTGAAATTAACATGTGCATTCCCAAGGTAACTATCTCAAAAAGAATATTGGTCAAATTTGAGGTATTAGTTGAATAACCATCCTATGGACTGTGAAAAGTAAGTTGTAATACAAGTTATCTCTCCTCTACACTTGTTTAAATAATTCAGTAGTTTAAAAAAAATAATTGGCTTTGTAATTAAACAGAGTATTTTGACTTATTTAAATAATCTGGTAAAATTATTTTTCAGCTAACTAATGTCAGATGACAACAATAGTTACTATCAATACTACAGGAAATAAGATCGTAACTGATGTTGCCAGGCCTAAAACTATAGAAATCATAACTATAGAATTCTATTAGTTTCAATATTTTAAAAAATATTTACTTTATGTTTGCTCCTATAAAGTTCTTTTTAAAAGCCACAATTACATTTATTTTACATTTTCTTTAAATTTAAATACATTGGAGTCATTTCATCTCAAATCAACCAACAGTCACTGATGATTCTTTCTATAAAAGTGTCTTTTTGGCTCCATTGCACTAACTTGTCCTAATGTGAAATGTCAGACATCAACAATGGTTACTATGAATGCTGCAGAAAATGAAATCATAAGTAACATTGCTGAGCCTAAAATTATAGAATTCTATAAAAAAATGTTTATAATTATTTACTCAATGACTTCTTAAAAAAAGTTATTTTTGGAAGATTACATTTATGTTATGTTTTCTTTAAATGTAAGTAAGCTGGTATTTTTTTCTGTTAATTTATAGCTGAATTTTGACAAGGCAAATATAAATTCTTTCAAATTAAATAGAACATTTGATAGAAACCTTGCTTATATGTGGTAATTTTTAAATGAAAGCATGTTAAAAAAATGTAACTGTCACATGTTAAAACACCAGTTCCTGTATGACTTCCCCAGCTATGGGTTGAATAGCAACATTGGTATCACTATATTATTTTTTTAAAAAATAAATAAAATCCTAATATTTTTTTTTGCTTTAAAATAACCTGCAAAGACTTGATAAGCCAAAGAAAACAAATCAACAAAATTTGAATAAAAAAATAAATGACATGAATGAAATATTAAAATAATCTTAAAAATTTATGCAAATTAAGTGCCACTGCTTAGGTTGTAAAAACAATTTATTTGTAATATTATATATATTTTATTTGTAATATTATATATATTTTAAAACATTGTTGCTATACTCATAATTAATTTTATAATAGAATGAGAATCATAATATATATATGTGTGTGTGTGTTGGTTTGACGATTATAGTTCTATTATAAAATGAATTATGAATACAGCAACAATGTTTTAAAATATCTATAAAAGCAATGTTTTGGGATACTATAGCTTTGGATGCCAACTGGTCTAGGAGAAGAACGACTCTGAATTCAAAACCTGCAGAGGGTCATTTGAGGACCTTGTGGCATGTAGTGCACCAGGTCTCTGTATTCAGCCCTTCAAAAAGTGTGGATGGTTCTGCACAAAATCTTCAGCACTATAAGCAAATCTCATGTGCTGGTGTCGGGCTGTTGGTTCCTAGGAACTGATCTGTTTGACCCTCATACGTCGAATTCGATAGGAGAATCGCATATAGAGACCGCAAACGTTTTTGGTTATAATGTGGATTTGTTTTAGTGTATATATTATATTATATTCTTCATATTTCTGCTACACGTGTTTCCAGACTCGTGACCTTCTTCAGGCAAATAAAAGAAATAAATTTTTAAAAGGAATAATAAGTTTTGCTTATGTTCTTTTAATGCCTCTTTGTTCGTTTTCTGTATTTGTGACCCTTGAACTCCTTTCTGGACTGTGAATTTCTTCCTAAGTGGTAATAAAACCATTACGTTTTGTATGAAAGCTGGTGATAATAGATGTCTTCCTATACCTGTTAGTCTGCATATGTAAATTCTCTCCCCATATATACATACTATTCTTATAATAAGGAATCAGCATACACATATACGCATATGTATATACACACCCACACATTCTTCCTGTGTTCATGAGTAGTCTGTTTTAGCCAGTGTATGTATATATGATTTTGTTCTCCATGGATATCTGTTTGTTTTTTTAAATATACATTTTCTCTCATTGGAACAATTATGACCTTTTCCATACACACAC
>OZ038512.1:40878044-40898044 GCA_964036315.1 Acanthosepion esculentum
AATATATATAATATCTATATATATAATATCTATATATAATATATATAATATCTATATATATAATATCTATATATAATATATATAATATCTATATATATAATATCTATATATATAATATCTATAATATCTATATATATAATATCTATATATATAATATCTATATATAATATATATAATATCTATATATATAATATCTATATATAATATATATAATATCTATATATATAATATCTATATATAATATATATAATATCTATATATATAATATCTATATATAATATATATAATATCTATATATATAATATCTATATATAATATATATAATATCTATATATATAATATCTATATATAATATATATAATATCTATATATATAATATCTATATATAATATATATAATATCTATATATATAATATCTATATATAATATATATAATATCTATATATATAATATCTATATATAATATATATAATATCTATATATAATATATATAATATCTATATATATAATATCTATATATAATATATATAATATCTATATATAATATATATAATATCTATATATATAATATCTATATATAATATATATAATATCTATATATAATATATATAATATCTATATATAATATATATAATATCTATATAATATATATAATATATACAAGAAGGCCAGTCTAATTAAGTCACTTTTTTCAGAAAGTTTTGACAATTCTTTTAGGGTCTGCCACTGACACGCTGTCCAGTGGCAAGCTCACCACAGCACAATCTTGGCCAAGAATTTCTTGTCCATATTTATTTTAGTAATGCCATGCTTTTTTCAAGTCTAGTTCTGTTTATGATACCAGTTTTTGTACATGTATATATACAAATGGTTGATTAGTCAAAGAAATTGGCTGTCCAAATTATATAAAGCAGTGTCATTTAAACCCAGATTGACACTATGGTAGAGTAATGGATAGCGGCTCAGAGTGAGGAATCAGAGAGCAGAGTTCGAATTCCAGTCCAATCCATTACATTCACTTACGTACTAATACCCTTGGGAAAAGTATGAATCCTCCTCTTCTCCCCTCCAGCTATGGGTAAATAGCAGGAAAGACAGAGTTCTATAGCCTTGGATGGTCTACCGCAGAAAATAATAGCAACCTACTGTAGGGAAAATTTGTATTCTTTGCATGTTCAAATTAGAATAGCAGCCGTTCTTTTTTATACAAGAAATATGTCTCCCTAATGGTGATATCTCTTTAAATGGATAGTAGCTTGGATTGAGGAATCAGAGAGCCAAGTTCAAATTCCACTTGAATCCATTACATTCACTTACATGCTAATACCCTTGTGAAAGGTATGGATGTTCTTCTCCCCCCAGCTATGGGTAAATAGCAGGACAGATCATGTTCTATAGCCTTTGATGGCCACTGGTCTACCACAGAAAGAAATGGCAATCTACTGTGGTGAGAAAAAAGCTGCCTCATCAGTCATGTATCAAAAGATACATGATCGCCTAAGCTTGTATCACACATAGCACATAACTGATTGACTGTGACAATAGTTGGGACACCCATGTTGAAGAGCAAAGTATGATTTTATCTCAATCACAAGTGTTTCTTTTTTAGCCAGTGAATAGGGTCTTTGAAATTTTATAAGCAGCATCCACTTTGACCAAAGGGGAATGAAAGAGTAAATGAGTGGAGGGGGGCTTTTGGAGACCAAATGATAATAAAACAAGACATAGATCATATCTGATTAATGGTCTATGACAAGGATGGCCAACCTGTGGCGCATTGCATCCTTTTGATGAAAAGAAACTAAGCCACTTCTACTCATTCATTTCAGGGATTTTATATTTATTGCACGTCCTTTGCGAAAGTGCTAAAAGTTTGATTTGTGTTTGTCCCATTTCTTTTTTTGTTATAACTTTAAAATATGTCCATATTACAACACGTACTGAAAGGAAGTGAATGTTTGTGTGGCGCATTTAAATTAATCGTACAAAATATTGGCGCATGGAATCAAAAGGTTGGCCGCCCCTGGTCTATGATATATAAAGTCATGGTTGAGATCGAGGGAGTCAATCATCGTCTGCCCTTGGCAGGAGACAGACTCTCCGTCTGGCTGATCAGTCCAAAGCAAAAATGACTGTAGGTGATGGTTTGATTTGAGAGGTGTTGCTGTGGTGACAAGGTTGATAGGGTTTTTCCTCTCTATCTTCTTGCTCATCAAGCCAGCCTTATGTTCATTCTAGGAAGAAGAGATGGCCTGATAGACAGTGGGGGGGGGGGCCTTTTGGAAACCAAGTAACAATAAAACAAGACACAGCATATCTGATTGATGGTCTATGATATATAAAGTCATGGTTGAGATCGAGGGAGTCAGTTATAGTTTGCCCTTGGCAGGAGACAGGCTCCTTCGGATAGTTCCAGTGATACCTGTTCATATTGCCATCCACACATCCAGATACATAGATAGATATAGAGTTAGGAATGGAAAGAAGATAATCTACATGGCTGACATAGATGTAGTACCAAGTGTCACCTACCTACCTACCCACCCACCTAGAGCAAGCAAGCAAGCAGAGCCATGAATAAAAACATCTATTTTATTGGAAACAGGGTGCATGTTATTTGTTAACATTGCATAATTTTTCATCTTTCGTTACTCTGAACATACAGTGAGCCCTTTCCCAGTTTTTGATGTATACCGATGGGAATGAGAATTGAGATGCAACAGAGTAATCATTAGTCAGTCAGTGGGAAGCTGGGTGAGGGTCATGTTGCATGTTTACAGCTGTTTCAGTTTAAAGAATGTAAAATAGAGAACAAGTGATTTTCAAGATAACTTGCTTGTTCGCTGATCTCTCCTCTAACAGTTCAAAGGGGAAGTAAATGTTGTACTTCCTCAAAAATCACGCTAGCATCGTTTTATCACCACTGTTCAGACCCAATTTTCATCATGAGCAATCTAGGCTCCATGAGGCTTTTGTATACCTATTGAGTCTGAAGTTCACTCCAGACACAAGTACAGCTTGTATATACAATTCATTGCTAAAAGATGCTGGAAATATTGCTGACACACTGTATTACTCAAAGAAGCATCCAATAAATCCCATGTGTCTTTACAAGAGTCAGATTAGGTGAAAAATTCCTTAATCCAGACCTATGAACTCTCAATTTTGAGCTCTTTATCCCAGACTCTCCAGATCATAATTAGTGTTTTTCTGATTAACAATGTTGGGCTTTCTCCCCTAAAGGAGCTGCCAAGTGAAAACAGTCCCTCAGTCCACAGGAGTTCCAAAAACCACATTGGGCCATGATTCAGTTAAATTATTTATGGAAAGAAAGTTTTTCAATAACAGATTTACCTAATTAGGGTTTGAAAGTGAAATACTGGCTTGAAAGGGGCTAATTTTTGTCCAGAATCATGCTTCCATTGGAAATAAATGCTGTGAATTTAAAGAACGTTTTAGACTTAACATTTCTGGGCTGTTTTTGAAATCCTTCTGTTTCTCCCCGTTTTTGGTAAAATCTCCAAGTTTTAAGATTTGGGTGTTGGCAGGTATACCTCTCCCATAATCTCTGAACTGACTGTACAGTACATGTATACAAATTCCCTTTATAAGAAAAAAAGGTTCTACTCCTAAAGATTCTTCCAAAAAGCCAGTAATTTGTAGAATAGACTCCCAAGTGGATGTTTTCTGGGACATTGCAATCTTAACGCCTTCACATATAGGGTCAATTATTATCTATCCACTATATCTTTGTAATCTACTCTCTCACGTTTAGATCATACAACTCATTCAGTACCCCTCTACCTTGGGTGGCTCTTGTGCCTTGTATTGGATGAATTTTAGTGAAAAGATAAAAAAAAAAAAAATCTTTATTTAAAAAGCCTTAATCTACCAACATGTTTCATTATTTCTGATTAGTCAGAATGTATTTTTAAGGGATTAGAATTTTGTTTACACTTAAACATAAGTGTACCATGACTAAATGTCTCTTCACTGTAGGTACTGCCTGACTGAAGCTGAACAAATAGTCAATCGTTTCTTAACATGGGTTTAATTAAACAAGTTTGTCAATAGAAATAAATCAAAGAATTCTTTTACAAATAACTGATTTGTTTTGGGTTTTAAGATTTGCTTCAAATGGCCATAGACACCCACGTGTACAGGAGATAGATGGCTGCTGAAAAGTTCAGTCCATTTTTTTTTTAAATACTCATAAATAAATCAATACATGGGTTGACCGTTTAATAGGTACATTTAGAAAAACATTAGGATTCAAGATGGTGTCAATGACCATAATAATTGAATCAGCTTATTCTTTTCTCCTACTTAAATTTCATAAACAGTGACAAAATTAACATGATCAAATAAAAAAGGACAAAAATTATGACTGTTTAGAAACATGAAAATGCTTATATCTTGCAATTAATATTCAAAATGATTCTTTGTTTTCTTCTTCGTCTTTATTCAACTTGTACAGTTTTCTAGCTCTCCAAGAACTTGAGGAATTTATCTTCAGATTGAATTGAAGTTTTTGTTTTTTTCAGTTAATGTATTCTACAAAGTCAGTCAGTCAAGTGCCACACTTAAGCAACCATGTATATTTTGACACAAGGCAAATTTTTTTCCTCACAGTAGGTTGCCATTGGAGGCATGGTGGGGTAATGGATAGCAACTCGGATTGAAGAATCGGAGAGCCGAGTTCAAAATCCAGTCAGATCCATTACATTCACTTACGTGCTAATATCCTTGGTAAAGGTATGAATCTTCTCTTCTCCCCCCACCTATGTGTAAAATAGCAGGACAGACTGGGTTCTATAGCCTTAGATGGCAACTGGTCTACCGCAGAAAGAAATGGTAACCTACTGCTGGAAAAAATCTGCCTCGTCAGTCATGTATCGAAAGATACGTGATCGTCTAAGTGTGTATCACACATGGCACATAACTGAAAGGATGCCATTTCTTTCTGCAAAATGGACCAGTTGCAATCCAAGGCTATAGAACCTAGTCTGTCCTATTTACCCATAGCTGGGGGGGGGAGCACACGAAGAGGATTCATACCTTTCAAAGATATTAGCATGTAGGTGAATGTAATGGATTCGACTGGAATTCAAACTCTGCTCTCCAATTCCTCAATCCAAGCCACTATCCATTACTCTACTGTGCCTCTCATTCTACAAAATAGCTTTCATAAAATTCTCTCCAGGTTTCCTATTTTGGCAGGACCTCTTTAAATGCTAACCAAGTGGATTCTATGGTAGGTGTGTATGGATTATATGTCTAACCTTGCCATACGAAATTTAATTCAATTGTTTTGTTTAAAAAAATAAGCTATCTAGCAAGCATGCAATAAATTGCCACCATCTTGATTCCTATTGCTTTCCTAAGTGTGGCCAGTAAATGATAATCAAGCCTAATAAATTTTGAGAAATAGGTTGAACCCAAAATTTTTCAAGTTTCAATGGCTCAATTCATGTATGAATAAAAAATCTCAGCAGAAACCAACAAGTCTAAAACATCACTTTATCAAAATCTGTTGAAATCTAAAGAGGGAATGTTGGACTCTTCCGCCTACTATAAGATTAGTAGGAGAGAAGGCCTTGGGGGAACAGTCGAACAGATTGTTCATTACTGTCGAACTCTCTGCCTTGGGCAGAGAGGAACCTGGACGAGGCTTTGTCGAAGGGCAAAGTTTCATCTGTGGAGGTAGACAGGCCCTGAACCTGCGGGCTCGGAGAACACATGGTAAACTCGGCCTTGTGCCACATACATCCCTCGTGGTGGTGGGGGTGGGGACTGTTAAATATTAACAGTCTAATAGACTGAACACTGGCTGGGTCAACCAAAATGTGCTCACTAGTTGTGTAATACACGTCTGTTGTACTACTGTTAATATGATATATCTGGAACACTTGTTTTGTTATTTCTTTAACCATTTACTTGGTCACAACAAAATCATAGTGCCAAAAAAATTGAAGAAATATAAAAGTTAACAGTTATTTATACACTTTGTGGGGACCAGAGATATTTTTGATGAGTGATTGTAAAAATTGTAATGAAAAATTTACTAATTAAAAAAAAAAAAAAAAATAAAATAAAAAGTATTTAAGGATGAAAAGTATTTTTAATTAAACTATTCAAAATTTTTACAGTTTTTTTTGGCGGGGGGGGGTATTTCTTTTTCACTATCATCAAATCATAATTGATATACATATAAAAATAAAATGCAGAAATGTGTCATGTTGTTGATACATTTTTTTGTCATAGGCGAAGTTATTTTGTTTACGATCGACTTTTAGTAGGTACCACCAAACCAAACTAAAATGGATGCTTTTCGGTCACAGAAATGAAAACAAAACACATCGTTATAGCCAGTTTTAAAATATTTGTCAAAAATCAGGAAATTCAGGACTAGAGATTGTAAGATTTCCGGTTCCTTACAAAGTCTTCTCATTCTCTTTCACTTCAAGTAGTCATTTGCGTCGTAGGGGCATTATCGCCTTGCTAAGGTTAACTGAAATGAAATAGGATTTAGAATTTTTGTGACTGCAATTTACATAGGTATTTCACCATTTCTAGTTTCCAAATTGTAAAAAGAACGGTCAGAATATGAGGGCGATAATTTTGCATCAACCCCCCAAAAAAATGGTGCAACCTCAAAAATCGTATGGAAGCTACATGGCACATATGCAACTCAAAAACCAAAGTAATAATACATCGACCAACAAATCTTGTGTGGAGTCAAAGACTCCAAATTTTATTTTATTTATTTATTAATTTTTTTTTTTTTTTTGCATCAAATCGCGACGGATTTCTTGTTTAAATTGGTTCTTGAATTGGAATGAAATATGAATTATTTCAAACACTTTTATTGATTTTTCTTAATTAAAAAGAAGTTTCCAGTTTAATTTTAAATGTCATAATGAATGTAAATTTTATTTAAATGAACGGGGAGTAACTGTAGGTAGGTTTTCGAAAGTGGCTGCAAAAGTAAGACCGAATAGAAGTCTTCATTTAAGAAATAAAATAATTAATTATTAAATGCAGCATGTAAGAGGGGTAAATTAGAGTTTGGTAATCAAAATTCGTTTGAAATGTTGAATTTACATTGCTCCAGCCATTTCAAGCAAGTGTATATAAAAAAAAAAGTAGGTGAATGTTGGTAAATGTTTTTGTTTTCAATAAAATCGAAAAGCCGTAAAATAACCGATGATTTTTTTTTTATTGCAATCAAATGAGAATTTGAAGAAAAAAAAAAGATTTCAATAAATATTCAAATTAAATTAATTTTGTTTTTGTTCTGTAGTGTTAACAAAATGAAGCAAAAAGAAAAAAACAATTGGAACGTAATATCCAGAACTACTGCGATAGGAGATAATCATCTTTCAATTAAAATTTTTGTTTTTGCTAAAAAGATCTCTGCGGTTATCAGCACAAAAGATGGTATCAGCAAACAGAGTTCAAATTCCAGCTTAATCAGTTGCAGTCATTTTTTTTTTTTTTTTTTTTGTGATATTACGAAAGGTAAAGTTATTTCTCCATCACACCCAAATAATAAAAATAAAATATTCTTGTCAGGAGTCCCAATGACTAATGAGGGATTGAAAAAAAATTATGTAACTCCTTCCTTCGATAACATTAAAAACAATTATTTTAAATTTAATAATAAAAATCATAATAAATGTCATTTCAATTAAATTCAAGTTGATTATTACTTTTTTTTTTTTTACAAGAGCTTAATATCCTGCAGACACAGAGCTAAGTAACAAGTGTGTAGCAGGACTGACCGGTCACTGAACTCTAAAAATAGGGGACTAATTTAGAAAAGTTGTGGTATAAAGATTTAGTAGTGTAAAAAATGAAATTGAAGTGTGATATTTTGGTGTAAAAAAAAAAAAAAAAAAAAGAGGTAATTGCGACTAATGTGCCCTATCCCTCAAGAAGACGTAAGTTATCATGGCTCTCCACAACTCCCTGCCCCTTTGTAGTTCTTATAAACCTTGCCTTTTTCAGTGTTTATTTCTCCAAAAACCTTAGTTAGGTTCAAAAACGAAAAGGACTGAACACTGCATGACCAGTCTTAATCTTCCTTCAGTCTTCATTATCATACCCACCTTGGCCTTGTGCCACATCTGTAATTTCAGAATTAAATATACAGTAGTACACAAGTGTAGTTAGCTATAAAAAGGACAATTTTTAATTCCAAACCGTGCTTAAAAAAGTAACAAAAAAATCATTCCACCCCTCCAGACCGCACAAGTAAAGAATAAATAAAAAACATGGCCAAAAAATGAAAATATTTTAATTTAAGATTTAAATTTTTAAGTGACAGTTTATTTTAAAATTGTCAAAATTTCATCGAATTACAACTGAATTAAATAAAAATTTTAGACAGTTTTTAACGTGAAAATATTTAATAAACAAGTAAGTCGATGAATTTTTAAGCTTCATTTTAAAATTTTTTAAACAAGATGTCATTTTTAAATTAAACAAAGTGACGTTTCGGTTTATTCAAAACGTCACTAAAAAAATTGTATTGTTTACAATTTTAACTCGTTAGAAAGAAAAATTAACACGAACGAAAGGGGGAATAAAGATATGTTATTTTTTTTTTTAATTAATCTCTAAGTAAATACTGATTTTTTTTTTATTAGAATAAAAAAAAAATTTCGCAAAAGCCTTAAAAAAAATAATTTTCTGAAATTAAAATTCAGGTTTTTAAGTTAAAAAAACTGTTTTGGTTTTTTTTAACTTTTAACTAAAAACTAATAAAGTAAAGTCATATTTTTTTCGTAACTTCTGTACGAAAATTTGTTTTGTTTTCTTAAATAAAATTATAAATAAAGATATGTTTTATGAAGTAAAAGATTAATTAGCCAAACTGGGTTGGCAAAGTAATAAAAAGTTTGAAAATTTATTTCATTTCTTAGATTAAAAAAAAAAAAATTAAATATTTTTCAATAACAGTAATCTGAAAAATAAATAAAATATAAAAATCTTCTTTTTTTTTTAGCCTTCTAGGATAAAATTTAAACTTCCAATGCAAAAGATTGAAGCAACTGTGATATTTTATTATTATTTTATTATTTTTATTTAAATAATTGATTTGGTTTTAAAATTAAAACCAGACGAATTACATAGCTTACATTTTGTTGTTGTTGGAAACAATACATTTAAAATTTAAAGCGGAATTATCAACGGCCAAATCTTGTCGTAAATTTTATTTTTGCTTGTAAGAATCATGGAACATCTTTTTCATTAAGGTCCTCTCTAAAGGGAAAAAAAATGGAATGGGGGTCCAAAGGTTAAGATTTTTTACACTACTTGCTATTTTTTTTTTTTTTTATAAATACTGAATTTACTTAGAAAAAAAAATTATAAAATTAAAAACTGAAGGTATATAAACGAAGATATAAAAAAAAAAAAACCGAAGTCAAAATTAATGTTTTAACAACTTTTATCTGAGCAGGTGCGAGAAAGTCACATAGAAAGATTTTAACTCGTTCAATGATAAGACAAAAATAATTAAAAGAAACATTTTAATTATATTTATAATAAAATCAATTTATATCTATTATCTGTCGATTAATAATTTTAAAAAGGCAAGGCACGGAATTAATATTATTTACCTCGACAACTAGGAATGTTAATAAGGCATGATGACAGTGACACAAATAAGACAACCATTTAATAAATTTCTTTAAAATCCCGTGGGCAGGTATAAAAAAAATTTAATTAGATTTCCATTCAAACAATGTAACTGGCATAAATATAAATCATTTAAACGAAAATCATAACTTAATTTACTGGATGTGAGGTTGTAAATACTGTCAAAACAAGTTTTAAAAAAATAATGCAACATGGCGCATATAACCACACGAAGATGAAAACTTGTTAAATTCTTGGTAAAAATACGTTAGACCATCTTGTGGAGCAAGATTGTCAATTTTTATACGGGAAAAAAAATATGTGCTCGGAAAAAAAAAAAAAAAAATTGATACTCCCGAGAAAAAAAAAAAGGACTTCAAAATATCGCTAGCGGCCTTTGACTTGTAACTTGTTGAGTAAGTTAAAATCAAAGACAAGGAATATAAATTAAAAAATAAAAATTTGGAAAAAAATGCCTTCCTTTAGGCGAAAAAAGGTTTACAAACAAAAGTTTCTTAAATAAAGGCATATAAAGAATTAAATAACACTGCTTTTAAAATAGACTTTCGTGATCATAAAGAGAGGGATTAGTTTATAATTATTTTCTTTCTTAAGTTGACCCCCCTTTCACCTACTAGTTGCATTTAAGTTTGAAAACTGAAAGTTTCACTCAGTAGTAAACTTTAGCATTTCTGTTTGGGAGGATTTTTATACTGGTTTAATTATTAATACTTCGTATAACAGTCACGTACCTTTTTTGTTCGTAGCGTTAGGAAAGTGTCCTTGTTGGTTCTAAATACAGAACTGGTCCAAAGGAAAATTCAAAGAAGAAAAACCGGCCTAAAAAGTAAACTGAAAAAAGCTTCTAACGCCAAGGGCAACACGCAAGCAACAAGAGATGACGAGTGACGTTGTTGTTGTTAGGTGTGGATAATAAATAAAGTACTACTTTCAGAAGCAACAAGTACTTATTCAAACTTAGGATTATTTTAAAGAAAAGAGAAATTATGCCGAAAAGTGGGTGGCTCTATTAAGGAGGGAGAAAACAAAAACTTGACCTACACAATGTCTTACTACTTACTTCCTCCAAGAAAAAAAAATTATTTTACCTTCTTTTTTAGGAGCGACCAAGAGACATAAAAAACATATACGTATATTTATTTATATTATTTATATATATATATTTTTTTACTTTCAGCCCAAGCAAGGCAGGAGTGCCACTAGTACACAAGGAGTTACAGTGAGACAAAAGATTAGGTATTGGGGGAGGGGTTGATAGTGATTGACATTGCATTTAAATTTTTGAAGATTGTACTTATCAGGGAAGTAAGTAAGTGGAGGGAGTTCCACTGTCGAGATTTGCAAGAAACGAAACTGTGGGCATGGAAGTGTCAGTTACATTTAACTATTTCAACAGTAAAACACTTGATGCCAATCTAGTAGCATGCTTAAATTCATGGAGTCAGGGCACCAGGGTAAAAAGTTCATCAAAGCAGTTACCATGAAAATATTTGTAGAAAAGACAGAGGGAAGCCACATAAGGGAGTGACTGAAGTCGAGATGCCAGGTCAGGATCGATTACATTGCAGATCCTTCTTTGGATTTTGTCAAAAACCTCAAGATGAACAGCAGGGGCACCAGACCAGATATGGCAACAGTATTCAATGCACAGATAAATGGTAGATTTGTAAATGTGCAAGATGAACTCTGACGAGAAAAACCTTCTGGCATGACACAATGAACCTACTTTCCTTGCACTAGATGCAGCTATTGATTCAATATAGTTGTTTTGCTTCAAGTCTGTTGAAAATTTGAGGCCAAGAAGATGCAGGGAGAAGCTTTCCTGGAGTCAAGCATCAGCCATGCTGATGGCAGGCAAGAAGTTTCTCCATGGTGCTTAAATGAAAGCTGTTTAGTTTTGGAGGCATTTACCAGCCATTTCCTGCCTGAGTTAACCACTGATTGGAGGTCCTTTTCAAGACCAGCAGCCAGGTTAACTTTGTCAACTCTGACAGATTTGCTATTGAGACAGGAGTAAATGGTAATGTCAGCTGCATAAATGCCTACTTGGGAACTGATGAGATCAGGAAGATCATTGGTGTAGATCAAAAACAGCATAGAACCTAGGATAGAGCCTCTTGGGGGACACTGACATTTGTGTGGAAGGATCTGGAAGCGAGCCCATTAAGAACAACTTTCATTTCATGATTTGATAGGAATGATTGGATTAAGTCAAACAATTGTCCTGTAATACCATAGCCCTGAAGCTTACGTAGAAGACCAGTATGCCAAACCCTGTCAAACACCTTTGAGATATCTAGAGCCACAGTTCGAGCTTCACCATTATTATCAAGAGGTTGATTGGTATATTCAGTGATGACCATAAGCACATCAACAGTAGACCAGGCAAAACAGAATCCATATTGTTTGTCACTGGGTAGGTTGTGAGAGGTAAGATGCTTAACTACCCCAGCATTGATTAAAGCCTTAAATACTTTGCCAAAAATCGGTAGGAGATTAATAGGGTGATAGAGGGGTTAGAAGGTTCTCCAAAGTTCTTAAAAACAGGGATTACAGAGAAGGACTTCCAACAAGCTGGAAAGCAGGAAGCAGTGAGACAATAGTTGTAGAATCTGGAGAGAACTGGAGCCAGCTCAGAAGCATGGACAATGGCTGGTATCCTGTCACCTCCACTTGCCTTGTGGGAGTCTAATTTAGAAATGATGTTCAAGACCTGTGACTGGGTTATGCACATATCACTTAGTATATCCTCAGTTCTAGGGTGGAAATCAGATGTGGGTACTCCAGATGAGTCGAGTGTTGAGTTGGAAGAGAATTTCCAAGCAAAACATTCAACCTTATCTGCTGTAAATATCAGAACTTCAAATTGATTGAATAGAGAAGGGGTTGAAGATTTGCTGTTGTTCAGCACACTTTTGCAGAGCCACTAATAATCTCTAGAACTGAACTTGTGTGATGCTATACATTGTTTCATTCTATCAACAAACAGTAACTTCACTTCATTGAGGACATGCTTGCACTTGTTATATGCAGAGATCTGTTGTGATCAGAGGTGTTGCTCTGGTACAGCCGGAAGAAGTGATTCCTGTGGGTTATAATGGTTGGGCTTGCAAGTGAGAACCAAGGAGATGAACATAGTTTAACTTGGTATTTCCTTGCTGGAATGAAAGCATCAATGCTGGCTTTCACCCAGGAGGAGACCTCAGATGCACATTTTTGAACAGAATGATTAAAAACTTCATTCCAAGGGACATCACAAAGGAAATCATGGAATGAGTTTGATTTGCTAGTTGATAATAGAAGGATATTCTGTTGGCATATCTGATTTATTTATATTTTTTATTTATTTAGTTTATTTGAATTATTTATATTTTTTAATTATTTAGTTTATTTGATTTATTTATTTTTTATTTAATTCGATTTATTTATATTTTTATTTATTTTAAATTTATTTATTTATATAGTTTATTTGATTTATTAATATTTTTATTTATTTAATTCGATTTATTTATATTTTTATTTATTTTAAATTTATTTATTTATATAGTTTATTTGATTTATTAATATTTTTATTTATTTAATTCGATTTATTTATATTTTTATTTATTTTAAATTTATTTATTTATATAGTTTATTTGATTTATTTATATTTTTATTTATTTTAAATTTATTTATTTATATAGTTTATTTGATTTATTAATATTTTTATTTATTTATTTAATTCAATTTATTTATATTTTTTATTTATTTATATAGTTGATTTGATTTATTTATATTTTTTATTTATTTATTTGATCTATTTTTATTTTTTATTTATTTTTATTTATTTATTTATATAGTTTATATGATTTATTTATATTTTTTATTTATTTATTAATATTTTTATTTGTTTAATTCAATTTATTTATATTTTTTATTTATTTATATAGTTTATTTGATTTATTTATATTTTTTATTTATTTATTAATATTTTTATCTATTTAATTCAATTTATTTATATTTTTTATTTATTTATATAGTTGATTTGATTTATTTATATTTTTTATTTATTTATTTGATCTATTTAAATTTTTTATTTATTTTTATTTATTTATTTATATAGTTTATGTGATTTATTTATATTTAAATTTTATTTTTTTTATTTATTTATATAGTTAGGGCTACAGATGTGTTTATTCAGAGAAAATTGAATTAACGACATTAGAAGTGGTCTATGACACAAATCATGCTCGTTAATCAGTACACTAATGAATCGGGTCATTATTTGATTAAATTTTATTTTTATTTATTTATTTATATAGTTTATGTGATTTATTTATATTTTTTTATTTATTAATATTTTTATTTATTTAATTCAATTTATTTATATTTTTTATTTATTTTTATTTATTTATTTATATAGTTTATCTGATTTATATAATTATTTTTTTGATTTATTCATATTTTGCAATCATATTTTTTCAAGTGACTAAAATAAACCGACACACATAAATAATAAGTAAATAAATAAAATCTGATTAAAAGATGAAAAACTAAAAATTTGTAATTATTAATTAGAATACTTTAATTACAGGAATTTGCCAACAAAAGTCTTGAAGTGTTTTAAAATCTAATATTTTTATTCATTTATTTTTCTAGATGTTTTTTTTTTAAATCAAAATGAACCTTGGGAATGAAAATAGGAAAGAAAAATATTAAAATGTTTTGTTACTTAGATATCCTAAATTTAGCTGAGTCTGGCAGAAGTTCATTCGTAAGGATCAAATTTAGTACTATTCTGTAAGACTAGCTTCTTACCCATTCATCGACAGCAAGGTATGCAAGTTATCTACTTGCTCTAGTTTAGTATACGGATACAGATGTGTTTATTCAGAGAAAATTGAATTCAAAACATTAGAAGTGGTCTATGACACAAATCATGCTCGTTAATCAGTACACTAATGAATCGGGTCATTATTTGATTAAACAAAAAATTTAAGAAATTACCTTTTTAAACTTAGCCTCTGCAAATTATTAAAATGTTAAGTCAAATAATTCTACTGACTTTATTTAAAATGTATTTTAAACCAAATTAGTTTTTATTTGTTATTGAATCAATAGAAAAGTTGGCAATGGTTAACCTTCATATTTTTTTTAAGCATTTCACCCCAAATGCTACTACAGAGGGTAGAGAACAAGAGTAAAGAGGCATGTTTGGGGAGAGGATATAGAGAAGGTTGAGGAACAAGATCAAGGTATCAGAAGATGTTGATTGACATTACACTTGAATATTTGAAAATTACAGTTATCAAGGAAGCAAGTAAGAGGAAGAGAATTCCACAGACGGGAAGTGTGAGAGAAGAAGCTGTTTGAGTAGAAGAGACGGTTACATCTAACCGTTTTGACAGTGAAAGGGTGGGTCTGAGATGCCAAACTAGTAGCTCGATTAAATTCATGCAGTCTGGGAACCAGAGAAAGCAACTCATCAGAACAGTTGCCGTGAAAATACTTATAGAAGAGACAAAAAGAAGCCACAGCACATCTGTGAGAAAGCAACTGTAGACTAGATGCCAGATCAGGACCTATCACATTGCATGATTTAAATATGGTATGTTGAAAGGACAGTAATTCCCTTGATATTGCTGTTACTGTATACACTTTTGACTCCCTCAGCAGTCTTTATTGTTTTAAAAAAACAATGATTATAATTTTAATAAAAATTTATACATTTTCTTTATTCTTGAGAATTGATAACAAACATATTAAACACTATTTACTTTTTAGATTGAATGAAAAAACTTGTTTTCATAGTTATTTATGAAATGGTAAATAATAAATATTGCATTATCATTGGTTTACATATTTTGATAATTTTGTAATTTTTTTATAAATCTTTGAATAAAAAGATTTCTTTTCAAATTTATTTCTTTATAAAATGGTAAATAATAAATCTTTATAAAAGTTAAATAATAAATATTGCATTGTACTCGGTTCACATCTATCTAACTATATATATATAAAATTCTGAGACTTCTGTTAGTCTGTCCATCACACTCCTTAAAATATACATTGACTGATCAAAACCAAATTTTAGGGAGAAGTGCAAACAGGTAAGGGTGTACAAAGTACAGTTGGCTAGGGTGTGTAAAAGCTGAAAATTAGGATTTTTTTGTCAAAGTATTTTTCCAAACAAATCAGCTTATTCAAATTTCATTGATTGGTTTGCGAAATTGATCAAAAGATATCATTTGTAAATCTTGACAAAATATATTAGCAATAACTTCAACAATATTAAATAAAGTGAGGATTTTAACATGCGTTAGCATGTTACAAAAAGATTCTAGTATTTTATAATCTTGTAAATAAACATTGCTGAGGGAATCAAAAGTGTATACAGTAATAGTACCATTTTTTGTGGGTGCAATGGTTAAACATTGTCAAAAAGTTTTTTCTTTGTTTTTAATTTTTTATGAACATAATTAGATGTTGTGGAAAAGTCTACATTTTCTTTTGATAAACGAGAGAAAAATCTTGGCCAGTCATAATAAAGGTACTAAATTTGTTTTGCTACCGACTCTCCTGAAAACAGAAAAAAAAATCCCAAAAGTAAAATTTTTGATAAAATGGATTAAATTACTCCAAAAAATTATTGTCATCTGGAGTGGAACTAACTCAAAATAAAAGTAGTGGAGTAATGGATAGTGGCTCGAACTGAGGAATCGGAGAGCCAAGTTCAAATTCCAGTTGAATCCATTACATTCACTTATGTACTAATACCTTTGGGAAAGGTATGAATCCTTCTCCCCACCAGCTATGGGTAAATAGCAGGACAGACTGGGTTCTATAGCCTTGGATGGCAACTGGACTACCGCAGAAAGAAATGGCAACCAACTGCAGGAAAAAATCTACCTCGTAAGTCATGTATTGAAAGATACATGATCACCTAAATGTGTATCACACATCGCACATAACTGACTTTCCTATTTACAATTTAATTTGGGTCAAGTTTTTAATGATTTCATTCATGCCAATCTACAAAAATGTTAATTGTTGAGTTATGGAAGAAAGGTTTATTCTCCCATTTGTGTTTTCCCCATTATTGCCATTATCATATCCATGATATGATAACACACAGTATTTCAAGAACAGAATGGAATCACTGATAAGAAAAGGAATGAGCTTTATACCACTAAGTCATACACAAAATTATATATACATATTTACATTTATCCAACACAAAGAAATTATAACATGTATGTACACAACAAGCAGTGTGAAAAGTGACAAAACATAGTCTTACTTTGTAATAATTACCAGCAGAAATTGGGTCTGATGGAGATTTTTCTGTATTTCTGGAGAAGCCATATTTAGAATTCTAGATTTGAGCAGACTGAATTCATCTGCTATGTCATTAGTGAAGTCATAGGGAGGCAGATTTAGCCTCAGCCTGGGCCTAGGGATACAGGTTAAAAAAAGCAATTGCTCAGTTTGACTCCTGAAAACTGACTGAGGGACTGACAACTTTTGTCACTCTATGAAGTGATATCATTAAGCAGCCATCACTGACTGACATGACTTCATCTTGACTATAGAGAGATAATTGTCTTTTGTATCCCTACAATGTTTTTTTCTTTTTCTTGGTTAGAGCACATGCTTAATGGCCTTCAGGCTGGGATCCAAGTGAAATAACTGCACTTTACTTCTCTCTGTCAGTTCACTTTCTATGAATTCTTCAACCACATTTGTGCAAGCTTCAGTCTTTTCCGTTGTCCAGTAGGGCTGCAGCAAAATATTCCCACTGTATACATCCAGTTGCTTCATCTGTTATTTACGGCCACATCACATTACGACATTGGTTCCTGTACAATCACTGAAGTTAAGCAACATCAATCCTGATCAGTACCTAGATCCATGACCTCTTGTTAATATCAGATGCTGTAAGCTTGTATGTGCAGGTGGTATAATGGCTTATAATAGTTAATTGGAGAGCTGAGTTCCAGTTCCTGTTGAGTTCATTATATTCCCTTATGTTCAAATACCATTGGAAAAGGTATGAATCCATCTCTTCCCACCAGCTATGGGTTAAATAGTAGGAATTGTATCTGAAAAAAATCATTGTTATTCTCTTAACTGAAATTGTATATATTTACACTGGCATACAAAACTTTTGGGCCACATTGGTAAATTAATTACTTTTGTTAATTTTACCCCAAATTTGAGAGTTATTAGCAAGATGCTTTTCTCAGTAGATTTTATAGAATTTGAGGGTCAGAAAATAAATTAATGCTGTATGGTGAAGGATAAAGGCATCTTAAGCATAGTGATGTTCAAAAAAGAACATGCAAAAATACTGAGCCATCAGCAAAATTTCATCTTTCAGTCGGGTTCATTATATTCAGTTATGTGCAAATACCCTTAGGAAAGGTACAAATCCACCTCTTCTCCCCAAAGCTATGGCTTAATTAATAGAACTTGTATCAGTAAATCTTTGTTAATGCCAGAAAATTCTTACAATCTGAAAATATTTTCTGGCTTTAAATAACCTGCACAAAGTTGATAAACCATAAAAAAGCAACTCAATTGAGATAGGCCCTAGATGTGGTGTAATGGTTAGCAAGTTTGTCTCACTAGAGTAATTATGACTGAGTAGTGAGTTCAGTCCACACTGGGTACCCCATACTTTCAGCCTTGTGCCACATCTAAGCTAATCTTAGAAAATCACCAGAAGTGATAGAGCTGTTACATTTTCTTTTTAACAAGATAGACATTTATAAAGCACACAACAAAACATTTTGTAAAACGCTGCTGCCAGCTCTCTGACAAATAAAAATGCAAAATTAAATTCTTGATCTTCAAAGATCTAAAAGAGTCAATTTACCTACCCAAGAGCAAAACATTTGGTGGGTAAATTACAAAGTTCTAACACACAAGTATTCTTCTGACCATATTCTTCTTACCATATATTCTTCTTACCACATTCTTCTTACCATATATTCTTCTTACCACATTCTTCTTACCATATATTCTTCTTACCACATTCTTCTTACCATATATTCTTCTTACCATATTCTTCTTACCATATATTCTTCTTACCACACTCTTCTTACCATATATTCTTCTTACAACATTCTTCTTACCATATATTCTTCTTACCATATTCTTCTTACCATATATTCTTCTTACCACATTCTTCTTACTAAATTCTTCTTACCACATACTTCTTACCATATATTCTTCTTACTATATTCTTCTTACCATATATTCTTCTTACCATATATTCTTCTTACCACATTCTTCTTACCATATATTCTTCTTACCACATTCTTCTTACTATATATTCTTCTTACCATATTCTTCTTACCATATATTCTTCTTACCACATTCTTCTTACTAAATTCTTCTTACCACATTCTTCTTACCATATATTCTTCTTACCACATTCTTCTAACCATATATTCTTCTTACCACATTCTTCTTACCATATATTCTTCTTACCACATTCTTCTTACTATATATTCTTCTTACCATATTCTTCTTACCATATATTCTTCTTACCACATTCTTCTTACTAAATTCTTCGTACCACATTCTTCTTGCCACATATTCTTCTTACCACATATTCTTCTTACCACATTCCTCTTACCACGTATACTTCTTACCACATTCCTCTGAACACATATTCTTCTTACCACATTCCTTCTTACCAAATTCTTCTTACCACATATACTTCTTACCACATTCTATAATATACTTTCTTTGCTTTGTCTTTCAAGAAAATACAAAGAAAGTAAACAGAAGAATAAGTTGACATATGACATTAAAGATCCAACTGTTTACTCATAATATATTTAATGTAGCCCAAAGGCCACATCGTTGTTTTAACGACCATTAAAAGATTTTCATTCACAATACATCCATACAAAATTAAGCGTATATTTTTAATGATCATTAAAAGATTTTCATTCACAATACATCCATACAAAATCAATGGTATATTTTTAATGATCTTTAAAAGATTTTCATTTACAATACATCCATACAAAATCAAGCGTATATTTTTAATGATCATTAAAAGATTTTCATTCACAATACATCCATACAAAATCAAGGGTATATTTTTAATGATCATTAAAAGATTTTCATTTACAATACATCCATACAAAATCAAGCGTATATTTTTAATGATCATTAAAAGATTTTCATTCACAATACATCCATACAAAATCAAGCGTATATTTTTAATGATCATTAAAAGATTTTCATTTACAATACATTCATACAAAATCAAGTGTATATTTTTAATGATCATTAAAAGATATTCATTCACAATACATCCATACAAAATCAAGCGTATA
>OZ038512.1:40900544-40966327 GCA_964036315.1 Acanthosepion esculentum
AACTCATTATACAGCTTGTTAACCATTATACTTATTTTACCTAGCTTAACTTGCTTACATTATTTACATGTGGACTATTGTCCTCATCTTTGTTGTTATTATCATAAGGTTTCAACTGTTGTGAACCTTCAAGGAATTTCAAACTGAATCCTTTATTTCATCTACAAAGGTAGATTGTTCTTGTTCTACTGACAATGTCTCGAGACATCTTGTCTAGTTCTTATTTAGTAGCTCTCAACTATTGCTTGCCCCATTTCCACTGAGCCCAAGTATACACTTCCTTACTCAGGGAGTGAACTCACAATTACTATGACGCCAAATTCATTCAGCTATTTTGTCATGTTCTAAGTGTAGAACTTTGAGCTTTAACTCTAACCTGTCATCAGGTGAGACTGCTGCAGTGTGTCACACTTGACTGCATTTACTGAGGCTTCTCTTTTCTACTACTGCTGCTGCTGAAGGTTTGCTGTCAATGTTATGTTAACAACAAAGATAAGGACAATAGTTTGCATGTAAATAACAACTTAGTAAACCATGCCAATTTACAGATGAAAAAAAAGGAAAGAAATTTATGGAGAATCATGATCACTTGCATCCTGTAATTAAGACCCTGGGCGTGAAACTTGGGCCCTGTAAAAAATTATTTCAAATTGCGTCCCACAATTATTAAGGCTGGCACTACCTTTATACCACTTTTCTTTCATGACTAAATTCTGCTATTACTCACAACAAGACACAAGTCCCATAATATATTAGACTGAGAGAAGCACCATATGTACGACAACTGTATAAGTATATTGGTTACTATTCACAAATAGCTGAACATGTTCGAAAAACCAACACTTTTTTTACAATATTGTATTATCTATTATATTTTATGATTAAAAGTTAAACATGTAGAAAAAAAATTGTTTCTGTTTATCTCGTTTTTCACTTGTGTGTATGTGTATATGTATTATTATTACA
The DNA here is from genome assembly GCA_964036315.1 of Acanthosepion esculentum. Classification (NCBI taxonomy): domain Eukaryota; kingdom Metazoa; phylum Mollusca; class Cephalopoda; order Sepiida; family Sepiidae; genus Acanthosepion; species Acanthosepion esculentum. The sequence goes on from OZ038512.1 coordinate 40,901,511, forward strand.
GAGAAAATTTCTGTATTTGCAGGAAGTGCAGATGGTGTAATAAATACAACCTCAGAATGAGAAATCAGAGAACTGAGTTTATTAATGAGGAATGAGTAATTGGAGAAGTGATTTTGTTACATTCATTTACAACCAGCCATCATCCAGGATTAGCACGTCTCTTTTCTAATCTAAAATTATTCTTGTGCAGTATAATAGATAGTATCAGTGAATGACAAATTAATTTTCTATCTATATGTAGGTGATTTGTTCCCATCATAATTTCTGTATTATTCTAACATCTTTTCCAAATAAATCTAGATTTTGAAGCTGTCATATAGGAATAAAATTTTGCTGCCGATACTTGGATTTGAATCTAGATCACCAGAGATCAAGTACAGTCAACCTCATCTTGAAATAATTAGATCGCATGATGGTTGAAGGAAAAATATATATATGGGAATTAGCAGTGTCTGAGCTAGTATTGTTCAATGTCAATACTATTATTGTATTTGTGATTTACAAAGTCTCTTCTACAAAAGTGTATTACAAAAAAGCCATTCAAATAAATCCTTGTAATATACTATAATATAGTCAATACTAAAGTATAGGAAAAAAATTCAAAAGAAAATTACAGGGTATGCCAAGCTTACTTCATAAATATTAGTAGCCAGATTGGTTCAGGCATAGCCCATGAATGATGATTTTCCCAGATATGAGAATCTCATCTCATTTGAGGTAAGTTCTTTATTCAGAATTTAAATAATTATTTTAGTGATTCAATTGATTAACTGAGGTGTGCATAAAAAGAAATAAGATGAAGAAAATAATATAATTAATAATAAAATATGTTTATTTCTAAATTGCTAAATGCAGCTCCCAATTACTAGGTCTGCTGCTAGCAAAGTTTGTTCTCTGTGTAATACTTGACAATTTGTCTCACCGGAATCTATCTTACATATTGATAAGTTTACCATACCTTAAACCCTTTCTGTCTTCTGTCATCATGGCTAATGCTAACCTCCAGGAGGGTGACTCATTCTGCCTTCTCAGGCTAATGTTTTTGGCTGACATGAAGTGGGAATATTATATTGAATGAACTGCTTGGTTTGCTTTTAAGAAATTTGGTTCACTGTGTCCTACTAGACAGCTTTTTCTCATAAGAATCCATCTTGAACATTCACAAATCTACCTCTCATCCATGCTTTGAATATTGCTATCTCATATGGTCCAGTGATCCTGCTATATATTTAGAAATTCTTGATAAAATCCAAAGAAGAATCAGTAATATTATTGGTCCTGACCTGGCATCCCGACTTAATGTAGCTTCCCTGTGCCTTTTCTATAAATACTTTCATGGTAATTGTTCTAATGAACTTCCCTCTATAGTACCTAGACTTTATGAATTTAAGCATTGTACTAGATTGGAATTCAGCATTGTATCTTTTTACAGTTGAAATGGATAGATGCAACCATAAGTTCTATGCTAACAGTTTCTTCTTTTGCATATCTCACTTATGGAATTCTCCTCTACTCACTTCCCAGTCAAATCGGATCTTCAAAAATTTAAATACAATGTCAATTGTTATCTTCTGTCTTCTTAATCCCTGTTGTTTTAACCCTTTGAGTCCTGACCACCACTTTACTGGTAGTAGAGAAAAATGACTTAATGCCCAGCCACCAGTTGAACAGTTGGTAAACACTTGTGTTGTGTTTTACTATTGGTTGTCTTATTTTTATATCTACCATGAAACATTACATACCAATTATTTTGTGAATTTTGACTCAGGAGCTCAGGCAGAAGGGTTAAAATTGTTCAAGAAGGCAGAGCTCAAAGGTTAATGTTCTATCTTCTTAATAGTGTTTTTTTTTCTTATATTCTCTAACACTCATTAACCCCTTGTGACTTAGTGGCTTTATTGCCTTGCTAAGAGTGAACTGATTAGAAAAAGAAGGTAACAAATTCTATTTTGTTCAAAACAATATAAAGAGCTTGCAATTGAAAACTCTGCAAATTTATAAAACATTTTAGATTTAAACTGCTTAAGTTGCTAACAAATATGTCAGATTATCTAGCTTCACTATTCATTCTGAAAATTATTTATGCATGCCTTTATCTATTTAACGACATGCTGTTTATATAATTCATGACGTGAGGTATGAGATACATATGAAATTGGCGCACACCAGCCAATACCATTGAGAAACTCAGAGATTTCTGTTCTTTGTTCTATCGACAGATGTCCTAGTCAAAAAAAAATCTCACCGTGCCATGGTAGTTGAAAAGAGTGGACAACTGGGCATTGGGGTAAACCATTCTACCATAGCTATTTTACCTGGCAGAAGAAACAAAAACATTGTTACACTATAGTTAACCTTGACAAGAATCAATGATAATAATGTGTTGACTGGTTGTTTTTGCTTAGCAGCATATCAAGATCTATGGTTATTTAATGTCAAAACCTAATTATTTAGTATTTTTTTATTTTATTTCTGGAGATAATAATGCTTTTAGTGATACAAGTCTTAATAATTAACCCATATCTGTGGGAGAAGAGGTGGATTCATACCTTTCCCAAGGGTATTTGTGTGTAAGTGAATAGAATAAACCCAATGGGAATTGGAACTTGGCTCTCCGATTAACAATTACAAGCCATTATTCATTACACCACTTACAAATGCAATCTGGTATTCCCAAGCAGTCACCCATCTAGATGCTGACTAAGCTCGATGTGGCTTAACTTCAGTGATCATATGGGAACTGGTATTTCAACATGATATGGACCTAAGCCACAGACTACACTAAAGAAGGCTAGAGAGTATATCAGCCAACATGCAGTAATCAAGATAAATAAAATTAAGATAAAAATCTACATTATTTAATTCAGTGGAAAAGAGATGAGCAATAAGTAAAAGTTAGGCATGGTGTCCCTAGAGATGGTCAGCGAAATGACAATAATTGAACCCTATAAATTAACAAAAGGGTTCAGTTTGAAATTTCCTGAATACTGCGTGGATCAACAAAAGCACAGATGAGGACAATATTCTGTAAATAACAAGTTAAATGTTTATCAACTTTTTATCCACCTAATTGTTTCGATTACTGAATTTTGACTGATATGCTCTCCAGCCTTCCTTAGTGTAGTCTGTTGCTTACAGCCATATCACATTGAAACACCAGTTCCCGTACGATCACCAAAGTTAAGTAATGTTAAGCCTAGTCAGTACCGAGACGAGTGACCACTTGGGAATATCAGGTGCTGCAAGTTTGGATTTGCAGGTTGGGTAATGGATAAGGGTTTGGAATTGTCAGTCAGTCAGTTCTAATTGTTTGTTTTTTTAAATCGATATTACCCCAAGCAAGGCACTAGAGCCACTAAGACACAAGGGGTTACAGGGAGTGGAGGAATTAGAAACAGAACATTAATAATGAGTAGAGAGAAAAAAGAGTAATCAGGACAACAGTATATAGCAATTGACATTGCATTTAAATTTTTGCAGATTAAAGTTGGCTGGAAAGCATGGAGCTGGAAGGGAGTTCCACAAATGAGAAGTGTAAGAAAAGAAACTATTAGCATAGAAATTACGGCTACATCTAGCCACCCCAACTGTAAATTGAAGAGATCTCTTAAATTATCTTTGGGTTCATTATATTCACTTACACGCAAATACCCTTGGGAAAGGTATGAATCCACCTCTTCTCCCTCCAGCTGTGGGTTAATCAGTAAGACTTGTATTATCAAATTATTATTATCTCCAAAAAAATCTTACAACTTAAAAATATTTTCTAGCTATAAATAACCTGCAAAATGTTGTTAAACTGTAGAAAACAAATCAATCAAGCATTAGTCTGAAATTCTAATACAAAGCATTGCCATGAGTCTACAAATTACTTGAGTGAGTATTGTCAATGTCAATTTAATCATTACATTTCAACCAAGACACTCTCTGCACCTTCTCATGTCATGTTTTGAGATGATTTATTGACACTGTTCCACGAATTGTTCAAATTAAAATGTATCCTTATACTTATTATACAATCAAAATATTTAGACCGTTGTATTATACAGCCTTCCTGTATTGTCTGAAATTCTGAGATTAAAACCTTGTTATTTTATTAACCAACCTTCTACAGTGGAATTATGGACAGTGGCTTGGATTGAGGAATTGGAAAGCCAAGTTCAAATTCCAGTCGAATCCATTACATTCACTTACATGCTAATACCCTTGGGAAAGATATGAATCCTCTTCTTCTCCCCCTAGCTATGGATAAATAGCAGGACAGCCTGGGTTCTATAACCTTGGATGGCAACTGGTCTACCGCAGAAATAAATGGCAACCTACTGCAAGAAAAAATCTGCATCGTCAGTCATGTATCAAAAGATTGCCTAAGCGTGTATCACGCATGGCACATAACTGACCATCTGATTCCCTTTGTATTCCATTGGTGAGACCTAAGTTCCACTAAAGCAGTTTCTTCCAACAAACTGCTACTTTTTGTAATCGACTCCCAAGAGAAGACATCCTTGATTATCACAATCTTAAACTGCTCAAGTCTAGGGTTAACTGTTATTTTCCCCATATCCGCATAAACTATGCCTCTTACTTTGTAACTGTCTCTTTTGAGTGATTCTTGGGATTTGTATAGGGTGAACATCATTGTGAAAAGATTAGACTATAAATTTAACTTTTTTTATGTTATGTTATGACTACTTTTCAACCGATACATTTTTTACTTTAAATTACTATGTGACTAAATTCATGAACCAACACCTGAATCCCTTACTCTATTAACCAGTTTAACAATGGTCTGTGAAGCCAACTCTTGTTTTCTGACACATATCCTAAATAAACCTTAAGGCTTTGATAATGGGACACACAGTTAGGATCAAACTCATTACACTACCAACTGTCTGCTAACTCTATCCTTCTATGACAGGCTAAGTTCATGTTCCTTAAGATTAATTTACTTAGGCACAAGACCGTAATAGCTGGGCATCTATAGAAAATCAAACTTACTATCAATGTCCAACAAGATTAAACCAGCAGTTATTTAAAAGACATCACTAAACCAGACATAGTTATTTGCTGAGTCATTAATCCAAAGACAATAGCCATTAGCATATTCAATACAATTATTAGCATATACAATACAAAACTTGCAGACATTAATGAAGTTGAGTCTAATCTCATGCCTAGTAAGAATCAAAATAACCAGTAAACAATTAACAATATTAGTTTGTTAACCATTGTTATTTAGTAAGTACCCAAAATGCAAGACAGATAAGAGTTGTTATTAACCGACTGAAAATAGAATATTGAAAGAAAAATGAATTTTTAAGTAAAGGATATTTCATTAAGATGGTTTATATATAAGGGTGTTTCATTAAGATGGATCAAAGTCAGCAGTAAATAAATCAGTGTTATTGGTGAAAATTTATTTATTTTTCTATTGGATCATGTTATTTAAGTCACGGCAATTATGTATGAAAAATAATATCATCCAAATGTCTGCCAAATATGAAAGAAAAAGAGATTGTTATTTTATTAACCAACCTTCTACAGTGGAGTTATGGATAGTGGCTCAGATTGAGGAATTGGAAAGCCAAGTTCAAATTCCAGTTGAATCCATTACATTCACTTACATGCTAATACCCTTGGGAAAGATATGAATCCTCTTCTTCTCCCCCTAGCTATGGATAAATAGCAGGACAGCCTGGGTTCTATAACCTTGAGCAGGTTAAGATTGTGGTAATCAAAGATGTCTTCTCTTGGGAGTCGATTACAAAAAGTAGCAGTTTGTGGGAAGAAACTGCTTTAGTGGAACTTAGGTCTCACCAATGGAATACAAAGGGAATCAAAGTTATTAGACGCTTAAACTTAATTCACATTTAAAATCCGTCAAAGTCATTGGAACACCCTTTATATATTTTCATGATCCCGTTTTTGTATGCTTGCCTTCTTGTTAGCATAATACAACAAAAATAACACATATCAGAATAATTTCTTAGAGTAGTTCTGTTAAAAGATGAAGAAGGAAAAAAATCTAGTCCAATTTGGCATCCAAGTAATTTCTAATAATTTACTTTGTTCAGACCATTGCTCTCATCTTTATATTATTTACTTTCACAACATTTTAGCCTTTCAGAATTTTAAACTGAACCCTCTATTTCATGCACGTAGATTGTTCTAGTTTCATATGCATGCTTGTTATCTCCCTTTAACTCAAGTCTCGTTCACCACTGCAGTATCCAGGTATTGAACTCGCAACTCTTTGGGTCAAGTCACTGAATCCAACAAATGCTTTTATCCACTGGACCATGTGTCTTGAATATCAGTAACAGAATTTTTGGGACTTATAAACTTAATGTCTCAGTAACCAATTTTTTCTAACCAGACCTCATATTGCAGTTTTGTTGTTATTATTGCTTTTCTATAACACTGTATTACTCCATAAAAAAAATAATTACTGAAAAGTAATATAAGTTATAAGTCCTAAAAATTCATACTCTGATGTCCTCAAGAACACACGTCTCAGTGGATAAAAGTGTTGGTTGAAGCCAGTGATTTGACCCAAATAGTTGTGAGTTGGAGAGTTGAGTTAAAGGGAGATAACTGAGACATCTGGAAGAGGCATGGCACATGGAACTAGAACAATCTACCCCGGTGGATGAAATAAAGGGTTCAGTTCTAAATTCCGATAACCTGAAGAAGGCCGGAGTGTGCAGCAGCCAAAATGTTTTGAATATGGCAACAGTCCAAACAATGTAAATAATGTAAATAATTATAATACCTCGTCTCAAAAATATAGACAGACAATTTTTAATTATTTAAATTGAAAAAAATTTTATGTTTCAGGGAGATAACTCTAGGTATATTAATACAAATTAGGAATTTCTCTTAATTAAATTAGAGGAATAAGCAGGGCATGATTCTTAATCTATCTGCCTTCTTCTTTATCAGTCATAGTGGTATGCCAGTTACAATATTTTATTACTTGATTTGATTGACTGAAGGGACTATTTCCTATAACAAGTACTTTAGTTAGCCTTTTGAACCTGGAAAAGACACTCTACCTGGTACCTTTATTGTCATTGCTATTTTATAATTACTTCTTACTGGAAACAGGCCAACGTTTTCTGATACAGTATCACTAGATTTGTATCAGAAAAAAACTAAAAGTAAAGAAACTGTCAGCATAGAACTTATGGTTACATCTAGTCAGCTCAACTGTAAATGGATGAGATCTCAACACCAGTCTAGTATTGCACTAAAAATTAATAAAGTCTAGGTACCACAGCGAAGAGTTCATCCAAACAATTACCATGAAAGTATTTATAGAAAATGCACAGGGAAGCAACATTATGACAGTGCGAAAGTGACTGAAGCCAAAATGCCAGGTCAGGATCAGTAATATTGCTGATTCTTTGGATTTTATCAAGAAATTCCTAAATATATAGCAGGAGCACCAGATCATATGTGGCAGCAATATTCAAAGCATGGATGAATGGTAGACTTATAAATATGTAAAATAGATTCTAGCAAGAAAAATTGTCTAGCATGATGCAGTGAACCAACTTTCTTAGCAGCTGACCTAGCAATGGATTTAATATAGTCTTTCCACTTCTTGTCAGCTGAGAATGTTAGCCCAAGAAGGAGCAATGAGCCACTCTTCTGGAGGTTAGCAACAGCCATGGTGGTAGAAGGCAGAGAGGGGTCGCTCAGCAGTTTTATTTTGGAAGAGTTGAAATTAATGAGCCATTCTTTGCCCCAGTTAACAACAGACTGAAGGTCCTTTTTGACATCAGCTGCTAATTTGACCTTATTGAATTGATAAGACTTACTATCAAGACAGGAGTAAACGGCTGTGTCATTAGCATAGATACCAAGTTGAGAGCTAATGCCATTGGGGAGGTTGTTAATGAAAAATTAAAGACAAAGTCGGACCAAGGGCAGAGCCCCGGGGGACACCTACATTAGTACAGAAGAATCTAGAAGAGTGGCTGTTCAGATGTATTTATAGCATTCCAAAGTGTATTTATGCATAAGAGAATGTCAGGGATCTGACTGGAACTTGAACCAGAACACTCTGATGTTTTGTTCTGAGCTACACATCCTGTAATCTTTACACTGTATTTTGCAGGTGGCAAATCCTGGATTTTATCAGTTAATTTTCTTTTACAAATAACACAAGAGATTTTATAGGGAAAAAAATCTTGGGCATAAGAAATGCATTAAAATATTAGTATCAAGATTCGTTAAAATATTAGTATCAAGCAAGACTATTACCTTTAGGTAGCTAAGGAAATAACCAAACTAGTAAGCTAGATAGAAATTTTATTAAAGAGATGTAGAAATTTCTACTGGTGCGGATTTTAAAAAAGAAATAACTGGTAATAGTAAATGGCGCTCGATAACTTATACAAAAATTGATGTCATTGTTTGATGACCTTATAGCTAAAGCTCATAGTAGGAATTTATTTGTTCTTTATCTATGTATCTATTCATGTATTTACTATTTAATGTTTGTATTTTCTTTTTTAAATATATATTCTTTTATGTGGAATTTGGGTCAGGCTTATAACGGATTACCCCTATTTATAAGTATTTCGACACACCCAGCAAACTGTTTGATACCCGTCACGCTACAGTAGCCATCTTTATTACCAATATTTGTTCAGCTTATCTTAGTGTAGCTGAGGCCACATCAGCAAGATTTCTTCTTCTATGTACAGTGCCCCTTCAGGACATAGGCGATCATGGTTCTCCACAACTTTTTATCTCATGTTTTCTATTTTTGCTAAGGTCTCATCCATCCTTGTTTTTCCATCCATTCACACAAGCTCGTCAGTTAAGTTGCTCACTGTTTTCCTCTATCTCTCTTGCTCTGAGTATGCCTTGTGAGGGTTAAGTTTTACAAGCCTTTCTTCCTCATTATGTGCTCAAGGAATTTTACCTGTCTTTTCCTGATTCTGAGTAGAAGTTGTTTTTTTTTTTTTGGTTGACATTTTCTTTAAGATTTTCTTGTTGCTTACTCACTTCGTCCCTTGAATTCTCAGTATCCTTCTGTAGAACCATATTTCCGCATTGGTGTGAAAATTGTCCAGCATTCACTGCCATATAAGACGATGGATACCACATAGTAATCCTACACTTGAATCTTTGTTTCTAACAATTACTTTTCCATTTCTCAGCACCTTGCTTAGCTTTTGGAAAGCTTCTTATGATTGTCTAATCTGTGTTCAGATTTCAGCATCGCCTTTCCCATTATCTGCTAAAATGCTTCCCAGAGATTTGAATTTCTGCACCTCCTTGAATTTTATATCTCTAATTCATAACTCACATCTTGAACTTTTTCTCTTGCTGATGACCATACTTTTCAGTCTCCTTGCTGTTGATGGTTAGTCCATTTGACTCACTTTCTTCTACCACCCTGTCTAGGAGGTACTATAGTTTCCTTTCCAAGCCGGTTATCAACATAGTGTTATCTGTGTATCTAAAATTGTTGAGATTACACCCACTGATGATAAATCCTGGTAGGGTCTCCAGTTCCCATAGGATAGCATTATTGTAGAGGTTGAATAAATCTGGGAAGAAGACGCATCCTTGTCTCATGGTTTCATGACCCCTTTATGTTTTTGTATTTCTGCTCAATTCATTTTCTATCTGTATGCAAGTGGTTTGCTCGCAGTATAAGTTCTGGATAGTTCTAACACCATTTCCAAATAGATCTTACAGCATTTGACCATGTGCAGCACAAGGATATATTTGTACTGCTGGGAAAACTAGTTGATAATCGAATTCGTAACACAAGTAAATTGATTTGCAAGTGAATCTTGCTGAATATAATGCTACAGTCAGTCAGTTAGTTATGTGCCGTGCATGATACACGCTTAGGTGATCATGTATCTTTTGATACATGACTGATGAGGCAGATTTTTTCCTGCAGTAGGTTGGCATTTCTTTCTGCGATAGACCAGTTGCCATCCAAGGCTATAGAACCTGGTCTGTCCTGCTATTTATTCATAGCTGGGGGGGAGAAGAAGTGGATTCAAACCTTTCTCAAGGGTACAAATTCTCTTCTTCTCCCCTCCCCACCACAGCTATGGGTGCCACAAGATGCCATAAATAAAAAAAGAACTTTACTGAAATAAAAAAGATTCCTTATAAATATCAAACAGTGGCGGGCAACCAGATATATTCATGTTTTTTTTTATTCTTATTTTCATATTACTCTAGATAAATGCTCCATATTATGAATATCATTTTTTTTAGCAAATTTTATCAAAGTTAGTAGGGGGCCCTGTTTGCTATGTAAATTCATTGTAAATGATCCCTCTAAGAAAAAAAAAATAGGATCATACCACGTGATTTCGTAAAATTAAGGCTTACAGCTAGATCACATTGCAACATGATACTCAAAGTTAAGTAATGCTGAGCCTGGTCAGTACGTAGGGAAGTGTCCGCTTGGAGATGCCCTGTGCTGTAAGCTTGGATTGCAGGTGACATAATGGATAATAGCTCTGAATTGTTAATTTCAATTACGCACGAATTCCCTTCGAAAATGCATGAGTCCACCTCTTATCCCCCAATTATGGGTTAATTAGTAAGACCTGTATCACTAAACCATTATTATCTCCAAAAATAAAATAAAATTGCATACAAAATATTCAGATTTCGGCAATAAATAACCGATAGAATTGGATATGTCACTAAATAACAACCAATCTTAAGATTAAAACAATTTTTTTTCTTTATTTGAAATTCGCAATCTGCAGTGCTTAATCGGCACTAATATATGAAAAATCTTTAACAAATAAATGATTAAATAATATTTCACATCTACTTGAAAATGGTTGGTATGAACGATTGATTTCATTTGATTCTAAGAAATTTTTGGAGATAATAATTGATGCGTGATGCTGGTCAGTCCATTGCTGTGAGGAGAGGTGAATATAATGAAACCAACTGAAATCGGAACTTGGCTCCCCGATTTCCATTTCCAAGCCGTTATCCATTACACTGTCCGCACATCCTAGCTTACAGCATCTGGAATTCCCTTGCGGTTACCCATCTAGGTAGTGACCAAAGTCGATGTTGCTTAATTTTGGTGATCATACGAGAACCGGTGTTTCAACATGATACTGTTGTAAGCCATGAGTGTTTTATGGTGTTGTGTTTTTTTGTTTGTTTTTTTTTATTTCATCCGTTCTTTGTTTCTTTCGTAGTGGGATCACTCTACTACATCTTAATTTTCATAAGGTAGTATTGTAGTTATAGAAAAATACAAAGTTCGCTACTTAAAAAAAGACAGAAAAGTTTACAAACCATTTTGTTTTGCCATAAAGAAATAAAAATAAATAAAAGAGGTCAAAAGGTCATCATTCCTAAATGTAGGTGAAGAAAAAGGGATGGTTAAATGAGTCCTGTGAACCAATCAGAAATCAAGAGACAATTCTGAAATGGATTCCTTTGTCTTGAAGAAAGTAATAAACACAGAGATGATCAGGTAAAAAAGAACCAGAGAGTCGATGAAATAATTCCGCCCGTTCTCCCATGCCCTACATTTTCGGATAGCTAAAAAAAACCCAGTGAGTCGAAAAGATTACTTACATACATACACATCTTAAAGGACTCTTGTAGTGGACCGTGGGGTGAAGATTTGAAGAGATATCAGAAGGTTAAAATTTCCTGCTAGCCGGTCCAGCTACATGAGAATGTTGTAAATTAAGACCAAAGAAGGCAAAGAAAACAAACAAGACCGATATATATATACGTAAACAAATATATATTAATAACAAGTTAAACAAAGACATGGACAGTTACATAGAGTTTGTGTGGGGAAATTATGTGTGTGTGTGTTGTGGTGAGTGTTCGTACGTACGTGTATTGTTCTTAGCGTGTTCCCAGAATTTGGGAAACGCTGTATCTGTGAGAGGTCACATATTGGTGTTAGAGAGATTTACCTCACCTCCACGCGAGGTGGCGGCTCAAGGCCTAAGTGGAAAAGAGAGATTTACTTCACCTCCACGCGAGGTGGCGGCCTAACTGGAAAAGAGAGATCGAGGCGAAGGGTCAGCCAGTATTTATAGCCAGGGGAGAGAGAGACCCCTGTTGAAGGATTAAGGAACTGAGGAGGAGCTAACTCCGACACTCTCTTCTCGCCCCCTCCCGCTCACTGCCCCCTCTCTCTCCCTCCCTCTCTATATTATTATATGCTAAGGACTTTAGACGTTCAACACGAGAACTGATATGAACTTATGAACTCTTTATTGTATATTTTATTTTAAGAGATATAAAATTTTATCAATGCATGCAAAATATATCTTTGTACTAGTTATCTTTTCAGGCATTTTTAAAAGGCCAGAAATTGGCGTATATTCGGATTAAGGTTGTTATCCGAAGATAATCACCTACAAACACCCTCACGTCAACGTTCGTTCACAATATTCATATAAAATACAAAATTTATTGTAACCTAATTTTTAACATCAACTTGAGATTTTTCTTGTTAAAAGGTTGAATAAACACATTCAGCATGATAGATTAAAAAATTTTAGTGTTTGTTTTTATAATCAGCATGAACAAAACAAACAAAAAAAGCCATAGAATGACGTCAAAATCCGAGAAAATATTTCGGTCTTTAATTTTCAGTGAGGCTTAGTTTAATTTGTAACGTATATAAATGTAGGTAGAAAAAAAAACAAATGTTGATAAGATAGAGAGGCTCATAAAGAACTGCCTGGGGCCACTAATCAGGCTTGCCCACCCCCGTTCGGAAAGTAATACGTATCGGCCCAAGATTTACATAGCAAACAGGCTATATTACCTTTTTATAAAATTTCATTATTTTTCTACCATATTCATGCTTAATTTATAGTAAAATAAAATAATAATAATCTCTAGTTGCAGTTCCTGTTCTAAAACTAAATTAAGTTTTCTATTCAGCGATTATTGGCAATAACGAATTTCTTTTGCCTTGTTGGCAGCTGTGAAAATATTACCAATAGATACTATTTGCATCTGATCCTGTACTGACAGGATTATAGACGATACACGTGTCGTATTGAAAGTAAAATATCAGTTATACATTCTACCAGGAAACTTAATGTGAACCTTTCGAGTTACTTTTATTGAACGAAAGGAATGAGAATAAAGACAAATATCCCTAGATATTTAATTATTAATTAATAATTAATTAAAAATTAATATTGTCACAATGAAATATTTATCACAAATTGAATTGCTGAGATCGTGTTGCTTGGTTCGAAGGAAGATTATGTTTTAATGCGCATTTGACACATCGATTTGCAAAGAAAAATGCGGAGTGAGACAAGTAACTATTTGTTGCCTTTTTATGTCTAAATCAATTTGAAAATAAATATTACGAGACGTGGGACTATTTCGATTCCTTTTTATGTCTTAGTCAATTTGAAAATAAATATCTAACTAGCTAGAGGGACTATTTCGTGGGCTCGTCCATTTACCTTATCAACCCTAGCAACAAGAACATTCCATTTTACACGCCTACGTGAATCAACTCGACCAATCAAGTCACCCGCACGTGCACAAGCAATTTTTGGCGCAATTCTTTCCGGAGCCGAGACACGTGACTACGACCATATATAAACCCAAGAACACGTGTGACAAGAGGAGACCAGACAGCAGAGCAGAGTTCGTCACCACGAGAAACAACAACAACAACAACAACAGCAGACAATTTCGACCGCGCACTCCAAGCTTCAAAATGTGACTCTCAAAGAACTCCCGTCTTGACTAACGCAGTCAGACGTTAAAGAACAATTTCGACCGCGCTCTCCAAGCTTCAAAATGTGACTCTCAAAGAAATCCCGTCTTGACTAACGCAGTCAGACGTTAAAGAACAATTTCGACCGCGCTCTCCAAGCTTCAGAATGTGACTCTCAAAGAACTCCCGTCTTGATTAATGCAGTCAGGCGTTAAAGAACAATTTCGACCGCGCACTCCAAGCTTCAAAATGTGACTCTCAAAGAACTCCCGTCTTGACTAACGCAGTCAGACGTTAAAGAACAATTTCGACCGCGCTCTCCAAGCTTCAAAACGTGACTCTCAAAGAACTCCCGTCTTGACTAACGCAGTCAGACGTTAAAGAACAATTTCGACCGCGCTCTCCAAGCTTCAAAATGTGACTCTCAAAGAACTCCCGTCTTGACTAACGCAGTCAGACGTTAAAGAACAATTTCGACCGCACTCTCCAAGCTTCAAAATGTGACTCTCAAAGAACTCCCGTCTTGACTAACGCAGTCAGACGTTAAAGAATAATTTCGACCGCGCACTCCAAGCTTCAAAATGTGACTCTCAAAGAACTCCCGTCTTGACTAACGCAGTCAGACGTTAAAGAACTTTACATTTCACGCAAGTACAATCTCTGAAGTCTTACCAACTTGTCCAATAGACAATCTCTAACATGCAACATACTCAATCTTCTAAACTGCATTTTAGTAATCAAATCTTTCGTTATGAGTCTAGGTACAAATAATCACTTAATCAAAGGGACGCAACTCAGTCTCACTTTCAGTTCGCATGCATGTAATTTCAATACTTAATAAATTCAATTGTTACGTTTTTAACTGCATGCTCCCTTTTTGTATTTCACCATTGCTAATGATTTCCACACCTTTCCTAACAAAAATAAATAATTGTGGGGAACAGCCCTTCAACACGCAACTAACATGGTTAACCAAAACACGCGCCATCTCACACAGGGCCCGTTCCGCTACACCATTTTTATGCTCTAATCAAATTGCACTTAAACATAGCAGACCGATAGATTATATTGCGCCTTTTGTTTTAATGTGTCATTTAATTTGGGAATAAATACCTCAAGGCAAGGGAATTTCTTTGTGCCGTTTTTTATCTTTTTATATAGAAATAAATGTCGCAAGGCGACGAACTATTCTATCACTAGTCACACTGAAAGCTAATCAACAAATCAAATATGGCATTTATTTACAATACATTGTGTATTGAAAGATTGAAATCTTTCAATCTTGGAGGCTGCACGTGAGCAGAAAATCCAAATTCTTTACAATACTTTCTTTGCATTAGAGGGATACAAAAGGCAAATATCTTCCTTTGGTTGAGACGAAGTCACATGGGGCACGTAACGCCCGCTTAGTAACGTCACATCATAGAATAACGAATGTGGTCATACCTTCATTCAGCTTCCAGGAGTCAAACTGAGCAGTTGCTAAATCTGATCCCCCCCCCAATTAGCTCACAGGCCCTTGGCGCCGTTTTTCTTTAGAAATATATTTTCACCGGATTCAGAAAATATCTCCGGCTCGAGGTTCTCAATTTCGGGAAAAAACCCATGACCCGCTTTTTCGTTGTTTGAGAGGAATATGTCCTCGTTAGTGACAGAGCAGTTTTTTTTAAGCAATTAACCCCAAGCAAGGCGGGGGTGCCACTAGTACGCAAGGGGCTACAGAAGCTGTAAGTAAGGGAAAAGACTGGGCACAGAGGGAGGTTGAGGAAAGGATAAAAAGATGAACAGAAGATGCCGATTGACATTATATTTAAATTTTTGAAGATTATAGTTATCAGGGAAGCAAGCAAGAGGATGGGAATTTCCCTGTGGAGAAGTGCGAGAGGAGAGGCTGATGGAGTACAAGAAGCGGTTATATTTAACTGTTCCGACATTAAAAGCGTGGGAGCGAGATGCCAACTCAGTAGTACGCTTAAATGCATGCAGTCGAGGCAGCAGTGGAAATAGATTTTCAGAGCAGATGCCATGAAAATATTTATAGAAAAGACAGAGGGAAGCCACATTACGTCGGTGAGAAAGTGACTGGAGTCGAGACCCCAAGTCAGGATCGATCACATTGCATATCCGTCTTTGGATTTTGTTGAGAACCTCGAGATTAACAGAGGGGGCACCAGAACATATACGGCAACAGTATTCCATGCATGGACGAATGGTAGATTTGTAGATGGGAAGGATCACAGATGAGAGAAACCTTCTAGCGCGACACAGAAAACTAACTTTCGTTGCGGTAGATTTTTTTTTTTTTCAAGCGTATCACCCCAAGCAAGGCTGAAGGCCACTATCACGCAAGGGGTTAAAGAAGGGTTGGAGGAAGAGCAGATAGGAGTGGTAAAGGAGAGGATGTGGAGAAAGAGAAAGACAGTGGGTCGATCAAGGCAAGGGGGTTACAGAAGATTTGGAGCGAGAGCAGATAGGAATGAAAAATGAAAGGATGTGGAGAAGGGAAGTGGATAGATCAAGGCAACTGGAGATGTCGATTGACGCTACACTTAAACCGTTGGAGATTGTATTTGTCAGGGAAACAGTAATAGGGAAGGCGAGATGTGCGAGACATGAAGCTATTGGAGTAGAAGAGACGTCTACATCTAACAGTTTCCACGGTGTAGGGGTGGGAGCGGGATGCCAGCCTCGTGGGACGTTTAAATTCACGAGGCCTAGGGACAAGCGAAAGCATCTCCTCGGAGCAATTACCGTGAAAGTACTTAGCTATTGATTCAATGTAGTTGTTCCACCTCAGGTCAGTGGAAAACGTGAGACCAAGAAGGCGTAGTGAGGCACCCCCGTGGAGTTGAGGAAGGGAAGTTTCTCTATGGCGAGTAAATGACAACAGTTTCGCTTTGGATGCATTAAAATCGACAAGCCATTTCCTGCCCCAGTCAACCACAGATTGAAGGTCGTTTTCGAGACCAGCGGCCAAGTTAACTTTGTCAGCAATACTGGATTTACTTTTGAGACAGGAGTAAATGGTAGGGTCGTCTGCGTAGATGCCTACTTGAGAACTGATGACGCCTGGAAGATTAGTCATGCAGATCAGAAACAGTGTAGGAATACCAGTGTTCGTATGGAAGAAACTGGAAGAGAACCCGTTCAGGACAACCTTCATTTCACGGTTAGATAGGAATGATTAGATTAAATCAAACAATCGTCCTGTAATACCGTATCCCTGAAACTTATGTAGAAGGCCAGCATGCCAAACCCTGTCAAACGCCTTCGATATATCTAGAGAAACAGCCCGAGCTTCGCCGAGCTTGGTATACATATTCAATTATGACCGTAAGCACATCAGCAGTAGACTGGGCAAAGGGGAAACCATATTATTTGTCAGAGTGCAAATCGTGGGAGGTGAGATGCTTAACTACTTCGTCATTGATTAAAGCCTCGAGGACTTTGCCAAAGAGTGATTAGAGACTGATGGGACGGTAGCTATATGGGTCAGAAGGGACTCCAGAGTACTTAAAGACAGAAAGAGGAGGACTTCCAACAGGCTGGAAAGCTAGAATCAGCGAGGCAATAGTTGTATAGTTTGGAGAGAACTGGAGCCACAGGGGCAAATTTCTTTAGGACTACAGCTGGTCGTGGCTTCTCCAGAAACACTGAAGAGCCTCAGGCAGTTCCACTTCAATTGGGAATTATTTTAAGTAAGACCCTATCTTTTCGTTCTCTTTTCACACGGTTTGTTGCTGAGTACATGTTATAATTTCTCTGCGTGGGACACGTGTAAATGTGTGTATATAATTTTATGTATTATTTAACGGCATACAACTCTCTCTGAGAACAAAGCATGTTTGCCATTCTTTTTTTTCTTTTTTTTTTAGTTATTCCGTTTCATATGTGAAGTAAAGTGTTATGATATCATAGATATAATAATTCCCATAATGGGGGAAAATACAAACTGGGAGAATAAACCTTTCTTCAATAGATCACCCAATGTCTGGTGAAAACAATGTTATATTATTTAACCGCTATTAACTGGTGACTTAACCGACTTGATATATTATTTAATCCAGCATTAACTGGTGATCACGAGATATTATTAACATAAACGAAAGCAAGAACCCTAATTTTCCTAATGCGTTAAACTTCCCTTTCAATAAATTACATGAAACGGAAAAAAAAATCTCCCAGGATCCTTTATGTTATACAGTGGCCCCCTCCCACCTGTAAAATGATTTGATTATTTCTTTCGTAACTCATGACCCACTTAATGAAAATAACATAAAGAACTAAAAATAGCACATAACTCCGCCAACGTCATTGTACCTAAAACTACTTGTAGGGTAGGTAACTATAGAAGTTCATTGCTTCACCGCAAATTGTAATCACTTATTATGTCACCCATAGCACAACTTCCCACAAAATGTCATAGAAGTCCGTCATGAATTTTTCGAGATATTGTGTTATCGATATGTCACTACATTCGTAGGAGAAGTAATTGTGCCTGAATCTGGCCCAAAAATATTATTAGTTTTTTTGTAGCCCGTCACAAATGGTTCGGCTAAATGTTATTCGAATTCCTTGATCATATTTTGCGATACCCATATCACATAGCTAGAGTAATAGCGAGGTCATTACTGGTGTTAACTGTTTCGCTCGTAAAAAATAGGCAATATTTTTTCGATTCTGTCGTGAATAGTGGAAAGTCTAATAAAAGTTAATTTACAGAAATTATTGAAAAAATCTTTCCCTATTTTTTTTACGAGCGAAACATTTAACATCATTAGTGCCATGTTGAAAAGCCAGTCATTTATTCTGTACATAGGTACTGAAATACTAATTACAAATAGTAGATTTATTTCCTTACAAAACTGTATATATACTTAACTGTATCTTGTACAGTTAACCTTCTGTCATTAAGGGTTAATTTATATTTTAATTCCTATAAGATACGAGCATTTCTTGCCTTTGACGCTACAAATGCATATATGGCAATGGTATTGTAGTGAGTCCTGATAAAAAAAATAAAACATATCAACCAAAATAAAATGAATTAAAATTAAAATAACGTTTGCGCTTTCCTTTAAAACCCTCAAATCTCCAATCACCCGATCAGAGGTCTTGCTGCTGGGTGTAGTTTATCGTCATACCAAGGACTAAGTGACGCTGGAGTCTGAAGGATAGAAATCAGTGATGACAAAATAACGAAATACTTATCATGAATCGTTCGGTATTCATTGACCAAGCAACTGATACTACTGTCGGTTGGCATTTGTAAAATGTTTCTCTTAAAACAATTTTTCAGGAAAATAGGTTTCTCAAGTTCAGTAGTTGTTATCGCTTTTCCAGTATTATTGAGAGTTTCCTTCCTAACCTTTTGTTTGAAGTAGTGTGGAATGTCAACATCTTGATTATGTTGTTGGGATTGTGTGAAGATGTTAAGAGATATCAGAAGGTTTGAATGATCAGAAGGCTTTAAATTGTGCGTGTTCATAATCTTCCATTCACAACAATTAATAAAAGACAAAAATAATGATTCGAAACATAACAATTGAATTTATTAAGTATTTGATGTACATGCATGTAAACTGAAAGGTTAGACGGAGTTACGTCTCTTTGATTAGGAAATATTTTTACTTGAGCTCATAAGGGTTAGATTTACTATTAAATTGTAGTTTAGAAGAATGAGTATGTGTTGAGTGTTTGGAATTGTGTATTGTACGAGTTGGTAAAAGTCCTGAATGTACTTGCGTGATTAGTTGTAAAGTTCTTTTACGTCTGACTGCATTAGTCAAGATGGGAGTTCTTTAAGGGTCACATCTTGGCAGCGGAGATGAGACGCGAGAGAGAACGAAGAGGAGTGTCCAAGAGAGTGAGAAAAAGAGGGCGAGAAACACACGTGTTTGGTTTTTATAGTATGTTGTATCACGTGACAGGATCACACTTAGTTGGCGCCAAAACAGATCTGTCACGTGGAGGTGATTTGATTGGTCGAAACTGACCATTCAACGAGCTAGATTGAAGGTGATTGACCAATGAACGCTTGTTATATATTTTGTAAGTATGATGTTGGTAAAAATCACAACAGGAATAGTGCATTTCCCAGCAGGGGTTAACTGGCTGTCGTGGAAGATTCCACAATGTCATTATTTTCTCTTCGAGTAACATATGCTTTTCATTTTAGTTGTTGCTGTTTTTGCAAGTCCTTGATGTTGTTCTTTATTTGTGATTCTGTAGCTCCAGTTCACATGGTTCGAAGAGGGATGCTCTTCACCAAAATCCATAGTCTCAAAGCCACTTTAATTATTGATCTGAGAAAGCGGTTGTGTCGGAGTTAGCTCCTCCTCAGTTCTTTAATCCTTCAACAGGGGTCCCTCTCCCCTGGCTATAAATACTGGCTGACCCTTCACTCTCTCTCTCTCTCTCTCTCTCTCTCTCTCTCTCTCTCTCTCTCTCTCTCTCTCTCTCTTTCGACTTAAGCCTTGGGCCGCGTGGATTCGTGGTAAAATCTCTCTTTTCCACTTACACCAATATGTGACCTCTCACAGATACAGCGTTTCCCGAATTCTGGGAACACGCTAAGAACAATACACGTACGTACGAAACTCACAACACACACACATAATTTCTCCATACAAACACTATGTAACTGTTCATGTCTTTGTGTAACTTGTTATTAATATATATTTGTTTACCCATATATATCGGTCTTGTTTGTTTTCATTGTCTTCTTTGGACTTAATTATAGTCCAACATTCCCATGTAGCTGGACCGGCCAGCAGGAAATCTTAACTTTCTGATATCTCTTCACATCTTCACCCGCACGGTCCGCTACAGTTGTATACGGCTGACAGTTTAGATATTTTTAAAGGGGTTTAGTATCATGCATGACATCCATATGAAAGCCTCGATCTGACAAGGTTATTTAAGAACGTGACTCGAATTTTCAGATTAATGTTTTGGATTTGTAGCAATTTTTGGTGTCTATCGAAACTACCTCTGGTGAATACTATTCCATGTTCAGTTTCCTTCTCTCCTGTACTAAATTTGTTATAACTGATCCATACACCGAGTTATTTGAAGTTTCTAGTATTTACTAATTCTACATCCTGATTTTTTATGATAGATTCAGGATAGGAACCACCATTGCCTTTATTTAATTTCTGACCATAGTTTTTGTTTTAAACTAGAGAATGTGAATTTTTGCATGTGTGAAATTTGTGTTGGCCTTCCTTATAGACACGAGCGTGAAAGAGTTCAAAAGTCAAGAGAAAGAAAAAGAAACGCACGCGAGCCTAGTGGCTGCGTCCAAACTGTACGTAGCCTACATCTTAATGTCAGAGTTGAAAAGCTATAAAAGAGAGTAGTGAGATAAATACATGCCTAAATAATGTCCCCTACAGACGTTTTCTTTTAGCAAAGTGAAGAGGGATAATCCACTGTATGGTTGGGGAGGTTCGCAACAAGCAACAACAGATCCGAAGAACCAACTGTCAAAATGTAGTCTATAAATAGACTTTGGCGAGTTCAACGATGCAAGGTCCCAAGAACAAAAAAATGAATAGTATATATTTGTGGGTGCCTGAGACATTCATCCCGCAAACAACATTGGCTGAGTCAATGTGAGTCCAGGTAAAAATGAGTAACAAATCAAACGACAACTAATTGCATATATTGACAAAAATGAATTACAATTACAATAAAAGAAGAAAATATTTAAAGACTAGTTACATAGAAAGCATTTAAACTAGGGATTATGAGTTATTGCATGTGTGAAATTTGTGTTGGCCTTCCTTATAGACACGAGTGTGAAAGAGTTCAAAAGTCAAGAGAAAGAAAGAAAAACGCACGCGAGCCTAGTGGCTGCGTTCCAACTGTACGTAGACTACATCTTAATGCCAGAGTTGAAAAGCTATAAAATGAGTGTAGGGAGATAAATGCATGCCTTTATATAGGCTTAAATAGTGCCCCCCTATAGACAGTATTTTAGCAAAGTCATGAGGGATAACCCACACTATCACTAAAATTACTTTATTTTGATAACAAACACTTGGGGAAAAAAAAACACGTTTTTATTGAAAATTCATTCATTAAAAATGTTGCTTTTGGTGGCCTGAAGCTTGAGCTTAGGCGGAAGTGAATAACATCAAATCAAATAAGCAAATGACAAAATTAAACACAAGGACTTCCGGGTTTCAAACATACTTCAAATTTTCAATTACCTGACCTCGAAGCCCGACCAACCAATCATCAGCGATCATCTGCAGCGACCAGTAAATAAACACAAGATTCTGGTGCCTACACAAGAGCATAAAAACCAAACATTTATTCAATTCGACAAAAGGACTGACAGCGGTAAAGAGACACGAGTCAACCTCGACGTCTTGTCTTTCTTATCAAAGCAACTACGGACTTCCTTTGGATCTTGTTCCTCAACTCTACTTTCTCTCTTCCTCACTGGAAGACTATTCATGTTTATTTCTTTACTGCCAAAGAGAAGAACTTTCTAACTTTTATTTCATGATAAGTATAGGTAAAATTTGTGTATCCTACGTTTAAATACATATAACTTTATCTGAATAGGCAACAATCTTTTCTCTCATTTTTATTTTTATTCAAACTGTGACCCAAGGAATCTTTCCCCAACAAGTTTCATTAGTTTGATAGTAGATCCGCCACTGCCCGGGTCGATTACATTAAAGACTTCTTTTTTTGTATTGTCCTTTCTGAAGAAAAATACTAAGAATATAGTAGTTGTATAAATAACAGGAAGACCTACTTATGGATAAGCACTTTTGCTAAGATCAGAGTATCTGTAGGAAAAGTCTTATATACGTAAAATGTATAAGAAAAAGCAAGATATCAGGAGTTAAAAAGGAGTGAAATGAAAAAAAGGTGAAATTAAAGAACGAAAGGATGTCGACAAATGAAAGATAAACATGCTACCTTCAGTTTTATTACCCTTTTGTTTCTTTAAAGTTGCCGAGGCTTTTAATTTTTTTTCTTTCTTTTCGAGGCTGACACACATGTGGAATCTTCCACGTTTGCCAGTCACCCCAGCGCGGGGAAATGTACTCTTCCATCTGGTGATTATCGTCACTATTAAACATACACTACGTGGAAATCGTATGACAAGCATTCATTGGCTAATCTACTCAAAACTAGCTCGCTGATCGGTCAGTTCCGACCAGTCAAATTGGCAGAACGCGACAAATCTGTTTTCCCGCTAACTAAGGTTGAGCCGTTCACGTGATACATCATCTTATATGAAAAAAAAAACACGAGTGGTTCTCTCTCTCTTCTTTTTCCGTCTCATTCCTTGCTGCCAAAATGTAACCTTCAAGGACTTCCGTCTTGACCATGCGGTAAGACGTTAAAGAACATTACAACATTCACGCAAGTACAACTCTGAACTCTTTACAAATACACAATTCCTAATATGCAACAGGAAATCATTCTCCTAAACTACAGTTTAATAATTAATTCAACCTTTATGAGCTTCGGTACAAATATTTCCAAATCTAAGGGACATAACTCTATCAAACCTTTAGCTTATGTACATGTACACTAAGACAAATAAATTCAATTGTTAAGTTTTGAATCATTATTTTCTGTCTCGTATTAATTGTTGTGGATGGAAGATTATTGAACACACCCAATTTTAAGCCCTCTCACCATTCAAACCTTCTGGTACTTTCTAACACTTCACACACCTGCAACACACACTTTAGTTTGGAAGGTACGTATTTATAGATTAATAACTCGTCAATCCTTACAGCCTATTAAAGAACACGTCGACTTTCAACTGAAGTAAAATTGCAAAAATGGATATTCAGTTTCCCACAGAGGATATTTTAAAGTTTTTTTTCTTTTTCTTGAATAAATTAAACGAGTTCAATAAAAATTCATTTGCAAAAGAGACTTGCGTCTCTCGCTTAAAGTCACGACTTTAACATGATTATATCGAATTACTGGTGGACGTGATAATTATTATGAACTAAAAAGTATGAGCTGACTCAGTTAAGTGTTTATATTTTCTTTTTCGCAGAATGTTGACATTTTAGGAGCTTTATACGATTAACAAATAGATGAGGTGTTCAGTTGTCGACATAGATAAAAATCAATCACATTCAACGTATGTTGTATTTGTTAACATAATAAAACATATTGAAAAAAGTAGGCGAATCTAATAATTTATAATCAAGTTTGGGTTAGTTCATTTTACGACATTAACATTTTTTTCATGCTGAAATCTAACTTTTTTTTTTATCTTACTTGATGCTGTATGCTATCATTATACTTGATTCTATCGTTGAGCATCAATCAGATTTATACTTGAGACTATCGGCAAACATGGGTCGGATTTATACTTGAGTCTATCGGCAAACATTGGATCAGATTTATATATGAGTCTATCGGCAAACATTGGATCAGATTTATACATGAGTCTATCGGCAAACATGGGTCGGATATATACTTGAGTTATCGGCAAACCTTGGATCAGATTTATATATGAGTCTATCGGCAAACATTGGATCAGATTTATATATGAGTCTATCGGCAAACATTGGATCAGATTTATATATGAGTCTATCGGCAAACATTGGATAAGATTTATATATGAGTCTATCGGCAAAAATGGGTTGGATTTATACTTGAGTGTGTCGGCAAAGATCGGTTGGATTTATACTTGAAACCATCGGCAAACATGGGTCAGATTTATACTTGAGTCTATCTCAAACATTGTATCAGATTTATACATAAATCTATCGGCAAAAATGGGTCGGATTTATACTTGAGTGTGTCGGCAAAGATGGGTTGGATTTATACTTGAAACCATCGGCAAACATGGGTCAGATTAATACTTGAGTCTATCGGCAAACATTGGATCAGATTTATATATGAGTCTATCGACAAACATTGGATCAGATTTATACATGAGTCTATCGGCAAAATGGGTCGGATTTATACTTGAGACCATCGGCACACATGGGTCCTATTTTTTTATTCAGCAATGGATACCTACAGATAGTTGTTTCCTTACCAGTTACACCCCTGATGATGATTTCAGAAAGAGATGGAAAGTACTTGGGAAATATAAGTGGTTTTCACTATTATAGTGCACTCTTGCCTTATTTGAGTGTAATATATGGAAAAATATTCGTGAATATGGAAGGATTAGGATAGAAATAAGCAGACATAATGTTTGTAATTTATTCAATCAGACATTCCGAAAATAGAATTTGCTGCCTAAACACACACACACACACACACACATACACACACACACACACACACACACACACACACAGATATATATATATATATATATATATATATATATATATGAGATATAGATTTATAATTTTGTATAATTTTATATATCAACCAACAGTATTTTGAAATATTGACAAACTTGAAAGTTTCTTGTGACGCGTTTCATCAGTTAGGGTTTCATCGGACTGGGCTTTGTTGATGTTGCCACGTCTACACATGCGCAAGAAACGAGAGACGCAGGTAGTTTCAAAATTTTTTTGAAGGAATATTTTTGAAAGAATATTTTTGTTTAAATCTAGCCAAATTCATTTGTATTCTTTTTTTTTCTTTTGACATATGGAATGCTACTTTGATTAAAAGAGAAAATAATTCACCGAGACGAAAATGTCTGGAAAGTGCCTTGATCGCTAGTTCAGCCATGGTAAATTTGTGTCCAGGCTCTTACAGTATATCACCATTGTTGATAGATTTTATATTGTCAGAGTGTGGGATATTCAGATAGGGTTATGAAGAGAAAAAGAAAACCAAAAAGCGTTCGGCAAGCTCACCACAGATTTAACTATTATCCACCTCTATGGCCACCTTCAGGGCCTCTTCATCCAGAACCCTTGGCCGACCACTGCGAATTTCATCACAAAAGGATAGATCTCCCGACTTGAACTTCTGGAGCCAATGCATGGCGGTGCGTTTACTCACAGCATTATCCCCAAAGGCTTCACTATTCGGCGACTTAATACGGCTGCGAACAAGCCCAACTGAAAGTCCTAAAGCAGAAAACCCCGAACGAGCCACTTCTTTACCCCCATGTTTCCATGTCGCTGCTCGATCTATGACTGATATGTGTGTACAACGCCCCTGCATTGGTCAAGTGTAATTCCCCTATCACCATCGCTAACCTGGCGCATGACGCACTCATTTGCATATCAGTGATCACTTCTTCCCACACGACGTAAAAAACAAAAAAAAAACAAAAAAAAACCAGCAGGGACACTTTTGGTTACCTTAAAACTTTTCATATACGTATTTCCTCCACTTGAAAATGTCATTTTCATCAAAGTGATAGCTTTACAAAGCGTAATTATCTGCTCTTGACTCAGCTATAATTTATATTTATATCAAATGATAAGAAATGTGTCTCAGGACAGTCTGGCTACTAAGTGCAAAATATAACTCGCCTCACCAGTTGGTGCTAACCACTCGAAATAACTACATGTCTATTCTAGGCCACACTTTTTTCTCGTCGTTCATGTCATGACCACATCACATGCTATGTATGACCAAATTAACAATCAAGTAAAACCTTAATTTACTTCTTTTTTCCATGTCTGCTTACATCTGTCTGGTTCGCTGTAAATATGTCGGTAAATTGTCATTATCTGTTTTCACCCGTGAACAAAGTGTTACTCTACAGTGGGTATAGGAATATATATTAGGATAGTTGGGATAGTAATTTAAATTTATATCCATTTTTTATTTCAGTAATTGGTGATTCCTGACATGATATGCATCTTATCTAACTACAAGTTTATCTAATATCGAGAGAATTACCTAATTTTTT
This sequence comes from Acanthosepion esculentum, assembly GCA_964036315.1. Lineage (NCBI taxonomy): Eukaryota > Metazoa > Mollusca > Cephalopoda > Sepiida > Sepiidae > Acanthosepion > Acanthosepion esculentum. Next base: position 40,928,066 of record OZ038512.1, read on the forward strand.
TTCAATATTTTGGCATGTGTAAATAGATTTCTGTCGTTTTTTGTTCTCTCGTTCGGTAAGTATATATTAGAACGCCCAAAGCTAGAGTTTATTGGTGAAGTAACTTTATTTAATAATCGATGTTATTCTACATTCAATACATAACTCGTAGAATTTGGCAATTCCTTACTCTGTAAGTATTAGAATGGCATACATACAGAATCCAAACTTAAATGTGTCTTGTAAAAATCGGGGAGAGAAATCCTTGGGAGTTTAACGTGTATAAAATTTTGTATTTTCAAACATTCAGTATGACTTCATTTAATTTAATTCCTGCTAGTAAGGCAGATAGAGGGAAAGGTTTTTATATTTCAAGCCGTTAACAAGTCTTTTATAGAGAATTATATAAAAAAAAATCGCCCATTCCTGAACTTAGGCTTACACCGAGTTTCCATCTATTTCTTTGTAAGTACGGACATAAAAAGTTCCATGTTGGGTGCCATTTTTTAAATATAAATATGACTTTCTAACCTATATAAGCAGACGTTGTCTGGTGGACCTAAGACAGTTATGTGCCATGCGTGATACACGCTTAGGCGATCATGTATCTTTCGATACTTGACTGACGAGGCAGATTTTTTTCCCGCAGTAGGTTGGCATTTCTTTTTGCGGTAGACCAGTTGCCTTCCTGCTATTTATTTATCCATAGCTTGTGGGGAGAAGAAAAGGATTCATACCTTGCCCAATGGTATTAGCCCGTAAACGATTCGACTGGAATTCGAACTCGGCTCTCCGATTCCTCAATCCGAGCCGCTATCCATTACTCCATCGCGCCTCCTCTTACATTACAGATCTTATTTCTTATACCATCCCATTATGCCCCACACGGCCGAATACCAAAGATAATCCTATTTTTTTGTAAGATTTTATAAATTTTTCTAACATTACTAAACCATCATTACACAAGGAAACAGTATCCCATGGCGCCACGGACAATATTACTACCAGTCGTTCACCCAATCTACAGGTGTCCACTCCCAGATGAGCTACGAGTAGGAAAAGTTGAATTTAAAATGATGGAGTTTGGTTATATACGTCTTTTTTGTAGCAATTGAGCTTCTGTCTTGTATTTAATCCCTATTGGTAGGAGCACGGCGGGATTGTGACGAGTATAGGTCCTCAACTTGTCCATAAAACCAGACATGTACTCTGTTCCTCCTTTCTACGACAATATGTATTTGACAGTTGATGCTTCTTCCATTAGCCTCGGTGATGTTTTGGAACAGAAGGTTGTTTGTTTTTTCAGGAAATTATTAAAAATATCCACTTATTGTTGATCTGTTGTTCCCTGTTCAAGTACAAATAAAAACAATATCCTTGGAAATGTCACTTGGCGGTGTTATTGAGATTCACGGCCATCACATGTAGATATCAACTTGCTTGGAGGTATGCAGATTTTACGGTTATTTACTCAGCGGTCGTGGTGATTCTCACTGGGAATTCACTTGTGAAACACAGCGGGCTGTGATAACTTCTTTGTCTCTGCTGAAAACCAATTTCTCAGAACAAACCAACAAACACTGTTGACAACTACCAAGTGGTTTAAAGAAAACAAAGTATATAAGGAGTATGCAATTATTAATCTTTCTACAAATCTTTGGTTGGAATTTTTTAGCAGTAATTCCTAGAGATATACGACACTTTACTTCTCGCTATGTCTTTTTGTTTATTTGTGCTTGCATCTGTGTATTTATTCGTTTGCGACAGAAGCAGTATCAGCTAGACAGTGTCGGGGTTAGCTCCTCCTCAGTTTCCTTAATCCTTCAACAGGGGCCTCTCTCGCCTGGCTATAAATACTGGCTGACCCTTCGCCTCTCTCTCTTTTTCGACTCAGGCCGCCACCTCGCACGGGAGGCGAGTAAAATCTCTCTTTTTTCACTTAGGCCAATATGTAACCTCTTACAGATACAGCGTTTCCCAAATTCTGGGAACGCGCTAAGAACAATACACGTACGTACGAACACTTACAATACACGCACATAATTTCTCCATACAAACTCTACGTAACTGTTCATGTCTTTGTGTAACTCGTTATTAATATATATTTGTTTACCCATGTATATCGGTCTTGTTTGTTTTCTTTGTCTTCTTTGGACTTAATTAAACCCCGACATTCCCATGTAGCTGGACCGGCCAGCAGGAAATTTTAACATTCTGATATCTCTTCACATCTTCACCCCCCACGGTCCGCTACAACAAGAACGATTTATGGTCAGACCATGTCTTTTTGTCGTCTTCTCTTTGCCTTTATGCTCCCGGTAGTTTATATAAGAAAAATTGCATATCCCTGCATATTTTTCGATAAGATATTCATATTACATTTTTTTCTTCCGTTCAGTAACACATGGCACTTTTAACAATGTGTTTAGATCAAACCCCAAACCTGAATTTTGATAACAAAATGAACATTTTAGAGAAGTGGTATTTTATATAAAGAAATCAAGAATTCTTCTTCGGAATTTGGGAAATTTCAGAAGACCATAAATCTATGTCAGACATTCCCGGGGTGGGGGTGCCGTCTTAGAGTATTGGAGAATATCTCCCCTTACTAAATCTTAATGAATTCTGCTTTTAGGTTTAAATCTTCCTGAAGCCTTCTCCGGACTCATTTTATGACTTCTAATTATTATTTTGGTCCGTTCTTTCTTTTCTTACTGTCCTTCACACATAATTAGTTCCCCTGTTTTTTTGCTTTATTGTTTATTCTTAATCATTTCATGCTCCAAATCATCATTAGACATCCTCTCACAATGTTGTGCAGAAAGACTGACTAACCTCTCTACACTTATCATTAAAACATGGACTTGTCCATCCATTGTGAGTAGAACGTCTACTCATGGAACAGTGTTAAGAAGTGGGTCACAAAGGCGTAGCGCATACCAGTCGTAATCTAACTGCACGGAATTACTGTATTCTCAATCCATGTTCTCATGTGATTAAACCCTTCTTCAATAAAACTTTTGTTCCAGCTTTTCCTCCTTACAGTCTCACTAAACAGTAACAATGAGCGTTATATGAACTTTGTAATACGCAATAAAACGTTAAACCAGGTTTGTCACCATGTTATATCTCTTTGTGCAATAAAAAATTAAAACAGCGGTGACACCCTGATATATTGTCAGCTACAAAGGCCAGATGCTATACTTTCTCCGAGCGATATTTTCGCCAGTGATCGGACAGGCGCCTCTTCTACATCGTGACTGGTCATAAAACTTGTTTTGGTACATATTCAACTTTGGACAAATACCCGTCACTCGAGATAAAACATTTGGATTATCTGATCTCGTTTACGTCAGATATCCGTTTTATTAAAGGAGCGGACAACATCCCTGTGGATCTCATGTCTCATAATATCATGGCTATTCTTTTGGACACTCTAAGGAATACCAACCATTTACCAAGGAAAAGACGAATGTTCAATGGGTACAATCGTTCTCTGAATCACTCTTTGTGATTGAAACCTCATGTTTGTAACGGTAACTAGGAATTAATGTACGACACCAGTACTCGTCAATGATGTCTCTTCGTTCTTGAGTTTTTTTCCTTTAAGCTTCATAACGTACCTCAAAATGGCGAAAACTTTTCCATCGAGCTAGTCACAGATACATTTGTTTAGCGACGCACGAAGTCAGATATTCACCTTTAAAACAAAACCTGCATTCATTGTAAAAAAAAAAAAATTGGAAAATACACTCATATTAGTTCTTTTTCGTTACCTGATAAGTAAGTTCACTCACATACACATCGATATTACGGGACCGCTACCATTTTTTCGGAAGGAAAACCTTTTTCCTAACATGTATTGATCTTTTTTTCCAGCTATTGTGAAGAATTTTCCATGACATATACTACGACAAAAGTTTTTTTCTGGATAGGTATTCTGTTTTGACATTTTAGCTGTTGTTACCACAGATATACCGGGGATAAAAACAAAATTGTCCAAACTGTGTAACAGCATAATTGTCCATCCCACGAAATGTTTAATATCTAAAAAAAAACGCTAAACTAGTTGAGTTTCATCTTTCCAGTTTTTCAGATAAGACGTTTAGCCATCTTAACACCACTTGTCGTAAGAATCACTGAAAATCCCTTTCAGTTATTCAGCTAGAAAAGGAACAGGTTAAAATCGTTTTGTGTCAGCCCCACTGTCTTCACAACTGAGAAATGGTGAGAGAAAAAAGATAATTCAGGCCTTCACTAATGGTACCGATATTCATACTCTGGATCATCTCTTCAAAGTTCATTCAAGAACCACCAAGAGAACGGTGAATAAGTTTAAAAAAAAGAGGTAACAGTGTAGAGGAAAACTGGATCAGGAGATCGCAACAGGAATAGGGTTCATTATTTCACCTTAGAACTACAAAGATAGATTAGAAAAGATCCAACTCAATCCATAAGACGTTTGGCACGTGAAAGAGGAGTTTCACCTATGACAGTCCAAAAGAGCAGTGAAAAAAGGCTTGAAAATGAAATCGTACGTGAAACGTGTGAGACACCTTGTTACTCCAGTTCAGAAGGTTACAAGGTTACAGAGGGCGAAGATAATCTTTAATAACTTGGAAAATGATCCTGCAATAATATATATATATATATATATATATATATATATATATATATATATATATAAACTTTATTTCAATCTTTCATGCGCTTCCGATCTTTAGCTATGATTAATTAATGATCAACATGTCATTTTTGTTTATGATCGATTTCATCACGATTCTTCTGTTACGCTTGAAGAGTAATTATACATTCTTTTTGCATAGAGTCGAATAGTGTTATAAAAAAATTCAGTAAGATATCTTTAATCATTTCTAAGATACAACGGTTCAAAGCTTAATCTAACAAATGGACAATTTTGCTTTTACACCCTGTAGGCAATTCGAATCTACTTTATAAAGTCAAAGAATTTTTTGGGTAGTAAGAATATATACAGTAATGCCTATTATCCTGAAGCAAAAGACATGTTGAAAAGGTTCCACTACAGTTTAGAGTCAGTACCGAGGTCAATGTTGGACCAGTGTAATTGGCTCGTTGCACCCTCTAGGACTTCGTACAGTAGACATTCACTGTTTCTCTGTCAAGATGGTATGTGGCACCACGATCAGACATTATAGGAAATTTTTCTTATTGACTCTGCAAAAGATCATGGATACCAGTTCCTTCGTGGATGGTCTGAAAACCACGATGGTGAACTTGAACCTCACTATGCAGAGTTCAAAATCCGAGAACATGTTGAATGTTTTACTGTCGTGCCATCATGTTTTTGCGCGCGAATCTGCTAAGTCACATACCCTGCACTCATCTTATAAAGAAGCCATCAATACCCTAAAATTACATCCCAAATACTTTACTGTCTGTGTTAAAAATGTATAACAGAAGATGTTTAACTGCTCTATGGTTGGATGTGTGAGTGGCGCAATGGATAGCGGCTCAGAATGAGAAATCAGAAAGCTAAGTTTGAGTTCGTTACATTCACTTACGCGCAAATATACTTTTGAAATATATGAATCAATTTTCCCCACCTACGGGTTAAATAGTAGGAGTATATCTGGAAAATCTCTGTTATTTATCAAAAAATCGTTAATGCAATAGTCATTCGCAAAAAATTATTCCTAAAAATCCAAAATATACTTTACTTTTAAATACCCCACAGAGGACTGATAAAGCCGTAAAAAGCCAATGAGAGTTACATAGGCTGACATGCGCAGTCCTGTAACTTTTTTCACCACATATTTGTGCCCGGTATAACGCGCATTGCTCGTCTATTGTAGTAGTATGTTTCAGTTTCAGTTTCAGTTCCATGTCTCAGGACTAGTTCTCTTATATTATTGTTGCTTTACTGGAACTTACCAAGGACCGTCCTTCCTTCACTAATTCTGAATTAACATTTCAATTGTTTATGCAGTGTCTACGCATTTTGCGTGTTGCTTTTCAGCTTCAGGTGACACCTTTATTCAGATTAAGTGCCCTTTCACGCCATGGTATCTTTCACTTTAAGTGTTAGTTTTCTTTAGAACCTATTGTTTTTTAGAGGGTAGGATTTATATTATTACCAAACGTAATTATCTGCCACTGAATCAGTTATAATTTATGTAAATATCAAAGTGCAATAAATGTATTATGTGACCGTCTACAGGCGCTAAATATAAGTCCTCTCGCCTGTTGATACCAATATATAGAAACGACTGTACATCTGTTATAGATCTCAGTCCCGCTCGTTGTTTACGGCTTAGCAACATGGGAACAGAGATCGGAAGGTACCATTCTCACCCACCCGTTACAAATGATGTGTTTTACTTTTTATTGTAAGTACTCTTAGGTGTGGTTCAGCAGTTCTATGTGAGATAGGTTTATTTGTTGAAGTCTTGTCAATAAAATTACAAGATGCGGTTTGTTGGGAATCTTTATTGATTCAGACTTCAATGATACTTTTATTCCAATTTATTTATATTTAAAAGTAATAGACAGATTGAAACCGGTAAAATGTCATTCCACACTTTGTAATGACAGTTAAATAATATTCTATCTTGGATAAGCTAAAAAAAAAGGTGTTAATGATCTGAAAAAATGACAATTATGAGCTCAAAATGCAAATGGCAAATCGGAGATAACCAAAATCAAACACGGGCGAAATTTAAATATAAGGGAAGTGTTTCTAACAGAGGACGGAAAGTGTGACACTGAAATCCGAAGATGCATCTGGATAGCCAAAGATGCCTTCCAAAAGCTAAGCAGATTATTAAGAAACAGAAAATACTTCGTTAGAAACAAAGAAAAGATTAATGTACTGTTACGTGATATCTGTCCTCCTATTTGGCAGTGAATACTGGGCAATCTCTTCAAAGATGAAGACGAGACTTGAAGCAACAGAAATGGGGTTCTACAGAAGGACGCTGAGAATACTATTGACCGAATATATGAGGAACGAGAAAGTTTTAGAAGAAAGTGGAAACAAAAGGAAAACTTATACTTAACATCAGGAAGAGACAGTTGAAATTTCTACAGAAGGATGCTGAGGATACCATGGACCGAATATGTGAGCACCGATGGAATTTTAGAAGAAAATGGAATCAAAAGGGAAACTTATACTTAACATCAGGAGGAGACAGTTGAAATTTATCGGACACATAATGACGAAATAGAGCTTGAAAAATCTGATACTCAAAAGACAAATTGAAGGCAAGAGGGAAACAATGAATAGCATACTTGTTGAGCTTGAGTAAATGGATGGTGGAAGATGGTTTAGAACCAAATAACAAACGAAAATTTATTAAGAGCTACAAAGGACAGGAAATTGTGGAGAGCCATAATCACCTACGTCCTGAGGGGACACGGCGTATAAAAAAGAACAAAAGAAACTATCTTCAACGTTCTATTTCATAAGAAACCTGATGACATCGGCTAGAAACACAAGTCGAATCATTTCTCAGGGATACATGGCATCGTATTGATCACTTCAGAAAAGAGTCAAGGCAAGTCCTTACTTCGATCAATACTGGTAAAATTTCCTCAGCAAAGGCATGAAACTAACATTTACTGTGTACTGTCCTAGCGCCAATCATCTTGACTAGTATCACATAACACAAAATTAATATTTCATGCGACACTTACATATTGTGTAAAAAACTATTATCCTTGTTACAGTTGGCTGAACAATTATAAATTATTTCAAGTCCCTGAATATACGTTTATGCTCTGTTTCATATCGAATTCCTTTTTTAGATCCAAAGAATAAGAATCAAGATCGTCATGCTTCGATTATAAATCCCAAATCATGTTACAAGTTTTAAAGCACATTAACCTGATAGGGAAAAATGTGTATTTTTTCACGTTACGAGAAACTCCGACTTTTCAAAAAGATTAAACCAAAGAAATCTTTCGATAAAGAAAACGGTTGTGATTCAATTAGATTTCACGCCGAACATATATTTATGATCTCATCTTTTGAATCCTTTTTGCTACAAATATCAACTTACCACATACGTAATGCCCAAAATCTGATATCAATAGTTTGAATGCCATATTCGTTATACCTGAAAGATAATATATACCTGTATATGCTCGCAGTTTTAAACGAATAAGTTATGTCGTAAGAACACGATTCAACTAACTTATTTATGAACTTTACATTCATAAAATTGGGACATGTCTCTAGAGCAAATATGACATTTAGTAAAACATGGTCGCTCCATAACTCCTGCCATAATATCCATAGGATGGACAAGTCATAATTCTTTAAAAATAAACACATGGTATTTAATCAAAGATGTACATGTAAAAATGAGCGCATCTCCCTCCGCAGCATCTTTATTACTATAAACGTCTGTGAACGTTGCTTGTGTGTTTGTCATAAGTCATATATAGAGAGTGGGTGAAAGAAAGATATAAATTTATTATCGTGTAAGAAGCAGGGGGAGAGAAGGAAATTGAGAAAAAAAAACGCTCTCTCTTTATACCCACCCCTCTCTCTCTTTCCACCTTTACGTGATTGTGTGTGTGCTTATTTATATTTCAGCTTTCTTTAAAGAAACAATATTTTAAATATTTTTATTTCAACTTTCTTTAAACACACAATTTTTTTAATGTTGAAACAACTTCAATGTTTTATAATATAAATTAAAAATACGATTTGTTTATACAGTATTTTTTATTTCAACTTTCTTCAAACAATTTTTTTAATGTTGAAACAACTTCAATGTTTTATAATATAAATTAAAAATACGATTTGTTTATACAGTAAGTATTTTTTATTTCAACTTTCTTCAAACAATTTTTTTAATGTTGAAAGCAACTTCAATAACTGCAAATAAATGTATTTTTAAAATATCTCTACTTTCACAAACGCTTTATGAAACTAAATGTAAACAGTAACACAACAAGGTTGACCTAAAGGTTCACGGGTGGTCTAGTATATATTATATTTAGTAAAAGACGAATGTTTCAAAACTAATAAAATATGAAAATGTCATAACTCATAAAAATAGACTTCTCCGCTGCATATATGCCATTTAGTAAAAGATGAATATGCCACAACTTATAAAAGATAGACGTGTCATATCTAATAGAAGATTGACCTGTCCCCATAGAATATAGTGATTTTCCAAGCGTAGCTTAGATGTGGCACAAGGCCGAAAGTAGGGGCACCCAGTGATGATCGAACTCACTACTCAGTCGTAATCGTTCTAGCGAGACAAGCTTGCTAACCATTACACCACCCCTAGGTGCCCTGTCCCCGTAGAATATATGACACTAAATAAAGGATAAATGTGTCATAACTCATAAAAGATGGACGCGTCATAACTTATAAATATGGACTTCTCTCCGTAGCATATATGACATTTAGTAAAAGATGAATATGCCACAACTCATAAAAGATAGACGTGTCATAACTAATAGAAGATAGACCTGTCCCTGTAGTGTATATGACATTAAATAAAGGATAAATCTGTCATAAATCATAAATATGGACTTGTCTCCGTAGCATATATGACATTTAGTAAAAGATGAACGTGTCATAACTCGTAAAAATGGACTTATCTTCTCAGCATATATGACATGTAATAAAAGATGGATGTATCTTAATTCATAAAAATGGACGTGTCTCCGTAGCATATATGACAGTTAATAAAAGATGAATGTGTCATAACTCATAAAATTTGGACGTGTCATAAATCATAAAAATGGACAGGTATCCGCAGCATATATGACATTTAATAAAAGATGGATTTGTCATAATTCATAAAAGATTGACTTGTTTCAACGGGATATATAACATTTAATAAAAGATGATAGTGTCATAACTCATAAAAGAAGAAGCAATTATAAAATTCATAATCCGTAAAAATGAGCTTTTATTCACAGCATACATGACATGTAATAAAAGATGGGTGTGCCATAATTTATAAAAAAAATGACTTGTCTCCTCAGCATATACGACATTTAATAAAAATGGTTGAGTCAAAACTCATAAAAATGGACGTGTCCCTACAGCATATATGACATGTAAGAAAAGATGAACGTGTCATAACTCATAAAAGAAGTACGTATATCTCATAAAAGAATAACGTTTCATAAGTCATAAAAGAAAGATGGATGAGTCATAACTCATAAAAACGGACGTGTCCCTACAGCATATATGACATGTAAGAAAGGATGAACGTGTCATAACTCATAAAAGAAGTACGTATATATCATAAAAGAAAGACGTTTCATAAGTCATAAAAGAAAGAAGGATGTGTCATATCTCATAAAAGAAGGACGTGTCATAACTAATAAAAATGTTCATGTCTCTGAAGCACATATGGTATTTAATGCAGTATAATCGTATAAAATACTGTCGACCGCTTTCGAGATGTCCAAGGCAACAGCCCGATCTTCATAATTCTTATCTAAAGTTAAAGAGACTTATTCCGCAATATTCGTTTATACGTCAGTAGTTGACCCAGAGAAACGAATCCAGAATTTGATAATTAACAGACTTTTTTTTCCTTGAAGAAAACTGAATCGTCTTTTACTATTATGATACTTCCTCTTCTATATTTTGTTTACCACCAGGACTTAGGTGGTCACTGCTCTCCACAACTTCCTACTCTTTGTAGCTCTTTGTTTTGCTTAATAATATTTGTGTTTTTACCATCTCTCTCATTCCCAGTTCTGTCATCCATTCCCACGTCAGGGTAGTGGCCCCCTGCCTCCTCTTCTCACTTTTACTTTTAATATGTCCCGTGGCTGTCAAATTGTTACTGTTATTTTAAAAAACAAACAAACAACAAAAAGACTTTAATTTTATATTATCCATCCTGCAGGCAGTGACGTCATAGTTTTTGTTCATTTACTTGTTCTATTTCAATCTCCTACAGTGTAATAGCCTAGAGGATCAAAACGTCGGTTTGTGTATTTGGTGATATAATTGTTGTGAGTTCAATCCCGGGACCGAAGAATATGTACTTAGACTCAATGGAAACAGGGCAAGCAATATCTCAGCATTACTAAAATAAGAACTAGACAAGGTATACCTAGCAGCGGAACGAGAATAGTCTATCCCCGTAGATTATATAAAGGGTTCAGTTCGGAATTCCTGATAGGTCACACGCATCGATGTACACCTGATGAAGGCCGGAGGACAAAGTAGCCGAAACGTTATAACAAAAACAACAAAGATAAGAACAACAGTCTGAATATAAATTGTGGAAATAATAATAACTCCACATCCTCAAAATTCAGACAGATAGTTTTTAACCAATTCACTCCAAGCAAGGCGATAATGCCACTAAGACGCAAGGCACTACTGGGAGTGTAAGAGTTCGATTTGGGAGATTTTTAACTACTAGAGCAACTACTTCTTCTTATCAAAAGTTAATATTTAATTTTATAAAATCTTTCTCATATAATAAAAACATTCGGAATTGTTGATCATATTTTAAAAATTTCTTAATCAATTTACCAGTAAGACGTAAGGAGCTACTGGGAGTGAGAGAAGACGGTGCTACTATAGTATGGTATCTACCAAGTCATTTGCGACCTACCGTAAATGACGATGCATTCGTTATTGTTAGAATACGATCAGGAAAAACGATGACCTGTTTACTGTTTTTTAAAATGACATCAAATCAGTTTACAAACATTAAAATCACTGTTTGACGATTTTTAAAAGTTTTTGTATAAAAACTGTTAATGACTTTAAATACATAACCAGTTCCCTGTTCACTGCCTTTAACGCTAACCGTTACCCTTAATAGCTAACCATAACCCCAACATATTTAATACTACGAACAATTGGTAAATATCATACCATAGAAAAAGGAATAGTAGATATACTATACTATAGTAGAAAATGCACGGTAGATATCATACTATAATAGAAAATTGATGTTAGATATCATACTATAATAGAAAATGAATTGTAGATATCATGCTATAGTAGAAAATGAATAGTAGATATCATACTATAGTAGAAAATGAATAGTAGATATCATACGATAATAGAAAATGAATAGTAGATATCATACTATAGTAGAAAATGAATAGTAGATATCATGCCATTGCAGGAAATGGACGGTAGATATCATACCATTGTAGAAAATGGACGGTAGATATCATACTATAATAGAAAATGAATAGTAGATATCATACTATAGTAGAAAATGAATAGTAGATATCATGCTATAATAGAAAATGAATAGTAGATATCATACCATTGTAGAAAATGAATAGTAGATATCATACTATAATAGAAAATGAATAGTAGATATCATACCAATGTAGAAAATGAATAGTAGATATCATACTATAGTAGAAAATGAATAGTAGAAATCATACTATAATAGAAAATGAATAGTAGATATCATACTATAGTAGAACATGAATAGTAGATATCATACTATAATAGAAAATGAATAGTAGATATACTATTGTAGAAAATGAATAGTAGATATCATACTATAATAGAAAATGAATAGTAGATATCATACTATAGTAGAACATGAATAGTAGATATCATACTATAATAGAAAATGAATAGTAGATATACTATTGTAGGAAAATGAATAGTAGATATCATACTATAATAGAAAATTGATGGTAGATATCATACTATAGTAGAAAAGGAATTGTAGATATCATACTATAATAGAATATGAATAGTAGATATCATACTATAGTAGAAAATGAATAGTAGATATCATACTATAATAGAAAATTGATGGTAGATATCATACTATAGTAGAAAATGAATATTAGATATCGTACTATAATAGAAGATGAATAGTAAATATCATACCAATATAGAAAATGAATAGTAGATATCATACTATAGTAGAAAATGAATAGTAGATATCATGCTATAATAGAAAATAAATAGTAGATATCATACTATAGTAGAAAATGAATAGTAGATATCATACTATAGTAGAAAATGAATAGTAGATATCATGCTATAATAGAAAATGAATAGTAGATATCATACTATAGTAGAAAATGTATAGTAGATATCATACTATAGTAGAAAATGAATAGTAGATATCATGCTATAATAGAAAATGAATAGTAGATATCATACTATAGTAGAAAATGAATAGTAGATATCATGCTATAATAGAAAATGAATAGTAGATATCATACTATAGTAGAAAATGAATAGTAGATATCATACTATAATAGAAAATTGATGGTAGATATCATACTATAGTAGAAAATGAATATTAGATATCGTACTATAATAGAAAATGAATAGTAAATATCATACCAATATAGAAAATGAATAGTAGATATCATACTATAGTAGAAAATGAATAGTAGATATCATACTATAGTAGAAAATGAATAGTAGATATCATGCTATAATAGAAAATAAATAGTAGATATCATACTATAGTAGAAAATGAATAGTAGATATCATACTATAGTAGAAAATGAATAGTAGATATCATACTATAGTAGAAAATGAATAGTAGATATCATGCTATAATAGAAAATGAATATTAGATATCGTACTATAATAGAAAATGAATAGTAAATATCATACCAATATAGAAAATGAATAGTAGATATCATACTATAGTAGAAAATGAATAGTAGATATCATACTATAATAGAAAATTGATGGTAGATATCATACTATAGTAGAAAATGAATATTAGATATCGTACTATAATAGAAAATGAATAATAAATATCATACCAATATAGAAAATGAATAGTAGATATCATACTATAGTAGAAAATGAATAGTAGATATCATACTATAATAGAATATGAATAGTAGATATCATACTATAGTAGAAAATGAATCGTAGATATCATACTATAATAGAAAATTGAATGTAGATATCATAATATAGTAGCACCGAGAAGTCTTTAGAAGGAACCAAATCCTAAACAGCAAAGAATGGATAAACCTCTATTCCTGTTCAAAAGACCGCACGTCTCATTCTACATTTTGCTAGAATATCCAGAATTTGACATTTGGCAGATGTTTTCTCTCCCGATTATTGTTACTTTTATTTAAAAAAATAACAAAATGAAAAGATTTAAAATTATTTTTTAAAGTGGAAATAACTTAACGCGTTCATATATCTTCTCGCTTGTGGAACTCCCTTCCGGATTCTTGCTTCCCAGTCAACTTTAATTTTCAAAAGTTTAACTGCAATGTCAACCGTTATCTTCTGTCTTCTTAATTCCTTTTCTTTTATCGTCTTCTCATCTTAATAGTGTTTCTTTTTTCTCATAGAAAAAGGAGAAAGCAGATAATGTATAAATCCAAAATTTTGATATTTCACAAATGGAGTATTACTGCAATATATGGTCTGGTGCTACACAATCTGTACTTTCCAGCCCTGACAGTGTTCAAAAGCGTCACCATGGCCTTGCAGGTGATGAATAGTTTCCTACCCTACAACCCCTTTCCCACAGATGAAACATCACAGGTATCTCTCTACTCTATCACTATTTCCATGATAATTGTTATGATGAATTTTCCTCTATGGTGTATTTAGCTGGTCACTCGTATTCGAGGATACCCGTCTACTAGGGCGGCTAGCCAATCCCTATTGCAGACGCTTGCTCAGGCGCATTTGTGTTTATTCAACACCCACAGAGCCCACCTGAGGTTTATACTGCAACTATGCTGAGCAGATCTTAGTTACAGTTTCTGGGAAAGAGCGTGTTATCTAGCGTGATCAACAATTTTCACAAGGCCAGCACGCTTAGGCCCACAATGACTTGCGGTTTCGTGCTAGTACAGATACCGACGGCTCCCAAGGGTTCCGTCTACCCGATTTCATTCACAAGGCTTGGGTCAACCCGCGGTATGGTTTTCAGGCACTTTCCAAAGTCTCCTTCCTGACAAATCGACTATGGTTAGATTCGAACCCGGGTCTCATTGTCAGAATGCGAACGTTCTAATCACATTATATGGTACCTACATTGTAAGAATTTAAACCCAGTAATAGAGCAGCAGCAAGTTTTCTTATTTTTTTCCGGCTTCTTGCTTCCCACTTAACTTTGATCTTCAAAAATTTAAATGTAATGTCAATTGTTATCTTCTGTCTTCTTAATTCTTGTTCTTTTATTGTCTTCTCTCCTTAATAGTAGTTTTTCTCATATTCTCTAACACTCAGTAACCCCTTGCATCCTAGTGGCTTTATTGCCTTTGATCTTCAAAAATTTAAATGCAATGTTAATTGTTATCTTCTGTCTTCTTAATTCTTGTTCTTTTATTGTCTTCTCTCCTTAATAGTAGTTTTTCTCATATTCTCTAACACTCAGTAACCCCTTGCATCCTAGTGGCTTTATTGCCTTTGATCTTCAAAAATTTAAATGCAATGTTAATTGTTATCTTCTGTCTTCTTAATTCCTGTTCTTTTATTAATCTCTATCCTTAATAGTGTTTTTCCTCATGTTCTCTCACACTTAGCAACAACTTGCGTCTTGGTGGCTTTATTGCTTTGCTTAGAGTGAAATGATTAAAAAATTTTTTAAATATTTTAAACTTCAATATCGATACTTTTTATAAGCTCTCCCGGAAGAAAAACCTCCTCTATGTTCTCCGTGTTGAAATGACATCGCTTAATCTTCAATATGACTCACAACCTGAACTGGAGTGCTGTGTCTGTTTGTGTGCGTGTGTGTATGTGTGTGTGCGTGTGTGTGTGTCTATGTGTGTGTGTGTGTGTGTGTGTGTGTGTGTGTGTGTGTGTGTGTGTGTGTGTGTGTGTGTGTGTGTGTTGCCAATACCAAACGGTTCAACGTGTCGTGCAACACAAACTCTCCAACTGTGAGTTAATCTTAGAGATTGTGTCGTGACGGTGACAGATAGCCACTTCATAGCTTCACAGAGCTTGCGGTCAAAGTTGATGAAAGCAGTGAGTGACCTATTTGACAATTTTGACCAAACGAATGGAGGAACACGTACTACAAAGGGCAAGCAAATCTAATAAAAGAACAAGTATTGCTGAGAGCTAGAAAAACGTGGGAAACCGTGATAGTCCATGTCGTGAAAAGGCATTGAACATAGTGAGAAAGAAAGAGAACAGAGAGAGAGAGAGAGAGAACAGAGAGATAGAGAGAACAGAGAAAGAAAGGGAAAAAGAACGAGTGATATAGAAACAGAGTGAGATAGAAAGGAAGATCTAAAAATGGATTAGAAGTTGAACGACATTCGTAGAGAGTCGAAACTGTTTTGGTTCCGGAAATAATCACATCGAAATGTTGGTTGTCGTCAAGAAATAGGGATTGAACCATAAACAGGGATGGTGCGTACTAGCCCAGAACCTCCCAAGTCTGATTGGGGTCCCCGGACAGTGCTTTGTGACCCTCGCTATCTTATCAATATTTGCTTTTTTCCACCTACATTTATATCAGTTACAAATTAAACTAACACAACTGACTATTTATTGTGGGGGACCTACCTACAAATGGACTCTTCCACACCTATACAATATGGCTACCAACCCCGTGACTGGAACAGTTGTATAAACTGTTCTTTGCTGTCGAACTCGGGACTCGGACGGGGCTTTGCCGCAGGGCAAAGTGCCGTCCGGAGAGGTAGACAGTCCCTAAACCCGTTTATACGGGTTGTAAATGGGCATATTTTTGGCCGAGCCTATGGGCTCGGTAAGCCCACATTAAGCCAGCCTTGTGCCACATTCGACCCGTGTGGTGGGGTTTCTAAATATCGAGTCACCCCGTGACTGGAACAGTTGTATAAACTGTTCTTTGCTGTCGAACTCTCCGCCTCGGCGTGGAGGAACTCGGACGGGGCTTTGCCGCAGGGCAAAGTTCCGTCCGGGGAGGTAAATAGTCCCTGAACCCATTTATACGGGTTCTAATGGGCATATTTTTGGCCGAGCCTAATGGCTCGGTAAGCCCACGTGAAGCCGGCCTTGTGCCACATTCTACCCGTGTGGTGGGGTTGTTAAATATCGAGTCACCAAGTGACTGGAACAGTCATTTAGACTGTTCTTTGCTGTCGAACTCTCCGCCTCGGCGGGGAGGAACTCGGACGGGGCTTTGCCGCAGGGCAAAGTTTCGTCCGGGGAGGTAGACAGTCCCTGAACCCTTTTATACGGGTTGTAAATGGGCATATTTTTGGCCGATTGTTAATTTTTGATGAAAATCTTTTGTTTTTAATTTTAGAAAATATTTTTACATCATATTTTCAGTACAAATATCCCCGAGAGTGATGTGGGCATTTCGATGTGGTGTAATGGTTAGCAAGCTTCTCTCGTTAGATCAATTACGACTGAATAGTAAGTTCAATTCTTACTGGATGCCCCATACTTTCGGCCTTGTGCCGCATCTAAGCTACGCTTAGAAAACTACCCGCTAAATATGCATGCGCGCGTGTGTGTAGTTCGAAAGAAAACCCTGTTGCATTTAAAGGCAGAAAAGTAACAAATGATCCTTTGGTCTTAATTGATATATTTAATCAAGATATTTCTTCTCATTATCGATAACATAATCCAGTAATTGTTAATCCATCGGGTGTAAAACTCTTCATGTTTCGATGTAACCAAACATTCAATATCAGCCTTAACCTGTTCGTTATTAATAAACTGTTTACCCTGATGGAATGATTTGAAAAGATGATAGCTAGATGGATCATGGTCAGGAAAGTAAGGAGGATTATAAAAAAAAACTTCTATATTTAATGCAATAATCTTGAAAATTGAGGTCAACACCGAGTGGTGACAGTCTGTTTCCTGCTTAAATGCAACCATTAGGTCATTGCGTTTACGCATGAAATAAATTATACTTTTATATTTACTTGCGCTCTATCCCTGTTATTGAGCACTTCTATAAATATAACATAACTTAAAATTATATTTTTATCATATATATATATATATATATATATATATATATATATATATATATATATATATATATATAGTCAAACCTAATGAGCCAGACAAACCTACCAAGGTTTCACTTAGGCAGATCGTCAGGGTCGGCTGGCTCGAGTTCGAAGGTTTTTCGACACGAGTATAGTTACCTATATATATATATATATATATATATATATATATATATATATATATATATATATATATATATATGTATGTATGTATGCATATATATATATATATTTTTTTTTTTTCTTTTGAATTTTCTCATATTCTCTAATGAGACTTTTTATTTGAAAATAGTTCCGAAATATGTATTGTCCATACGATGACCTAAATCTTTTTCACGCTGTCACATGATAAAAATCTACGCCATGCACGTGATATAACATCATCGCGTCTTTTGAATTTAAAAGGAATTTAACGTTTTTAGTTTGTAAAAAAGTAGCAACATGATTACGCTACAAGATAATTGGCAAATGTTTGTTTAAAAAAAAAAAAAAAAAAAAAAATTTTTGACTAAAATATTGACCCTGAAGATGAACAATGATGTTCGAAAGCGCTAGGTCATCGTATGGACAATACATATTTCGGAACTATTTTCAAATAAAAAGTCTCATTAGAGAATATGAGAAAATTCAAAAGAAAATATGTAAGACTATGTTGTCTTTAACATTCAACACTACATGTTTGAAAGAAAAGTTGCTGCCAAATTACACACACACACATATATATATATATATATATATATATATATATATATATATATATATATTAATACATGTTTCATTAAATAATATAGATAAGCGTTGTCTATATATTTTATGTAAGTTTTTTTCATATAGTCTGATAATCTTAATAACATTATCATTAAATAATGAAAGAAAATCACAATATTGATACATACTTTTTTTTATTTAATCCAATCTGAGCTTTCGGCTTACATAAGCCATTATCAAAGATGACAATTACACAATATATTTATGCAATACACGAACAAGAAATTGATGATAGTATTATTTGTTTACATGGATGATTTCCAAGCAACGATAAACACGTGCATATAAAACGCTGAAATGTATGTATATATATATATGTATGTATATATATATATATATATATATATATATATATATATATATATATATATATATATATATATATAGAGAGAGAGAGAGAGAGAGAGAGAGAGAGAGAGAGAGTGGTAAACAGAGAAAAGGGATGATTTAACAAGCTAAACTTTGCCCAATTCATGAGCAAATGAAAAGGAAATATCAACTGCAACACTCTGTTGTGTCAATGTTGTATTGAAGTCCTTGCTTTCATCTGTGTTTGGAAATATATATATAAAGTCGTCATATTATTTCGTAAATAATTATTCATTCATCAAAGACCCAATAAACCGGTGAAGTATAAACATTATGGTCAGCCATATGCAATAAGAATGACTGATACAGTCTCGTAACAACTGCTGTTATTGTTGGTGGCTCATGAACAGGTAAACTGAGGTTGAGTATTTCATTTTGATGCATTGAATGCTGCTGTTCTGAGCAAGGAGAAAGATTTGAATGACTTTCATAAAGGCCACCTTTTTTATTGCTAAGGACTATGTTAAAACATTTTCCGAAACGACGTAATTTGTTAAGTGCTCACGCCTAATTGTGGCGGGTACCTATTGGAAGTAGTCCAATAAAGTATTGGGCGGATAAGATTTATCGATGCGATAACATATTGGAGACTTTACTAAGTGCGAGATAACAGAATGCTTATCTTTACACAAACCGTAGATAGCTTTAATCAAAGTGACAAAAGAGATATGTCACAAAGAACCCACTCGTAGCGTTACACCATTCAGATTACTCATGCATAGCATTTTCACTATTCACCTTATCCATGCTAACCAATGCTACGAGAACGCTAGTGTCAGATGTGGACTTTGTATAGATATGCTGTTCGTCAGACATTTTGAAAATAAATTATCTGGTATGATATTCCAAGACGATCTTCTTCTTTTATGTGCCGTGTCCCTTCAGGACGTAAGCGATCATAGCTCTCCACTTCCTCCTATCCTTTATCGTTCTCAATATGTTTTGTCCTTTTGCTACTTCTCCCACACCCTGTTCTGCCATCCACTTGCCCGTTAAGTATGTCACGTGTTCCTTCCCCTTGTCCTTCTTTCCCTCTCTCGGCCCTGTGAGTATCAAATTTTCCAAGCCTTTCTTCCTCATTACGTGTCCCATAAATTTCAGCTGCCTCTTCTTTATGTTAAGTATAAGTTTCCTCTTTGTTCACATCCTCTCCAAAACCTTATCGTTTCTCACATATTCGGTCCATGGTATCCTTAGCAGAACCTTCTGTAGAACCATACCTCCGCTGCCTTGAGCTGCCTTCATCTTTGAGGAGACCGTCCAATATTGCCGTCCTGGGTATGACGATAAACTACATCCGCGTCCTGGGTAAGACGATAAACTACGTTCAACAGCAAGACCTCTGATCAGGAGCTTTTGAGGAGCGTAAAACCATCTCTTAATTGCCAGTTCGACCGTGACCCGGGGTGGTAGCATCTGTTAGGGTCCCAGCTATGGGCAAATAGTTAACCGCCAAACTGGGGTCAAAACACTATGAAAGTGTAAAAATAGATTTTAATACCAGAAATACTTTTTGTAAAAAAATTATTGCCAGCAACAAAAAATATTACCAAAAAATAGATTTATGAAGGAAAAAAATATTACCAGCAACAAAAAAATTGTCGACATTAAATAACCCATTGAGGTTGATATGCCGTAAACCAAACCAAACTATCGCTATGAATCTATTTCAAAGGTTTGTCGGCATTAAATAACCCATTGAGGTTGATATGCCGTAAACCAAACCAAACGAAACCAAACTATCGCGATGAATCTATTTCAAAGGTTTGTCGACATTAAATAACACATTGAGGTTGATATACTGTAAAACAAACCAAACCAAACCGTCCAACATTCGCCGCCGTAAAGGAGGACAGATATCTCCAGCAGTTCAGTACTATTTCTTTGTTACCAACGAACTTAAAATGCTGAACCAGGACTTGTTCGGAGCTCTCAGAGGTATCTGACTTTTAACTTTCAATGCTACTATGAATTGCACTGGACTCGGCACCGAAATGAGCAGATGAATTGCAAATAAGATACATGAACGTAACTTGTTATGGGCAAATATTTCTTTTACGTGCAGATGCACTTGGGAAGGTATGGATTCGTCTATTATTGCCCAGCTTAAAGCAAGTGCTATAAAAACCCGTGACAAGTTTAAATGAATTATGCGCCTAGATTTTAAGATAATATCGCGACTTATACTACGTTAAAACTTAATAATAAGCACAAATAAATTAAACAATTTACATTCATAGACATCCTCTGTCCTATTACCACCACCAAGAGGCACAAGGTGTTAGAAGAAAGGAAAAAAAGCAAGTTACTGTATACCAACTATGAAACTTTTGGTTGCAATCGAATATTAAAGAATGAAGCCCGAAAGTCAAAATAAGTTTCACACACAAACACACACACACACACACACACACACACACACACACACACACACACACACACACACACACACACACACACACACACACACATATATATATATATATATAAGTTATGGTAATTTACACACGCACGCATGGACTATCCCAGCTATAAATAGGAGCAGGTACTGCCTTTTGGAGAGGGAAGTCAGTCACCTCTGACAGTAGGACCGAACATTTTTGCTATAACACTCTCGTTTGTATATGTTTGTATTAATGTTTCTGCTAATATATTTGTTTAACTCAATTCCTCTCTTGTGTCTTTATTTCTGGCCCTAACAAGGCCACAAATATATATATATATATAATATGCGGATCTGTATGGGTAAATGTTTATGCTAATATCGGAGGGTCGGCGACTAAACCAGATACTCCATTTCAAGTTTTTGCGAGTGAGGCGGGTTGTTGGCAAACTTGTAGGATGAAAAATAAGACCTATCAAAGGTCAGATGAACTCTGGACGAGTCAATGAGCTGCTAACTAGAGGTAGTGTCTCAATAAATCACCGTGGAGAAGGCAACGGGAAACCATTCCACTCTCAATCCAAAGAAATACTAGGGTATTTAACTAACTGTTGTGGTAGGATCCACCTAATTTGCATAGTGGAGTACCGACCATATAAATATGGTTGGTACCGGGAAGAGAGGGGAACGAATCAAGAGATTCAACCAGAGACTCTGCCCGACTGCGACTCAGTCAACACATTCTCCAGGAACGGTCTTCCCAGGAATATACAAAAGACTATATGTAAATATTGTGTACACTTTCTTGTTTCAATACATTTTGTTCTAAGTACATTTTGTGTTGCGTTATTATTCCATGCATTAGTCAAGTTTCAACACTAACAAAATATGAAAACTAACGGTGTGAAAGCCGTTAAGTCTACTGAAATTAATTCCTTCTCCAGTAAGGAACGACATGTGCAACAAGTGTCACTTGACCGTCATCCAGCGGCTGTTAGCGTAAATGGTGTAAAACTTCCTGGAATTGATTCCTCGCTCGATAAGAGAAGACATGAATGACAAGTATCGCCTGACCGTCATCTAGTGACTGTTCACATCAAACAAAATATAATTCTCGGGAGATGGAAATATTAGAACGTTAAACTACTGTAGACAGTTAGAAAATGTAAATGGATGGCGGACTGTGTTTAGGAGAAATAACAGACAGACAAAATTTATTAAGAGCTACAAAGGACAGGAAGTTATGAAGAGCCATGATCGCCTACGTTCAGAGGGGATACGGCACATAAAGAAGGCCTGCTTTAGGTGTTCTCTAGATTCCCTGCCTGATCGGTTAAGCGCTGTTTTGTGGATGCATCGAGGATCATCACTTTATTGGGTAGGTGGTCATAATCTTTTTGGCTCATCAGTGGCATATTCATTGAAGATTTTTTGTGAGGATCGAACTCATGACACGAGTGAAATGGCATGCGAAACAAGTTTGTTATGTCCTGCTTTACGGTAGACAGCCAACACGAAGAGTTAACGTATACATTGATTTTGAGATAACTTATCCTTTAACATCGACGAAGTCTTTCATAGGTGGATTGAAGATCGAGATATGAGGTGCCCTAGACAATTCAACTGTCTTTTTCTGATTTTAAATATAAACGTCATTTCTTGTTTTCATTATCCTTAAAACTTCCTCGTTAATCACATATTCAGTCCATGGTATTCTCAGCATCGGTGATTTTTATCTATTTCACTATTCCATACTCCTTATCGATTTTACGTTAACTCATTCCTTGTGATATTGTATATGATTTTAATCCTCTTCTCCAAACTCACTTCTATCATGAATTTTAAAGTAACTATATGTTGTGGAGTAATTTCCACAATAGAACTTGTAGTCGGACTAAATGCGTCCTAAATAGGTTAAACGTACAGAAACGTTAGGAACTTGTAATAAAGTGTTACGCAGAGTAATCGAGTTGTGGTCGTTGAACACTACTCCTTTCGTTTACTACTGACTCCTACTTATAATAGGTGGGAGAGTCTATTATCTAGACAAGGTGTCTTTCACTATAACACTATATTAAGAAGTCAAGTTGAGGTTTTCAAATTTTATTCAATTGATATTTGGTTTATTTAACATGAAATATTCTCAAATTATTTATTTACTTTTTACATATCTTAAGCTCTTGCATACATATCTTAAACAGATCTTTTGTTGTCACAATGTGGGATATTTAAAAACAGCAGCGATAAAGGCAAAAATAAAAGTTTAGGGAAACTGAATGAGATCGGTTAGGCTGTGCGTCCAGACACGTCGGGCGACCAAAAACTTCAAAATTCAAATATTTTAAAACTTAAAATATTTTTAAAGATGAAAATTTTAAATTTACCATTCCCACATCTTCAGCGCCTTCCCTCGGTGCATAATTATGACCCAGGTTTACATTTATCTCTCCCCCTCCTCTCCACATATATAATTTCATCAATAACAACACTACTTTAGCCTAATGAAGTTATTTAAGAGGTCGGAATGTGTTGCACAGAAATGTTTCACTTTGGCTTTCAATATTTTTAAATCATTTCACCCCAAGCAAGGCGGTAATGCCACAAGAACATGGGGGGCAACAGCGTGCGAAAGGGGAAGCGAAAAAGAAGATTGAGAATAGGGAGGATTGACAAAAATGAACAAAGTTCAAGAAGAGAGAAGAAATTTTTGAAGATTGTAGTTATCAGGTTTCGAAGATTGTAGCTACCAGGTGAGAAGTACGAGAAAAGAAACTGTTGGATTAGAATTGGCGATTGCATTTAGCTATTTCGACAATAAAATGGTGGGACCTAGATGCCAATCTAGTAGAACGTTTAAATTCAAACTCTCTGCGTCTGGGCAGGGACGATCCTCAAAACAGGCTACGTCGAAGGGCTGAGTCTCGTCTCGAGAAACAGCTACCCGACCCCGTTTTATACGGGGTCTACGGGGAATTTTTGACCGAGCCTACGGGCTCGGATATCCCACATTAAATTCGGCCTTGTGCCACATCTGACCGAATGGGGCGGTTGATAGATATCCTGCAGTTGGAGATTCATTGTGGAATTCACTTGACTCACTTCTAGCAGTTGACTACTACTTCTACGCGCTGCTGGCAAATCTTATATGTGTTGTTCGTGTCCTAAGTATAATCGTTCATTACCAACGTTTGTGTAATTATTCTCTACCGTAACCTTCCCTAGTTTACAACAATAATGTTCTCCGATATCTTCAACCAGGAAGACGTTGATTATAGGGGATGCAAAATTGCTCATAACCTTTGCATAACCTATTTATTTAGTATCATCATGCACTCAGATTTGCATCTTTCTTCAGAGTGTATTAATAGGAATATGCCAACTATCTCTACAAACCTAAATGACTACAGATACTGCGACTGAAATTTTATTGTCGCATATTTAGATTATCTAACTAGAAAATAAACAATTCGAGTTTTTAGCAGTGTCACATTTTCTTTTGTCGTATCACATCATGTTTTTTGTTTTTTTATAACATTCTTTATAACCCATTTAGATATCATGTCCAGGTTTGCATTTATCTCGATCATCACGTTTATTTTTTTTTTTTTTTGCAGAACATTTGCGACAGTAACTAATTTAATTTAGAGTGAATATAAATTTCAATTTTTCGTTGTTTTTATTTTATTTATTTATCGCTGGTGCATTTGACTGCAAATTGACTTATTTATAACTTATTTGTGTGCTACAAAAAGACACTGAAATTTCATTGGACGGGACGAATAATCAAGGAAGTTTTAAAGAAAATAGCAACACAGAGAACACTTACACTCAGAATCATGAAAAGACAGCTGATATTACTTGCATATAATGAGGGAAAAGTGCTTGGAAAACTTAACCCTCACAAGGCATACTGAAGTCAAGAGATTTAGGGGAGACATTAGCAAAGGTTTTGATGGGATTATAGTGGTAGTGTGTGCGCGCGTGTGTGTGCTCACGTGCGTGAAATTAAGTAGTCAGTTTGCTCGAGGAATTAAATCTCCCCCAGCGGAGAAAAATTCCGTGTTGTCTCTACTACATCCGGTAAAAAAAGTAGTAGTATTTTCCTTTCATACCTCTGATTGCCACGCAACCTAGCGGTATTAAAGGAAAGTCGATTGGGAGGCAAGGTGGGGTAATTGCGCAGTGTCAACGCAGACCGATCTAGAATGCTATGTGTAGCATAAAGTTACTTTCATATGGCACAAGGTAAAATAAAAATAGGAAGAATGTATTGCGCCAAGCCACCAAAATAGGCACGAGCTAGCTGCCTTGAAAAACCTAGGGATCGAACTCCGATCACTGGCTTAAATGAGAAATTTGTTGTGTAAACCAAACCTTTACCTACACTTTTGACCCAAGTGAAAAGTGAATATATGTCTCCTTATCTAATAATTCATTGCAATATCTGCTTACGGCCATATCACATTGAAATAGCAGTTCTCGTACGATCACCAAAGTTCAGCAACGTTGAACCTGTTCAGTATCTAGATGGGTGACCGCTTTAGAATACCAAATGCTGTGAGCTTTGATGTACACTTAGTGTAATAGATAACGGCTCAAAATTGGAAATCGGAGTTCCAATCCCAGTCGGGTTTGTTATATTCACTTACGCGTAAATACCCTTGGGAAAGGTAGGAATCCATCTCTTCTCGCCCCGGCTATGGGTTAATTAGTAAGACTTGTATCAGTAAATCATTATTTTCTCCAAAATATTCTTACAGTCTAAAAATATTTTCTGGGTTTAAATAACCTGTAAAAGGTTGATAAATCATAAAAACCAAATAAAAAAATTATTTATGTCCTATAAAACATTGTTTATGCCCTATAAAACATTCCACATTAAATAAATTAATAGAGGTTGATTGGAGTAATGGATAGCGGCTCGAATTGAGAAATAGATGAGCCGAGTTCGAATTCCAGTCGAATCCGTTACATTCACTTCCGTGCTAATACCCTTGGAAAAGGTATGAATCCTCTTCTTCTCACCCCAGCTATGGGTGAATAGCAGAACAGACCGGGTTCTATAGCCCTAGATGGCAACTGGTCTACCGCAGAAAGAAATGGCAACCTACTGCGGGAAAAAAAATCTGCCTCGTCAGTCATGCATCGAAAAGATACATGGTCATCTAAGTGTGTATCACATAATGGACTGATGTCATTAAATAGCAAATAACTTTTTTATCACTGTTAATTTGCCTGGTTTGAAAGAGACAATCGGCAGATTCTCGTCAGTTCTAAGATAATTATTTTGTGATTTTATGCAAAACAAAATAAAACTCGACAGTTTTCGAAAAGCTGAAAGAGAAAATGGTGGACGTACGTCCATTCAAGTGTCTCATAAGCTATATGTCTTTGTTTCTCTGAGATAACTTCCTTTTA
The DNA here is from genome assembly GCA_964036315.1 of Acanthosepion esculentum. Taxonomy (NCBI): domain Eukaryota; kingdom Metazoa; phylum Mollusca; class Cephalopoda; order Sepiida; family Sepiidae; genus Acanthosepion; species Acanthosepion esculentum. The sequence goes on from OZ038512.1 coordinate 40,954,899, forward strand.
TCACGACTCAAGGACAAACCTACAGAAATAGTAACAATGCAGACATTTACGTCGCATTGCTGACATTCGCAAAAATGTTCATTTTATTAGCGACACAGACTTAAAGGATTCATTGTCAATATGAACATAACTTTACAAACAGGCCACCACAAAATGGGGAGGGGCTAAATCAGATATTAAGTCTTAAAGTTTCCTGATTAGCTACCTGGCAACTCCTATTAGCTTAAACTTAAACATAAAGGCGCAATGGAACACGTGAATGGCAATGCCTGATCACGACCTTACACTTACAGGAAGAATAAAGAGACCCAGCATTGTTCAAGTCTGCGAATGGGTGAAGCAAGCTTGGGTTAATATTAGACCAGAAATTGTGAAATCTTTTAAAAAGTGTGGCATTAGCAATACTCTCAATGGAACGGAAGATGACGCATTATTTAACGGCGATGATAGTAGTAGTGAAAATGTATATCAGAGTCTTGATAACGAAGACGACGAATTTTATGGATTTGAAGATGAATAAAATTTTAATGGTAACTCTATTATTTTGCTCAATTGTAATAATTACTTGATTTTTATTTAATTTTCTTACCTTTGGATATAATAAAGTTTTTATAGGCTCGTGTTCTTTTTTTCTTATTTTTCGTTTTATTGTAATCACTTTGACGTTTAACACCAACGGAATTGGTGACTAACAACGTTCAAGCCTGTTCTAACCAATAAATAGTAAAATCAACAACGTTTTAAACCAACATATTTGGTACCATCGACGTACAAATACCAGCAACAACAGAAGTGCTACACCCGATGTTTAATTCAGCGGCAGCAAAAATGAGTACTCCGACGTTCCTACGAAAAACAAAATCTGGAAACCCTGACGTCTCAACATAATGGATAACTCCGACGTCTCAACCAAAATTTCTCGTTCGTCACCACGTGCGTACACACAGACTAAATATCAGAACATAACCACTAAATGTGACGAAAATTAATTATTTCGAAATATCGAGGACAAGTGACAACAAGCCTGAATCTTCAAACAACTTTCTACGGTATTTTCTACCGCACAGCACCATGGAAGCAAACCCAAGTTTCACTGACATGAACGTACACACTTTTCTCTGGACGACTCACTGTTCCAATTACATACGATGCGTCATCACTGTGAGAATTTGCATGCACGTTATTCGTCGCTACTAATATTGCAAATTCCACATTTTCTCGCTACTTGCAACTGGTCATTGCAATCGCATCCTGTTCAATCCTGAAACTCAAAAGCGCGCGCAAACAATTAATTCTACACCACGTGGCGACATCTTACGCCATTGCTTGCTTACCATGCCTTAACATTATTTCGAACGGTCCACTCTTTCGAAATCATTCTTCGAACGACTCACTGTTTCGAACAACATTTTCAACGCTTCTTTCACATAAAATTTGCTGTAAAGATTTATTTAATCACGAATAAGCGAATTTTATTTTTCAACCTCGCCATGACATTCAACAGATCGCCTGCGCAAATTCGACTCACTGAATTTTGCAGATCTTCGACAGTCAACAGATCGCCTGCGCAAATTCGAGAATTAAGCTAGCTTCTCAACCAATTCAGTGATTCTTCTCAATCTCTTTAACAATTCGGCGATTCTTCTCAACACACTTGGGCATTCTATTCAACACAACGTAAGCTGACAATAAACTTACGATGACAATAAACTCACGCGTACATTACGATGACAGCACATTCACGCATACATTACGTCGACATACTCACATTGTGCTGCACACATGCCCACAAGCACACACTATGCTTTGACATATTAAAAGTTTTAGTTCCCGCAACTTTTAATCTCCAGGGGGTAATTGTGCAATCTTCCACGACAGCCAGTCTACCCTCCGCTGGAAATGCACTCTTCTTGTATCCATTGGTCGATCACCGTAAATCCGGCTTGCTGATTGGTCAGCTTCGACCAATCAGATCGCTCCCACGCGCACGATCATATTACGCGCCATTCTTCCCGGAGCCGAGGGGCCGTTATAAAAACCGAAGAACACGTGTCACGCCGAGCAGACAACGACCAATTTCGACCGCTCACACATTGGCAAAATGTAACGCTCAAGGAACTCCCGTCTTTGACTAACGCAGTCAGACGTTAAAGAACTTTCGAACTTAAAACAAACTTTGCTTACGTAAAGTGAACAAGAAAACATTCACTACTAAATAAGTCAAGAACTGTACATCAACTTACGCAAGTACAAATTTAATATCAAACTATTCGTTATGAGCTTAGGTACAAATATATCAAGTTAAGGGTACGCAACTTCAGTTGTCCTAAACCAATCTAACACTACTTCTAATATTACACGAATATACTGAACATTAGAACAATCTCGATATTTTAATACAAACAACATTAACACACCAACTTTTCGACAACATAAAAACATCATTGTAAATATAGTTTGATTGTATATAAATGTTTGTATTATTTGAATTGAATTATTGCCTTGTTTTGTTCCACATTTTTAAACATTTTTTATTGTTGAGGATGAATGTCAAGAACACACCAGCCTAACAACCAAAAACCTTCTGATATCACTTAACACATTCTACTCGTTCCCAACAATGTAATTGGATAGGTACTTATGTATTTTTAACGCATTTAAACTTACAAATAAACAACAATTGCAAACTTGCATATACAATTAGAAAGATACATCTACAATTAACAAAAATCTATATCAAGAAAAACAATGTGAAATATTTAGCATAATTATAACATAATATCGAATTATTTTATGTTAGACAAAATAAATGTAAGCTGAACTTTCTTCTTTTTACACACGTCATAAAGATCTTGAAGGCGCTTGTTTACCCGTTCTGTACAATAATTTGTTCTGTGAATTTCCTGTTTCCATTGTTCTTGATTTCAAAACTTTTTCAGAACTTAGCCTGTTTTTGTAGAATAAATGCCAAAAGAACTAATATTGCTCTACAAGTCCATCTTGTGTTACGTATCTGTTGAAACTTCTCTTTATGGAATCTTCCATAAGTTTTTATAGACTCGTGTTCTTTTTTTCTTTTTCGTTTAATTGTAATCATGGCTTAATTAACCAAAATAACACTTTATACTTTTTCAATTATAATGATGTACTTGTATAGTACTTATGTATTTTTAACACGTTTAAGCTTACAAATAAACAAAAATAAGCAAAAGCTGAACTTTCCTTTTTAGAGGCACTTGAAGGCACTTGATTGGCCGTTCTCCACATTGATTTGTCATTGTAATTTTTAATGTATTTACCTGTTTATATATATAACATAATATACAAACTTTCAAATAAACAAAAACTGCAAACTTGCATATACAATTAGAAACATACATCTACAATTAAGAAAATCTATATAAAAAAAAACAATGTGGAATATTTAGCATAATTATAACATAATATACAATTATTTTGTTTTGTTAGACAAAATAAATGTAAGCTAAACTTTCTTCTTTTTACAGACGTCATAAAGATCTTGAAGGCGCTTGATTACCCATTCTGCACAATAATTTGTTGTGGAAATTTCCTGTTTCCATTGTTCTTGATTTCAAAACGTTTTCAAAGCTTAATCTGTTTTTTGGGGTTTTTTTAGCTTGCAAGCTGCTACATAGCTTCTGATAGTCAGCTGCATTGTACATTTGATCAGTAAACCAATGATCCGCCCAGCTACAAATAAATCTACACATTTCGAGTAGCGAGTCTCTTTTCTCTGGTAGAAGAATAAATGCCAAAAGAACTAATATTGCTCTACAAGTCCATCTTGCGTTACGTATCTGTTGAAACCTCTCTTTATGGACTCTTCCAGTTTCTTCGAAAAAGCTGAAAACTCGAGTGATATGAAATAGAAATTTCATATCACTCCATACTACTGTTTCAGTAATCTCTTCTTTAACATTCTTGAAAATCTTCTTGAGCTGCTCATAGTTATTTACAAGTTCATGAATAAATGGATATTCGATACTGGGCGAGGTTTTGTGTCCCCCAAGTTCGTCATCTATTACTAAACAAAGAACTCGGTCAAGATCATTACGTTGACAGCCAATGATTCTTCCAGTTTCTTTTGAGCATATAGACTTTGTAACTGAATGATAATTCCATTCCCGTTTCCAGTGTTCACATTCGCCATGTTCGCAACAATCATCCTTATGCTCTCCCATAAATTGTATTCGTCCATTATTCCTTTGGCAACAGTATCCGCTTTTCCACTTGGAAGATCTAAGGCTTCTAACTTAAGTTCTCTTCTTTTATGCTTCAAAACAAGCACTTGATATTCCTGGCCACCAGTTTGTTTAACATGAAAATGCAATTACCAATTTTCTAAGTGTAGTGTTTTCTTTATTTCTTTATGTTTAACAGCTCCTTTAATACTGGATCTGTAAATACCAGATTGAGAACGTTAATCCTTTCTGGAGATAACTGCTGACAGACATTTGCTGCTCTGCTGGTTGATAAGTTTGAAGATGTTAATAATTTGGTCACAGTTTTGGTTTTGCTATACTTCCTTTTTCTTGTGGGTGGTTCTTCAGAACTTTCAGATTCTTGATATTCCCTCTCTGATTCAGAATTTGTTGTTGTTACTGTTGTTGAAGTTTGCTTCAAAGTCACTTTTCTTCTTTTGGATAGATGAATAGTATTTGAAATCGTAGTCTTTCCAACTGTATATCCAACATGTCCTTTGCTTTCAATCTGAAGATTATATAACTGTCTGTCCTTACTACACAGCCATTCAACATTTTCTTTTGGGGTGTCAAAAATGTCATCCAATAGATCATATTTATCTTGCTTCCAGTGTTCACATTTATATTGTACTTCTCTTCTTTCATTCTTCAAAACAAGCATTTGATATGTTTGGCCATCAATTCATTTACCATCAAAATGCAATGACTAATTTTCTAAGTGTAGTGTTTTCTTTATTTCTTGAAGTTTAACAGTTTCTTTAATAGTGGATCTGTAAATACCAGATTAAGAAGGTGTCTTGATGTTAATCCCTTTTGAAATAACTGCTGACAAGCATTTGATGCTTTACTGGTTGATAGGTTTCAAGATGTTAATAATTTGGTCACAGTTTTGGTTTTATTATACTTCTTACTTTTTCTTGTGGATTCTTCTTCAGAAATTTCGGTCCCTTCCTATTCACTCTCTGATTAGCTCTCTAATTCGGTAATTGAAGTTGCTGTTGAATTTCGGTCCAACTTCACTTTACAAAAAATTAAAATGTCATAACCCTACGAGGCTGGCATCCCGTTCCCACCCCTCACCGTTGAAACTGTTAGATGTAGACGTCTCTTCTATTCCAATAGCTTCATGTCTCGCACATCTCGCCTGTGGAACTCCCTTCCTTATTCCTGTTTCCCTGACAAATACAATCTCCAACTATTTAAGTGTAACGTCAATCGACATCTCCAGTTGCCTTGATCTATCCACTTCCCTTCTCCACATCCTTTCACCTTTCATTCCTATCTGCTCTCGCTCCAAATCTACTGTAACCCCTTGCGTGCTAGTGGCTTCCAGCCTTGCTTGGGGTGATAAGCTTAATATATATATATATATATATATATATATATATATATATAATCGACTCTCCCGTCGAATTCGACGTATGAGGGTCAGGCAGATCAGTTCCTAGAAACTGAGAGCCCGACACCGACACATGAGATTTGATTATAGTGGTGAAGGCTTTGTGCAGGGCCATCCACACTTTTTGGAGGGACGAATACAGGGACCTGGTGCAGCGAATGCCACAAGGTTCCCAAACGACCCTCCGCAGGTTTTGAATTCAGAGTTGTCCTTCTCCTAGACCAGTTGCCATCCAAGGCTATAGAACCCAGTCTGTCCTGTTATTTACCCATAGTTGGAGGGAGAAGAAGAGGATTCACACCTTTCCCAAGAGTATTGGCACGTAAGTTAATGTAATGGATTCGACTGGAATTCAAACTCGGCTCTCCGATTCCTCAATCCAAGCCGTTATCCATTACTCCATTATATATATATATATATATATATATATATATATATATATATATATATATATAGTAATCGTTTCACCCCAAACAAAGCCACAATGGCACGAGAACTCGGAGGTGGGCACGCTACAGGAAGTGATAAAGAATGAGAAGATTGAAAATGGGGAGGACTGAAGAAATGATAAAAAAAAGGAACAGGCTTCAAGAAAACAGAAGATGGTGATTGATGTCGCATTTAAATGTTTGAAGATTGTAATTGACTGGCAAGTAAGAAATCGGAAAGGAGTTCCACAGAAGTCCGAGGAAAGGAACTGCTAGAACAGAAATGTCGGTTGCATCTAGCTAGTCTAGTCCAACAGTAAAAATGGTAAGACCTAGTTGCCAATCAAGTAGCACGTTTAAACTAATGAGCTAAGGATAAAAAGCTCATCAGAACAGTTTCCACGAAAATATGTGTAGAACAGACAGAAGGAAGCCATGTCACGTCGGTGAGAAAGTGAATGGGGACGAGATGCCTGGTCGGGATCGATAGTATTGGAAATACTTCTCTGCATTTTGTCAAGAATCTCGAGACGAACAGTAGGAGCACCAGGCCAGATATGCCAATAGTAGTCAACACAAGGACTAATGGTAGATTTATAAATGTGCAAGACGGATTCTGGCGATAAAGAATTTTGGGAGCGATACAGTGAATCAACCTACGTAGCAATTAACTCAATATAGTCGCTCAACTTCGTGTGAATGTGAAAACGTGAGACCAAGAAGGCGATACTGTCTATATTTCTGAGACCGCCATAACCAGGTATTGGAGAGGGGTATTAACAGGAGATAACTGATAACTGACATCCATTAGACGTGGCACGTGAAACTAGAACAGTCTACCCCAGTGAGCGAAATAAAGGGTTCACTTCGACATTCCAACCACCTGAAGAAGGCCAGAGCGTACAACGACCGAAACGTTGTGATAAATATGGCGACAAAGATGAGGACAATAGTCCGAATAATGTAAATAGTGTACAAGAAGGCGTAGTGTTGCTCTCTTGGAAGGAAACAAATATTCGTACACATACAATTTGGAATGTCGAAGTGAACATTTCACAGGGGTAGATTGTTCTAGTTCCACGTGCCATGTCTAATGGGTGAAGTTATCAGTTATCTCCTATTAATTCCCCTCTCCCCCGCCTTCACCAGGTATTGAACTCACACTCTTTTGGGTTCTGTCGCTAACGCCTTTATCCACTGTGCTGTGTGTCCTTGAGGACATCTGTGTATGAGTTTCTGGGACTTATAAACCTAATGTTTTCAGCAACCGTTTTTACTGGTGTTCATATTGCAATTTTTGCTGTAATCATTGTATAGTTTTTACCATAGCTCATATTGCAATTTTCGTGGTCATTATTACTTTTCTCTGGCACTCCTTATTACTAGAACAGTCTACTCCAGCGAGCGAAATAAAGGGTTCACTTCGACATTCCAACCACCTGAAGGCCGGAGCGTACAACGACCGAAACGTTGTAATAAATATGGCGACAAAGATGAGGACAATAGTCCGAATAATGTAAATAGTGTACAAGAAGGCGTAGTGTTGCTCTCTTGGAGTTCAGCATCAGACAAATACAGTGGGAGGAAACAAATATTCGTACACATACAATTTTTTAAATTTATTGTATTTCCAACTAATGAATAAACATACTTTTCATATAATTAACTGTACACAGACGCATAACATATTTATTATTGTAAAAAGTACAATAATTGGGGCACAAGGCCGAAGGGGAAGTGGAGAAAGGCTGGTCTTTCCTAACTATCCTAGTCAATCACAATCACGACCCATTTATCTCATACAATTTATCTAATTACTACAAGAACTCACCCATCACCATTCAATCCTGCATATATCATAGTACCGCATATTCACAGGGGAAATACAAAACACCCCATGATATAAAAAATTGATGAAAGTCCAAAATATATAAAAATTTCATGATGGAGAGGGGATGAACCCAGAAAATGAACTAAAAAATTACTTTTTTTTAGTTCATTTTCTGGTTTTATCCCCTTTCCATCATTTCATGATTCATGAAATTTTTATATATTCTGGACTTTCATCAACTTTTTTATATCATTATAAAAAATTATAAAAAAGATACAACTAAAACAAAACAAAAGTTAGTAGGACCTGTCCACCCCTCAAAATAATGAGTGGCCGCTGTATTCTGCCGATAGACAGAATCAATATATTTATTATTGTAAAAATACAATAAACGTGGCACAAGGGGAAGTAGGGAATTTCTGGTTTCTGTTAACTATCCTAGTCCTAGTTAATCACAATCACGACCCATTCATCCAATACAATTTATCCATTTACCACAAGAACGCATCCCTCACCACTCAGTCCCGCATTACCATACAGTACCATTCGGCTGTGTGCCACATCTAAGTTACGCTTGGAAAAAACTTTGGGCACCTCGACCTGGTGTAATGGTTAGCAAGCTTGTCTCGCTAGAACAATTACGACAGAGTAGTAAGTTCGATCCTTATGCTCTTTATTTCGACCTCTAAGCTAAGCTTGGAAAATCACTATACCACAATACCACACATTCACAGGGGACCTACACAATACACCGTAGTATAAAAATCTGTTGAAAGTTCATAATAAAAAATATATAAAAATTTCACGAATCATGAAATGAGGGGCTGGGAATGAACTCCGAAAACTAGCAAAAGATTATAACAAAACAAATTAAAACAAAACAGATGTTTAGTAGGACCCTCAAAATAATAAGAGTAGTCGCTGTATTCTGTCGATAGACAGAATCAAGAAACACGCTCACTAATGGAATGGGAAGGTAAAAATAAATGACGTAATGGGAAAATCAAATGCTGACCCAGCCGAGATGAAAACAAGGGACAAAAACAAACTGGGAATGTTAGGAATCTAGACATGGAGCGTAACAAAAGAAAATGACGAGAACAGGCCGGGCGCAACATTTATTCACATTAACTAGGAAAACAAATAGTGTTTCACTTAACCAGGGGGAGGGTTCACAGGAAACCGCCCCGTTGGGACTAAGTGAACTTAAAAAAGGAACTGAGTGTTAGCTCCTTTTACATGAACCAAGCTCGCTACTTTCACCCACCTTTCGCTGAAATTTGTCGATACCAACAGTGCTGATCTTCACCTTCAGTTGATACTGAAAGAATCCAACCAGAGCCTCATAAGAATAGCGTTCGTATCGCAAGATTCCCTCTACTCGCCTCATCCAAATCACGATTCGAACCACGGCTAACAGCATCAGAAACACCATTCGTTTCTCCCCAGAATATGGGGGCGACACATTATCGCACACGTATGCGAGATCGATGAGCACGAGAATATCGGGACCGATACGAACCGTCAACTCGCCACACAGATGCATAATAACTAAATATGCATAGAAAACAAAAAAAAGTTGATTTAATAGAAATAAATCCCATTCAGCTATTTTAATGGGTACAATCTTTTTTCGTACAATGCAGATTTCAGATTTTTAAATTCCTTTAATACTCTGTATTATTTATTCAAGAGGAATATTTTAGAACGTTCCAATAACGTGGTTGTAAAGAAAAGAAAAAAAAAGACAGTCAACTTATAGTAGCAATAAACGTCTGAAATAGATTTCTTCTGTCTCTCGGTCACAACACCTGTAGCCAAATCACAGTTCAAACGATAGTCCGTCGTAACAGTCCAACAGGCAACGTAGAAACGACAAGATGGGGTCACCACACATCCAACCTTCACTTCTCACCAGCAAAAACGTGTGTTCATCCACCAAGCTCAGAAAATCCAAATATCCCACATAAGCGAAAAAAAAAACGACTTTTGTTCACCGAGAGATATTTCTGATTGGTCACGACATTCAGGGGAGGGAAGAACATTAGCATAGATTCTGGTCCTTAAAGTTGATTTTTGCTAACTACTTTTTGGTAATTTTTCTTCGGCAGATCGCACACAAAACACGAACTCTTTTTCGAGGTAAATGATTATCTCTTTCACTACAGTTTTCAGTAGTTATTTTTAGCCTAAAAATACAAACAGAACATTCTGTAATTGATATTACTCCTGCTGGGGTGTTGTTTCTCGTTCAGCTAAGTTTTGCCTGACGAGGATTTTTTGAAGAACGGTCAGTTGACGTTAAGTTAATCGTTTTGTTTCGTTTTCTTTCTGTTATCATTGAAACTTTTTGAACTTTTGATTTTTCAGTTTATTGCTTTGATTTTTCTTTTTTTAATGCCTTTTCGTGTTTTTTTGTTTTGGTCCTGTAAAGGCGGTGAATTTGGAGACGGTGAACATGGAGAAAACGTCACTGCAAAAACTTGGCCTGGGGTGAGGGCATACCCCAAAAAGATGCCAAATATTATGAAGCCCTAAAAGAAAAATATGAGTCCTACATTAAAGGGAATGAGTTCCTTATCATCCCAGAAGCAATTGACACAATGAAGACAAGGATGATCTCCCTGCTGACCACCGACGTAGGAATCCGAAGACTGATTGGCGTCAGGAGCGAAACTATGGAGGAAACATTAATGAGCCTCAAGATAGGCCCCAAAATTCTGACCAGAAGGTCAAACGTCCTATAGGATATCTTGTTGGCTACGGAGGAAGAAGCGAACAAGCTGGCGGAAAGCACCCTGTCAACGAAATCCGTCCGCCAACAAACTGAGTTCTTGGGGACGAGAAGGACAAAAGTGACCGTCCATGGAGTCCCAGTGGATATCAACGCGGATAGGCTGAGGGCCTTTTTTACACGGTACGGTGAGGTGGAGGAGGTCTTGGCAACAATAAGCAAAGCTGGGGTCTTTATTCTCCAGGTCACTTTGACACGAAAAGTTTTGGAGATACCCAACGTGTTAATGTGCTGGGAGAGGAATGCCGTGGTTGTAGAAGGACGTCCCTACTGCTGTTCAATCGGTGCAGTGGAACATATGCAAATGCATATCTCGGCAAGAACGCGGCGCCACGATCCAGCCAAGCAGCAGCGGTAGTGTCCAGCGAGGTTCCTGATGGAGAATGGAAAGAGATGGGGAAGAAGGGACAAAAGGCGCCAAGACCGCCACCCCCTGTAAGAGGCCCCACAGCGACCACAACCCAAAGAGCGGGCCGGATCCAGAAAAGCAGAACCAACCGCAGCCTCAGCCCACATAAGGGCAGCAACAAGAAAAAGGGGATCAGCAACCATAGAAGCAAGAACAGCAGCTTAAGGCAAAAAGCTGCAACAAGAACAACAACTGCAACGACAACAGAAAACAACGGAAACAACAGCTTGAACAAAGGTGTACGTACTCAGATATGGAGGTGGGTGGGGGGGCAACCACAGTCCTCCTCTTTGAGGGAGGAGGAGGGAGGAAAAGGAGGATAAACCACAAAGAACGAGGCAGGAA
>OZ038512.1:40966527-41051527 GCA_964036315.1 Acanthosepion esculentum
CAATCACAAGAAATCCCATTTAGATCCATTATTTAAGATTACCTCTATCGACGAAAAGTCGGTGGAGGACCCCCAGGCATCATTACATGCATATGGAACACCAGGGATACCTGAAAGTGTGGTACCACTTGTACGGAGTCAAGGACGCCTTCCCAGAGTATTGTGTTGGAATCGCCCGAACTGAAAAAGCTGGCCAAATTTTATGCAGGAAAGGTCTCCGTACTTCTCCACCCCTCGTTATATAGGCCAGTAAAGCTAACCTATCCCATGGACGTTGGTGATATTGTCCTAGATGGACGGATGACGTCGAAGATCGGCATGGGGTAGCCTAGGACAATCAGTCGGAAGTTTTACCTCCATAAATTTCCGTTCAGTATGTGAAAAAGGTTGGTGTTTTTCTTCTTTTTTCTGTCTTAAATCCTGTCTATCAAGATAGCCAACCTGAATGTGAATGGCTTGAGGGATCGGGGTAAAGTTACGTGGTTGCTTCGTGACCTCTTGTCGTTCGATGTGGATGTCGCCGCGATCCAGGAAACTCACTTTGTTTGCAACTTTGATGTTTGTGTGCTCTTTAGCGACTTTGTCATTTATTCAGCATAAGGGGACCAAAAGGCTAGAGGTGTTTCTTTGCTGGTTAAGCGTACCCTGGATAGGAGGGTGGACCTTGTTTATGTCGATGCCGAGGGCCGGCTGATCGTGGCCGATATTTCTGTGAAAAGTGATTCGTTTCAGATCGTTGCGGTTTATGTACACAACGACTGAGAAGAGCGTGTCTCGTTTTTTCGGCAGCTGGGGCCGTTCCTGGTGGATTCAACGCGCTTAGTCTTAATGGGGGACTGGAATGCCGTCCTGAAACACAAGATAGACAGGGGACGTGGAGATAGCAGGAGGCCGGGCGATCAGAGCTTGGTTGATCTGATCGGCGAGTTTGGTCTTGTCGATAGATACTGGATTGATCACCTTGGGGGGAATATGTTGACGTGGGCACTTAAGTGGCCGTCTACCTGGCTAGCTAGATACTTGGATAGAATGTTAGTCAGAAGATCCGATATAGAACTACTAGATTGTCCCACGTTCCATTGTTCGAACCACAGACTTATCTGTACCCAAGTGGCATTAGTCTGTAGGTCTAGAATGGCTGGCTACTGGAAGTTCAATCTGTCTTTACCGGACAGGTTGGACTTCCAGGAATAGCTAACTACCTTAGTGAAGTGGGAACTAGTCGGGACGATTATTGGGAATAGGTGGTGGGAGAGGCTTAAAGATAAGATTAGGGTCTTCACCACCGAATTTAGCCAGCAGCTCGCACTAGATAAGGTTAACAAGTTGAAGGATATTAAAGATTGTCTTTCCCGGGCGGAGGCGGGGAGTGATCTAGAGATAGGCTTAGCTAGGGAGGCCCTGCAGCGTTTGGCTAGCAAGCGCTACCAGGGTCAGGTAATTAGGCATAAGTTAAGCAAGATGTCTTCCGAAACTGTGAACATGAGCGCAGAATTGCGCAAGGAAGAGATTCATCGAGGTTCCGGTCGTTACATTCGAAAGGTTAAGATCCCGAAGCGGCGTATTCTGAGGTCGACTGACGATATGTGCGAGGCGTTTCGGCGGCATTTCGAGAGCCGGTTCACCAGGGAGCCTGGTCTCAGTGATCTTCTTGATCAGAGGTTCTCCAAACTATGACCCTCGGGCCACATCTGGATTGACATAAGGCTTTGTTTCTTTGTAACTGACGTTGAGTCTGATCAGTACTCTGATCGGTGACTGCTGGGGATACCGGCTTCTGTAAGCAATGCTACAGGCCTAGCAATCTGGCGATGGGTGCAATCTTGCTACTTATATTAACAGAAGACCTCGATATGTGGAGGTGCTTCTGGACTGACAAATCGCAAGACCTACCTGGACCTGGATGAGGGTGAGTGAATGCGACTGTCGTATTTCTCTTTTCCAACCATATGCTGATTACAGACTGTTGTGGTAGGATCCACCTAATTTGCATAGTAGAGTACCGACGATATAAATATGGTTGGTACTGGGAAGACAGGGAGGCGAATCAAGAGATCCAACTAGAGACTCTGCCCGACTGCGACTTAGTCAACACATTATCCAGGAACGGTCTTCCCAGAAATATACAAAAGACTATATGTAAATATTGTGTACACATTCTTGTTTCAATACATTTTATTCTAAGTACATTTTGTGTTTGCATTATTATTCCATGCATTAGTCAAGTTTCAACACAGACAGATGTCTTTTTAAAATTATCCACTCATTTATAAAATTGATTTTTATTTTCTTGGGTTCACGTAAAGTTATCAAGTAGGCCAATGAAGGTTGTCGTTATTGGCCAGGAGGCCAATGTAGTTATCTCCCAAAGCACCCCGCTCAGCCCTACTCTCTTTCGTCGTCATATTAACGATCTGTCCAGTAACATTCTCAGTTTATTTGTAAATATCTATAGAGCTGATACCACTGTTTTGGGGAGCACCTTCACAAATTTATATAATAATAGCCTGGCAGATAATCTTCTCCTGGAAACTAATTTGAAAACAATTAAGGAAAAACTGGCTTGTCACATTAAATATATCAAAAACAAAGCTGGTAATTTTTTGTTACTATTTACATTGTTCGAACTATCGTCCTCATCTTTGTTGCCATATTTATCACAACGTTTCGGCCGTTGTACGCTCCAGCCTTCTTCAGGTGGTTGGAATGTCGAAGTGAACCCTTTATTTCGCTCGCTGGGGTAGATTGTTCTAGTTCCACGTGCCATGTCTAATGGGTGTCAGTTATCAGTTATCTCCTATTAATTCCCCTCTCTGTCGCCTTAACCAGGTATTGAACTCACACTCTTTTGGGTTCTGTCACTACCGCCTTTATCCACACATCTGTGTATGCATTTCTGGGACTTATAAACCTAATGTTTTCAGCTACCGTTTTTACTGGTGTTCATATTGCAATTTTTGCTGTAATCATTGTATATTTTTTACCATAGCTCATATTGCAATTCTCGTTGTCATTATTACTTTTCTCTGGCGCTCCTTATTACTAGAATAGTCTACCCCAGCGAGCGAAATAAAGTGTTCACTTCGACATTCCAACCACCTAAAGAAGGCCGGAGAGTACAACGGCCGAAACATTGTGATAAATATGGCAACAAAGATGAGGACGATAGTTCGAACAATGTAAATCGTGTACATAATACCTCATCTCAGAAATATAGACAGAAACTTTTTTGTCATCACCAATCAGACTCTGAATTTTTTCAATCTATGATGAACGGTTGTGCTCTCAATGAAGCTTATTGGGATTCGGGTGCACCCCAAACTTCACCTCAAGCTCATATGTCCGATCCAGCATTAAAGACGTTGGAAAAATGGTTGGTTCCTTGCACCGCGCCAGAAAGTACCTGACTTCTCTTGGCATGCTTAATCTTTCCAAAGTTAGATCAAACCAAAAAATGGAGTATCGCTGCCATATCTGGGCAACCCCCACTTTCCAAGCGTACAAAAGCGTTTCGTGTTGACGAGAAATTATTTTCAATCCTACAACCCCTTTCCCCATAGGCGAAAAGTTGCAAGCCTATTTCAACTATATAGGTATTTCCATGACAAATATTCAAACATTCTCCACCAGTTCAGAGGTACACAGATTCGAATTATCCTCATACACATTGTATTTCATTAGTAAAGAGGAACTTTCACAGCATCTTCCCCAGAACTGTTACTTTGTAGAATAGGCATCCGAGAGTATGTTTGAATTACTATAATCCTAACCTCTTTCAGTTTTGGGTTGACCGTCATCTAATCTACATATATATATTATTGAATCCATTACATTCACTTACGTGCTAATATCCTTGGGAAAGGTATGAATCCAATTCTTCTCACCCCAGCTATGGGTAAATAGCAGGACAAACCGGGTTCTATAGTCTTGGGTGGCAACTGGGCTACCGCAGAAAGAAATGGCAACCTACTGCGGGAAAAAATCTGCCTCGTCTGTCATGTATCGAAAGATACATGATCGCCTAAGCATATATCACGCATGGCACATAATTGACTGAATATATTATCTATTCTTTTATAAAACTGATTTTTATTTTCTTTGGTTCACGTATATGTGTAAAATAATCGTGACACTGAAAAGTTTAGAGATTGCTGACCTATAATCCTTACAGAGGTCAGCCAACCGAACCGGAACGTCGCAGCAGTAGATCCAAGGTTGAGAGGTCTTGAGGTTCGTTTATTCATACTTGTTGCCCGGTTGGTGATATTCACGGTCAATATAATTATCGATTGAACGTATTATTGAATGCTACAGTATTCGATTGGGTGGGTAGACTATTGTGCTGGCTAAAAATCGAATCCGTGGTGTAAGATTCATAAAACTATTTACTATGTAATGGCTGATCGATAAGACCGTGTTGACACATACACATATATATACACACACGCGCGCACATATACACCCGGTTGTATTTTTTTGTTTTTGTGGGGAGGGTCTTTCTGTTTTGTTTTGTTTTGTTTTGTTTCTTAACCATTTCACCCCAATAAAAGCGATAATGCCACTGAGATGCAAGTGGCTACTGATAGTGAAAAAAAAATTAGAAAACGTTAGTGAGGAGAAAAGACAATAAAAGAACAGTTTCAAGAAGACAGAAGGTGCCGATTCTGATTTGAAATGTTCACTGTACAATATTCCTCATTGGAATTAAGTGCATTGACAAAGCTACTATATTGAATATAGAATGACAACCGAGGAGTGACAACCGGTAAAATCCTTTTTTTTTCCTTTCGTATTAAACGTCAATTTTGTTTTCTTTTATTAACGGCATATTTGAAATGTGTCTATAGTATATGCTATTATTGAATTTTGCACCACAAACAAAATTTTATAGAAATTATTTTTATTCGACACAGCGAAAATTATTTAAAATTACAATTGATTTGTTTTTTACGGTTTATCAACCCTTTTGTGGTTATTTAAAGCTGAAATATATTTTGAATTGTAAGAATAGTTATTTTTATTATTAGCAATTTTTGAGAATAACAATGATGTTTTTTTTTCAAATACAAGACGTACGATTTAACCTGGGAGGCAATGAACTCATGCCTTTCCTACGGGAATTTGTGCGCTAATTAATGTAATGAACTCGACTGGAATTCGAACTCAACTCTCCGATTTGTCATTCCAAGACGTTATCTATTATACCACCCGCACGTCCTTTTAGATCAGAAAAGAGAGGCGTTAATCCTGGTTGATGGCTGAGTTCGCTTTTTCTATTGGAAATTTTTATTATTAAGATCGAAGCTTCGATTAGACCGTGACCAAAATTGAAAATGTTATTTTGTAATCATTATTTTATTTTATTTTATTTATTCATTTTTTATTTGTTTATTTATTTTTATTTATTTATTTTTATTTATTTTGCTCTAACGAAAAATAAATTATTTTATGAGCAATCTCTGTAGTTGACGCCAACTACAACTAAGTTCTTGAGTTGATGAAAAGATACTGGTTTCTTAATATCAAGGATAACATTTATTTACAAGATCTACTTTAATTGTCCTTAGCCCTGGGCCCTTTTCTTGTTGCATAGTCGGAAGCATTGATTTTCACTCTGGTGTTTCTGTTGTATAAAAAGACGACCGACTTTCTCTACACTAATTGTTGAACATGGACTCGTCCATCCGCTATGAGTAGAACGTCTGGTCATAGAAATGGTCACCATATCGTGGACCGCAAGTGTTTCCTTACAATATTATTAACCAGAACTACAAGCGTTATACGAAATTTATATCAGATCCATTCCTGTCATCTAAGTGTGTTGTCTAGAGAGACGACCGAACTTCTCTACACTACCTGTTCAAGATGCACTCGTCCATCCGCCAGGAGACGATCGTCTGGTCATAGTAACGGTCGTCGCATAGTGGGTCGCAAGGCATAACGTTTGAGTCGTACGCATTGCCACACTGAACTAAAATATTCGCTATTAGTGTGTAGGGAGACTACAGTTGTTTCCCTTGGGTCGGGCAAACGGGAGTTCAGCCCCTTAGAGACGAAAACTCTCCTGTCCCTTCTTCCCTTTCGTCACTTCCGTTTTTAGGAATCTCTGCCCTGTTTTACTTGCGACCACCGGAGTCCACACACGTGGAAATTGGTCTGCTGGTACCCAGCCTAGCGTGGAGAAAGAAGTAAGTCCTGTTAACTCATCTATGGACAGTCAACGGCCCTAAAGTTGGTATGGCATTTCTCTGTTCTCGTTAAACACCTTCGGTCCTTTGGACTATATGAATAAGTGTATTATTAATTCATGTATTTCATGTGATTAAACCTGTTCTTCACTCAACCTTTCGTTCCAATGTTTCTTTACAGTATTATTAACCATAACTACAATATTATCTATTATTGTATTATTAATCTATGTCTCTCATGTAATTAAACATTTTCTTCACTCAACCTTTCATTCTAGTGTTTCCTTATAGTATTATTAACCATAACTACAATATTTGCTATTACTGTATTATCAATCAATGTCTCTCATGTGATTTAACCTGTTCTTGACTCAACCTTCCTTCCAATTTTTTTCTTACAGTATTATTAAGCATAAGTACAATAGTCTTTATTAGTGCATTATTAATCCATGTCTCTCATCTGATTAAACCTGTTCTTCAACCAAAATGTTGTTCCAGTAATTCCTTACAGTATTATTAATCAGATCTAGGAGTGTTATATGAATGTCATAACAGTTTCTTTAAACAGTCTCATTGCAATGGTAAAGTGAGTCTTCTTTTGGTGGTTTTGTACCAATGTTCGCATTTTGTCTTCATTCGAAATCTTGCAAAGCCAGATGATAATGAAAGTAATTCTAAATAATTTTCTCTGGAAAGCATCTATATTTTTCTCATCTGTACTCGTCGTAAGCACCCAGAATTCTGAGTTGTACAGAAACACACTGATTTTGAACGTGGATGACACATTATGCTTGATTTGAAAATCTTTTTTCTTTTTTTTTTGCATTTCTTACAGAGAAGTGTAGAAACTGCGAAGTAACCTTGACATATTTGGGAAGGATATTAGAATTTTTATTTTCTCAGCTCTCCACGAGGTCAGGTTGCGACACAAGGTCAGTTTAACGTGGGGAGCCCTTGCGCGTACATCTGGGCCAGGAACAAAAATTGCCTGACCTCCCCCCCACAACCGTTGGTTGCGCTGGCCTCGGTACGAGATGTAAAGTAAAGCAAGTTGGAGTTGAGGGAAGGAGCGATTCCTGTGACTATTCCCAAGGGAGGTAGATAATTCTCCAAATTTGGAAAGTTGATTAAGAAAGCAGAAATAGTGAACAAAGAACCCTTGTTGGGATTAATATGAAAATTGGGGATTCGGTGAATCCCCAGAGCCCGTCTGCCCTACGCCGGTTTTGGGCCGAAGTGCATATAAACAGATAGCTTTAGAAGTTCAAAAACTTGCGTGGCGAATTCGCGAATCAGTGCCTCTTGAATCCACGTCAGTTGCCACCAGACCCTGACTCTGAACTTAGAATCCAGTACCTCCAGATTTTTTGACGTAGACTAGTGTCACTATAGAGCTTGGTGCAGGAAGGGTTAATTTTTGTTGTACCAAGAACCACATAAACCAATTGAAGATTAACCCAACGATTCTTTTGTTTTTAATTGTGTTTGTGAAGATATTTCTTCCATTAATAAAGCTTCCGCCACGAAATCCAGGGCTTCGATTACTCCAACATTCGTTCTTTTACTGCTCTGAGATCAAGAACGCAACGTGGGCAGAGTGGGTGTGGATCGAAGCGGCCAGCGACCAGCAGCCAGCGTGGACCAGCGTCAGTGCTGACCAGTGCAAGTTTAGTCCTGTGGTTAAAACGTCATCCTCACACCCTGAGGACCGGACCGTTAAACGCAGTTAGACCATCGGCTGTAGGCAGCGTGAAAAGAGGTTATAAACAAGCAATTACAATAAAATAACAAAAATTAAAAAGACAGAAGATAACGATTGACATTGCATTTAAACTTTCAAGATCAGAAGAGCAAAAAGCTCGAAGAGAGTTACACAAGATGAAGTGCGAGAAAAGAAACTGTTAGCAGAGAACTTACGGTTAGATTTAACCATTTCAACTGTAAAAATGATGAGATCTTACCGCCAATCTAGTATTGCGATTTAATGACTAAAGTCTAAGTACTTTAGAGGAAAGTTCGTCAGAACAATTACCATGAAAGTATTTATCGAAACGGCACAAGGGAGATACGTTACGGCAGTGGGAAATGGACTGAAGCCGAGGTGCCAGATGCTTCTGCTGCATTTGAAATTGCAGACGAAAATGGCATTGAAGGAAGAGCATTGCTAAAAAAAACAAAAAAACATTTGAGTTCTGTGAAGATGAAACACCAGAAAAACATCGACTTCTTCATATATCTTGTTGATAAGAGTTTGTCTTAAATTTATAATCGGATTACAATGCTAACCCAATGGAATGAAATTTACAGATTCATTCAAAATCCAGAATTTCCCTTGAACGCAGTAAAGAATGCCCATAATCTTTTGGATTACATTTTTCGGAATCACTTATTTGAGACGTATTCGAACATTTGCTCTGCATTACGACTATTGCTTGCGACACGGCTGAATGTTGCAATTGCCGAAAGAAATTTCAGTAAACTAAAATAAAAATTATTTGAGATCTACAATGAGAGATGAGACTTTATTCTGGCTATGATTAGCAATGATTTCTCTTGAAAATAAAAAGGCTCGATCCCTCGACTTTGACGAAGTAGTGAATGCATTTTTCTTGCTAAGCCTCAAAAACAATAAGTATTTATTTCACGTTTTTGTCCATAACATTGAACGCATTAGTAATCTGACGATAAAGAAACCCGGGGATATACCGTACTTGATAAGTTCAGCATTTATGCCATCTTCTCTTACACTTGTACTAATATTTTCTTACGAAGTCGTCAATGCACCTGCTAATATTGAAGGTATACATGATGATTTAGTTATTAATAAGTTATTTCACTGGTTGTCATATAGAAGGTTTGATAAGATATAAGAAGAATTGAGTTTTATAAGCAGAGATGTTTGATTGTTACTTGTAGTCACTGAAGAGGCAGTCCTCGAGAGGACCTCTGAGAAAAAGAAAAACACAGGACTTGGTCTGTGCCCCTGACGCCATCCTAGAATAATTATAACTAGCAGATACTGGTCCATTTATGTGTGTAGAATAATAACTATTTAAGAAATTGAAAGAAATTTGATGATTCATGGACTGCTATATTATTGGACCTTTTATCAAAATTCTCATGTTAAACATTGCTGCAAAATATTGTTAATTTATTTAATGTGGCATGATCAATTATGACATGTTGCTAATTTGGATTTAGATGTTCTTCTTCTATGTGCTGTGTCCCCTTTACGACGTTGGCAATCATGGCTCTCCACAATTTCCTGTCCGTTGTAGCGCTTAATAAATTTAGCCGTTTTAATATCTCTCGTAAACCGTGTTCTTCCAACTATTTACAAGCTCGCTAAGTAGCCTATGCGTTGTTTTCCTCTACCTCTCTTCCCTTCAATCTGTTCTGTGAGTACCAAACTTTCCGAGTCATCTTTCCTCCATATATGACGTAGAAATTTCGATTGTAACTTTCTGATGTTAAGTATAAATGTGTGTTTTGTTACCATCTTCTCTAAAAGAATATCGTTACTCACATGCTCGATCCATGGTATCCTCAGCATCCTGTTGTAAAACCACAATTCTGTTGCTTCTAGTCTCTTTTTCATATGGGGTGTGGGAATATTTTTATAACATCTATCAATATTTGTGAATGAGAATAATTCAATACAGTTCTACTGAGACAGAATTGTCGAAAATCTTATGACTTCTTTAAAGGCGTAACGCTCTCAACTAAGGAGACGTGACACTCAATTATTTTACTTTTTATTATAGGAGTGGCCCAACCGTGACTAGAGAACCGCATGCAACACTTTCACCTTTCGTGTGTGATTTCTCATAAAATGCATTGATGAAGGCTTAGTAATGTTGGGGACGAGTAGAATGTATTAAGTTTCTTTAACTTGAGTGTTGGAAATTATCAGAAGGATTTGGTTGTTAGGCTGGTGTTTTCTAAACATTCATCCTCGACAAATGTTTAAAATATGAAACACAACAAGGCAATAATTCAATTCAAATAATACGTACATTTATATACAATTAAACAATATTTACAAAGTTGGTGTGTTAATGATGTTTTGTATTATAATATCCGGATTGTTCGAGTGTTTCAATATATTCGTGTACTATTACAAAGTTATGGTAAAATGAGTTTTTTGGTAAATTAAATGTTCATTTATAATTCAACATGAATGTGTATGCAATTATTTACGTACTGTTTTTTTTTTTTGGTTAAGTCAACTGAAGTTGCGTACCCTTAACTGTAGTTAAGGTTTTAGTTCGATCGTAATTTCTTTACTTAATTAGTAGTGAATATTTTCTTGTTCACTTTACGTAAGCAAAGTTTGTTTAAAGTTCGAAAATCTTTCTTGGTCACAGAGGATTATTCAAGCCAGTTGTCGTTGAGTCAGTGATGTTCTTTTTGCGCGGGAAAGTATTTGTTTCGGGTAGCGTAGTTTTGTCTGGCATCTCTCTGTGTTCGATCCGCTGACTGAGTTGGTCAGTCAAAAATCTTCCTTTTATAAGTTCTCGGGTATCAAAATCGGCTCAGAGAATTTGGGCGCAATTTACTTATTTTCACGTGAGCTTTCGGATTTTCGAGCTGCAAGCCAATAGAATTCTCTGATCGGAAATATGAAGTTTTCATTGGATAAGCTTAATTTTACGTGGATGTAAAGAATAGATTGTTCCCACAGCAGGGGTGTTAAAATAACATGGATGATTCCATAGTAAGTTTTGTATTGCTTAATTTAAAGACATTAGATTAATTTTATAAACAAGCAGTACCTGCTAAAACTCCATTGTTTTCCTATTTGAATTTTCTGATGAGTCAATTCTTAAATTAATGATTAAATAACCTTCTTGCGAGTTCCAAGTCTATAAAATACTCGTGGAAATTCCTCAAACGTTATTTAATAACTAAGAATGTACAAATGAAAACAATTAAAATTGATACGTTTTTCCATTTCACTGAAGCAGACGTTAAACGCATGAGAGCATTTTGCAGCCTCTATCCTCGCTTTCATTTTTCTTTCTTTCTTTTTTATTATTATGTATGGGTTTTTTTTTCACTCACTAAAACCAAACAGCGTCTCTGATATATATTTTACTTCCGTCTTTCCTTGCAATCAAAACGGAATGGTCTATTATTTATCTGAGGTAATGGCAGGAGGAAACGCATTTTTGAGTTACTAACAGGGGAACAAGTAAAATTATAATATGGCATTATTATTTTTTATTTTTTTAATCATTTGACCCCAAGCAAGGTGATAATGCCATAAGGACGTAAGGGGTTGCTGACAGGGAGTGAAAGAAAATGAGAAGACTTTAGGAGAAGGAATTGGAAACCCAATCCTAAACAGGAAAAAGGGATAAACCCTTACTCTTGTTCAAAAACTGGGAAAGATTATGAACCGGGCAATAGGAAAACCTATCTACTTCTACTGAAATGCAAATTGGTATACTGGTTTAATTTTCCCATAATTCATTAGCATATGTAGTGCACGCAATATAGTTAAGGAGATGTGCAAGTAGTGTAATATTTAAATAAATAAGCGAGCCAAGTTCACTATCATACAAATACCTTGAGAAAGGTATGAATCCCTCTCTTCTCCCTTCATCTATGGGTTAAATAGCAAGGCAAACTGAACTCTGAATTCAAAACCATATACAGGGTGCGATGGATAAATTGTCGTATAAATTGCGCAAAAAATGAAAGTAACACTGACATCTCATTTTAACAGATATATTGTACCAAAATTACACAAAAATATCTTGACATACTAAAGAGTAATTTTATTCAATAAAATCGCCATTGGCTTCAGCCACGGCCTTCAGATGACTTCGGAATCTCCTGCAACTCTTCTGGGCGGTCTTCTTGTTTAAGTTGGTGAATGTTGCCATAATCCTTGCCTTCAGTTCATCTTTGGTATTACAAGGAGTGTTTTGGTCTCTCGCTCAACTGCGACCCACATATAATAAACAAGGAGGCCTGCAGTCTGCGGAGTTAGGTGGTTAGATGTAAGGGGTGATATGGTCGCAGAAATTGTCTGACACCCATAACTGTTATCCTGCTTGTGTGGCATAGTGCAGAATTCTGTTGCCAGATATCGGGTCTCCCAGCAGCCACCCGCTTGACCCGCGGCAGCGCTACCTCCTCAAAGCACGTGATGAAGGCCTCCGTATTGCGATTGAGGCCCTCACCAACATTATTGTTCAATTATCAGAACGATCAGAGTGAGGTTTCCGCGCTGCCGTGCCTTCATAATCACCATTAGACTCATCCAACTCTTTCTGAATCCTCTGCGGTGTCCTCATGCGCAGGAAGGAGTGACGCTGGTTACAGCATCGAGCAAAAGTCATAAATGGAAACCCAGAGACATACGAACAAGAAATGGTCAGTATAAGCAGTACCCTACAACGTAAGATCTATTCTGTGTACATGACAGCAGCTCCGACTAACTGTTAAGTTTGAGACCCTCACCAACAGATTCGGGAGTTCTTTTCTTATCAGAATGATCAGAGTGAGTTTTCCGAGCTGCTTTACTTTCGTAATCACCATTAGACTCAGCCAACTCTTTCCAAATCCTCTGCACTGTCTTCAGATTGACACCCAAACACTCGGAAATATTCGTATTTGAGCTTCCAGCGCGAATGCCAAGCGGTAATACATGGTTTTTCCAAATTTCTGGCGGAGTGAATTGCGGCATGGTGGTCTTTTTCTTACAGACCGTGTCCAACTGACCCTATTATACTGTACAGTCGACAAAATAAAAAAACAAACAATGCGCATGCGCAAAATTAAAAATATAAAATGGCGACAATTTACCCATCGCACCCTGTACACACCTGGCGATTATTGATTTATTTGTTTGATTGGTTTTTACGGCTTATTAACTCTTTGAAGATTATTTAAAGCCGAAACTTATTTTGGATTGTAATTTTACATTAATGAATATTACATTAACAATGAGTTTAGAATAACAATGATTTTTCCAGATACAAGTCTTACTATTTCACCCATAGCTGGTGGGAGTAGATTGATTCATACCATCCCCAATAATATTTGCATGTAAGTGAATTTAACGAACCAGACTGGAATTCGAACTCCGATTTCTCATTCCGATCCGCTCTTCATCATACCCCGCCCGCACATCGTAGCCCTGCAGATGGGAATACCTGAAATGTAACTAAAGCACTTAGTTGGCTCTGTGGGTGATGGAGAAACCTACATGGTGCTGAGCAGATGAACATGCCAGGAAACAAACAGCCATAGTGAAGATGGAAAATCACAGATATTTAGTGTGCTGATGATAATATAATTAAAACACTCCTCAGTCAAGAAAAAATATGGGACTACTTTGTAATGTATTACGTTGACATTTAAATACGATTTTTGTAACAAGATATGCATTTGCCATCACAAAGTGTGTTAGTTTTCTGTCTGAATTTCAGAAATGAGGAGTTATCATTATTTACACTACAGTGTAACCCGGATATAAGAGAGTTGTCGGGACCGGAGACGAAGTCTCTTATATCCGGGTTTGGTCTATTATATATACATTAACACAGGCGCTAATTTGGGACCAGAGAAAATCTCTCTTATATCCGGGTTTCTCTTATATCCGGGTTACACTATTTATATTCCGGGACAATGGCCTAGTGGATTCGAGTGTTGGTTCGTGAATTTGGCGATATAATGATTGTGAGTTCAATCCCTGGTGGGAAACGGGCGAGCAATAACTGTGCAGTACTAAAATTAAGAACTAAACGATATCCTTAGACATGGAACGCGAACAGTCTCTACTAGATTAAAAGGTCAAGTTCAGAATTCGATTTACACCTGAGGAAGGCCGAAACGTTCTGATAGCAACAACAAAGATGATGACAATAGTCCGAACGTAAATAATGTGTTAATTTTGTTTATGTCTTTTGTCTATCAAACACCTGTAGTTTATCGTATTTACTTCTTAAGTTTAACCATTTCCCTACGTTGTGCTCAGTCTCAAACCTAGAGGAGCAACAATTTCAAACCTATCGCTACTCTATCACCATTTCCATGTTCAGATGAGCTCCATTCTTTAGTGCCACCAGCTCAGACCTTTACGGTCGATACCTGCCTTGCTACGTCCACAGTGTTGAATCACCCTCATTTCCTACGTATTCCTTTGGTAAGAAGGGCGTCCCACTCCGACAGCCTCTTCCCAAGAACCGTTACATTATAGAACAGACCGCTGCGTGAATGCTTCTTTGGACACTAAAATCATAACCTCTTCAAACCTAGGGTCAATCATTATCTAAATAAATTCGTAACCTTCACTTTCTACTTCGTCCTCTTACGTTCATATCACATGCCTCTCATTCAGTAACACTCTACCTTGTGTGGCTCTCGGTCCTTGTATTGGGTGAACTATAATAAAATATAATTTATATAATAAAAAATTGTCAATACAAAAATGCTTTCAGTATTGAAAATGATTTTTTACTCTTAAAGCAGAAATATTTTTCAAATAAAATGGTGTAGTAGCAATGAAAATTGAATAGGGCTGATCAAAATGTAAGAGAGAAAAACAAAATAAAGGGCCGATCAAAATGGAATAAAGTCAATTTTAATTAAATGGCTCAAATCAAAATAGAATAATCCCAGTCAAAATTGATTTAAAACATTTTTTTCAGAAATTGGACTGGATCGACAATGGATTTTCTACAAGGTGAGGAAATGTGACGAGTTTGATTCGTGTTAAAGTAGTCAGACTTCAGTGGCTTTTCTAAGTCTTGAAGTGTTAGTGAGGAGGCGAAATTTATTTTGGCACCCATCCAAGTTAAGCCTGTTATCCTTAGCTAGGTTAGTGATTGTACTGTCCAAGGCTTTATTTTTGATCTCTCTCGGCATTCATATTTATATATTTACACTTTTGTTACTTACAAAAAATAACTCTTTTCTTTCCCTTCCAACTACTTTTTTGGCTTGTATACCACTCCCAGATAGTAAATTTCTCACTCCAGAAAACAGTAGTAACTCTTTTTCCTATATATGATGATTAGGGCGGGTCAAATATTAAACCTCCGGTTCTTGTGTTTTTTATATTATTTTTGTTTCTTTGTTTTGATTGGCACTATTCCATTTTGAAAAGTGAAATGATACAGAAAATCGATAATATTTCTTCGATTTTTTTTCGATATAAAAGAAACATTCAAACTTTTTTTTTTTGCTTACACTGGACTATTTCGCTACATTGAAATTTATCGCAGCATGCCCACTGTCTAAAGCTCTAATACAGAACTGGTTTGAATCAAAATGTAACCAAGACTTTTCATTTTAATCATTTCACCCCAAGCAAGGCGATAATGCCCCTAAGACGCAGGGGAGGGTACAAAGTAAAAAAAAAACACGAGAAGACTTTAGTAATAAAAGTGAGGAAAAGGACAATGAAGAAACATGATGGCGATTGACGTTGCATTTAAAATTTTGAAGATTTTAGGTGGCAGGTAAACAAGAAATCGGAAGGGAGTTCCACGAGCGAGAAGTTCGAGAACTTAAACTATTAAAATAGAACTGACGGCTGTATCTGCCTATTTCAACAGTATGACGGTAAGACCTAATTGCCAATCTAGTTGCACATTTAAATACATTTACTTGGCTTAACACAACGACGGCACGCCTAGTGATGATCGATAAATAATGAATGAATGAGACATTGTTCTACTGGGAACACCCAATAGAGATATTTATCAAGCTTTGCAAGGTTCAGTATATAGCTTCATTATAAACACTTAGTAAGGATCATGGTATTAATAATGGTGTGCAAGAGTAGCTTTTTAACTATGATAATCTATGCAGATATTACATTTGGCACATGGCCACAATAACGGAGCACCTTGCAAGGATCAAATTCACTAAACTGGGAATGGGTTGCAAAACTAAGGAATATATATTTCTTGCTAAATCAGATATAATGCTGTTAACTAAGGCCAAAGCCACAACAGTTGTTATTCCATTGGAACTTGAACCCGCTACATGTGGAACAGATTTAATTGTTATTCTGAACGTTGATGATCATGGCTCTCCACAATTTCCTGTCCTTTGTAGCTCTTAATAAATGTTCTCTTTTTGTTATCTCTCCTAAACCCTATTCTTCCATCCAGTTACCCAAGCTCGCTAGGTAGGTTATGCGTTGTTTTCCTCTGTCCCTCTTGCCTTTAATCTGTGCTGTGAGTACCAAATTTTCCAAACCTTCTTTCCTCGTTGTGTCCAAAAATTTCAAATATTTCTTTCTGATTGTAAATATACGTGTCCTTTTTGTTTCCATTTTCTCTAAAACTTCAACGTTGCTCACATGCTCAGTGCATGGTATTCTCAGCATCCTCCTGTAGAACAACATTGCTGTTGCTTCAAGTCTCTTAATTCGCAAGACGAAGAGATACATATTTATCGTGCATAAAAATACATAATTTGGGCACAGGGCCGAAGGGTAAAGTGGGGAAAGGCTGGTCATCATTAACTCTCCTAGTCCTAGTTAGCCACAAGGACGACCCATTAATCCAATACAATTCCTTCATTTACCAAAAGAACAAGACGAAGAGATATAGTCAACATTAAAAGTAGGTCTTTCTTTTTATCGTACTCTCCTCAAAGCCAACTAATAAATACTATTTTTTTAGTTGGTAGAAACATATTACTAACCATTTTATCATAAACTGGATGTGTACAAATGACATCAAAACATGGATTATTGGCTAGCTAGCTCAATAGTTTAATCATTATGATGAATGGTGAGTTCGATCCCCACTTGTTACTCCATATTTGTGTCCTTGTATCAAACTAAGCTTCATAAATGCAGAGGCTTCCGGGTTGGTAATATTTGGCGAGTTTGTTTATTACAACTTCGTGGTGAGTTCGATCCTCACTGGGTCCTCCATATTTGTGGGCTTGTCTCGAACTAAGCTTAGTGGGGAGGCTTCCGGGTTAGTAATGTTTATCGAGCTAGTTTGAGTGATTATTACAACAGCGTGACGAGTTTGATTCTCACTGGGTAATCCATATTTGTGGGCTTGTGTCGAACTCTAGCTTAGTAAGTGGGGAGGCTTCCGGGTTAGTAATGTTTATCGAGCTAGTTTGAGTGATTATTACAACAGCGTGACGAGTTTGATCCTCACTGGGTACTCTATATCTGTGGCCTTATGCCGAACTCTAGCTTAGTAAGTGGGGAGGCTTCCGGGTTAGTAATGTTTATCG
The DNA here is from genome assembly GCA_964036315.1 of Acanthosepion esculentum. NCBI lineage: Eukaryota > Metazoa > Mollusca > Cephalopoda > Sepiida > Sepiidae > Acanthosepion > Acanthosepion esculentum. The sequence continues at coordinate 40,983,939 of OZ038512.1, forward strand.
AGCTAGTTTGAGTGATTATTACAACAGCGTGACGAGTTTGATCCTCACTGGGTACTCTATATCTGTGGCCTTATGCCGAACTCTAGCTTAGTAAGTGGGGAGGCTTCCGGGTTAGTAATGTTTATCGAGCTAGTTTGGTTGATTATTACTACTGTTTGATGTCGATCCTCATTGTGCACCCCATACTGATGGCCCTGTACCAAACTAAGTTTCATAAATAGCCTTGTATAGAGAAAACAAAGAAAAAGTCGTGTTTATTGTTGCAATTAAACCTTAGTTGGCATTTGTTTTCAAGGGTTGTTGTAAGAATGTCGAAAGAATGAAGCCAGTGATGAAGGTCAGAGGAATGTAAGGAATTTATGTATAGGTATGTCATTAAACGCCATCATAGGTAAAAAAAAGAAAAAAAAGTGTAGATAGTAAGTCTGTGCTCTACTTACATCCTGTCCAACAAAAAAGTGGGATAGGCAGAAATGGAAGTTGGTTTCAACAGGTAGACATATGGCATTCTGTTAATTATTTTACAATCCGCACATTCACACACACACACACACACACACACACACACACACACATACATACACACACACACACACACACACACACACACACACACACATACACACACACACACACACACACACACATACACACACACACACATACATACACACACACACACACACACACACACACACACATACATACACACACACACACACACACACACACACACATACACACACACACACACACACACACATACACACACACACACACACACACACACACATACACACACACACACACACACACACATACACACACACACACACACACACATACACACACACACACACACACACACACACACACACACACACACACACACATACACACACACACACATACCTATCTTCTATGTACCTTGTCCCTTCAAGACGTGGGCAATAATAATGACACCCCGCATTCCTTGTAGATCTGAATAATTTTTTTTTTTTTTTGTCATCTGTCCCACTTCTTTTCCGCTATACATTATATAACTATAACCGCTTTCTAAAATCAATGGTTAAAAAGGGTTTTGAACGCGTTAAACCTGTAGGTCTTGGCAAAGACCTTTCCATCTTTGAACATTGTGGACTGGCGTTACAGAATCACAAATAAAGAACTGTACCAAATAACAGAAACCATATCACTTGAGGACTTCCAACAATAGCACCAACAACTAAAATGGATAGCACATGTAATTCGAAGAGAAAATGATAACATAATCAAGATGCTGACATTCCACACTACTTCAAATAAACGGTTAGGAAGGAAACCCCTATCAATACTGGAAAGAGCGATAACAGCTACTGGACTGGAGAAACTTGTTTTCCTGAAAAAGTGTTTCAATAGAAAGATTTTATCAATTCCAACCGAAAGCGGTACTGGCTGCTTAGTCAATGAACGCCAAATGTTTCCTTATAGGGAAAAGGCTAATATTACCATTCACACAAGCTTGTTCGGTAGATGGACCGCTTTCTTTGTCTCTTTTGTCTTTGATATGCGCTGTAGGTTCGATATGCCCAGTGGGTTCGATATGCTTTGTGGGTCCGATATGCCCAGTGGGTTCGATATGCTCTGTGGGTATACTGGGTGAACTAAAAAAAATGAAAGATCAGATTTTATTATGAAAGACAATGTTTTTACAATAAAATTGGTATAAAAAAAACGATGTTTTTAACATTACCAGGTTATTGCTTTTCAAATGGACATGCCGGGACGATGATGCTTTTGAGGAGAAAAAACAAAAAAATCGGGAGTAGTTTATTCGAATCACTTCGTTTATTCAGGAAAGTTCCTCTCATTCTTTAACTTAGGCTGCGAACATTGTAGAATAAAATATTTTATTACTGAAAATTATAAAAAATTATTTTTAAAATTCCAATAATTTCTTTGTTATGAATAATCAAGAGTGGTCTCCTCTTGTTTTGTTAATCTTCTCTTTGAGAGAGCTATTTCTGTTTACTGGGACTATAAAAGGACACTATACGCGAATTTTGTATTCTCAGTTGAATAAAGCTTTCTTAACCCTAGAACACTAACCATCAATTAAAGTTACACCACTACTAACCATCGGTATATCATACCCGATTTTGAAAATATAAAAAAATATTAAATATAAATCTTTATTTGAAATATTTTACATGCAGACAGTTCAAACTTTGTACTTTGAGTTATCATTAATAGGAACTGAAAAACATTATTTAAGTAAGAAAATCAGGTACTGAAAATTGTAATTAAAAATGGGAAAATTTGCGTTAGGTACTATATACCCATGGTTAGTGTTCTAGAGTTAAAGCCTACACCTGCGTACTTTTGTCATTACACTCTTTTTCTCCCTGTTCTATTTGAAACTATCTGAAATGTGAATTTCAGCTTATAGTATCTGTTTTTTTTTTCTAATAAAAATTGACAATATGTCACCTTTCTTGACAGATCTTCTATGATCAAAATGTAGGATATTTAAAACTAAAGGGATAAAAACATAAACAATAACAACAAAAAAAAAAACTAAATGAAGTCGGCTACATCAGGGACACCCAATCCTTTCTGTGTCATCGCCCACTTACACATGGAAAATTTTTTCCATTGCCCACCTGAATAGTAAATACGAGGGTCATTCAATAAATAAGGCGAATTTTTCGGTATAAGGACTTCTAATACAGATAGAAGCTTACTTTCTTTCTCTTTTTTTCAACGTAGTCTCCCAGCACTGTCACACACTTTTCCCATCTGTGCACAAGCTTCCGTATTCCCTCAACGTAAAAATCTTTGGACTGATGTCTCAGCCAGTCGCTCACAACACTTTTGACTTCATCATCACTTTTAAACTTCGTGCCTCTCGTGAACGCTTTCAAGGGACCAAACAGGTGAAAGTCTGAAGGGGCAAGGTCTGGGCTGTAAGGGAGATGAGGGAGCAGTTCCCAGCCCAACTCGTTGATGGTCTGCACCGTTTGGGCTGCTGTGTGAGGCCTTGCGTTGTCATGATGCAAGATGACTCCTTCTGACTGATGATCCCTGCGTTTGTCCCAACAGATAAGCTCAAAGTTCTAGCAATGTCATCCACTGTCACCCTTCTGTCAGACTGAATGAGGTCATTTAATGATTCGATCACCTGAGGAGACCTCACTTCTGTAGGCCTCCCAGGCCTGTCTTCATCCTCAACACTGCTCCGGCCTTCTTTAAACAATTTAGCCCACTTGTAGACATTTTTTGGCTGAAACATGTGGCACCATACACAGTTGAAATTCTCCTATGAATTTCAACTGGTTTGCACCCTTCAGCAACCAAAAACTTGATAACTGACCGCTGTTCAATCCTGGAGCATGCTTCTTGGTCGGCCATCTTTGTTAATCGCCAAAACTCTCAAAGTTTTTTTTTTAATCTGCAAAAGAAATTAAATCCATGTGAAAAAGAAGTATATGGTTGGTGCAAAAATAATGTCGTTTTTTGACGTTCAACTTCATGTGAGAAAACGACATTATTTTTGCACCAACCTAATAAAACAAAAAAAAATAAAAAAGAGTAAGCTTCTATCTGTCCTTATACCGAAAAATTCACCTTATTTATTGAATGACCCTCGTATTTAAAAGCATACAGTGAAGGATAAATTATGATTTTGACGGACACTTTTCCAGCCTTGATAAATTTGAGATGGTCAATGTCATAAAAAAAAGCTCAATTACGACTGAGTAGTGAATTCGACCTACACTCGGTGCTCTATATTTGCGACCTTGTACCACATCTAAGTTACTCTTATTAAATCACTATAAAAGAGAGTTTTTTGTATAATTATTCACCCATCAAAAACCCAGTATGTTAACATCCAAACAATATTGGATAAAAATATTAAAAGACCTTTATTGGGTTAGTGTTTGACGCTATCTACACATAATGTCGGCATTAGGCAATAGATGCATAAATGCGAGGGGGTGCTGAAAAGTTCTTGTATCAGCCAAGTAGGCCTCGCCCCCACGTCATTCTGATGTTTAGTCATTTGGTCAGATATCAGGAAGTGGGTTTGCCCGATAAATCTATCAGCACCCCATAGCCTATACGTAGTTACAACTGTAAGTGATAGAAAAAAGCATTTATTTTCAACAACAAATATTCAGTTTCAGTTGTGAATATTCATTTTATACGCATGCGTATCAATAAGTTTGAAGCTTAATTATGTACAAAGCGTTTATTTGCAACAAATATTTGTTTATTTACATTATCTACATTGTCCGAGCTCTTGTCCTCATATTTATTGCCATATTCACGACGTTTCGGACATTGTACGCTCCAGCCTTCTTCAGGTGATTGGAATTTCAAACTGAACCCTTTATTTCGTCCACCGGGATAGACAACAGTCCGAACGATATAAATAATGTAAATAATTACAATCTCAGAAATATCGACAGCTCCTGATGAAGGCCGAAGCGTACAATGTGGTGAATATGGCAACAAAGATGAGGACAACAGCCCCCACGAAGTAAATAATGTAAATAATTACAATACCTCTTCTCAGAAATATAGACACATTTTTTCAACATAATCTCCTCCCTTTGCCAATGCACGTAATTCGCTGGTGAATATAAATCTCATACGTAAGAACATCAATAATTCTGCAACCTAATTATGAAGAAAGCATTTATTTTACGCAACAAAGTAGAGTAATAAAGTTCGGATGAAATTCGAACTCGATTCGCTCGATTCCTTTCTCCCTATGATGACTAGTTCTTCACGTCAAATCAATAGAGTACAGGGAGAAATGGAGTCTTGCTCTTCCCAAGGGTATTAGGGCGAAGTTAGCATAAATTGCCTCTGATAGAATTCTAACTCGGTTTGTCGATTCTGTTTTTCGTACTAAAAATCTTTACACTTCCTTGGTATAATTTTTATGCTTGGTTTCGTCGATGAAAATTTGGGGATTTCTTTAAAAAATACAAGACAAGAGCCACTCAAGGTAGAGATTACTGAATGAGTTTGTTGTATGGACGTGAAAAAAAAAGTGCAGATTATGAGGATATGTAGGATAGGTAGCGGTTGATCCAAGATTTGACGAAGTTAAGATTGTGGTAATCTGGGAAGCATTCCTCCGGGAGTCTGTTCCACAAAGTAGCGGTTCTAGATGTAGAAATTCGTTCTTACCAATGTAATACGAAGAAAGTAAGATGATTCGACGGGTATGACATAGCAAGTTCAAATTATAAAGGTCTATGTAGTTCGTATGAACATTTGCCATGGAAATCTTGTTACAGGGATGGGCTTACGATGTTTCGCCCGTGGGAAACGGATTGTAGGATGGAAAATAATCCATCACCCACAAAGCCACGTAAACGCTTTTGAACTCTGCCAAGGATGAAAAGTGGTCAGTTCCAGACCAGATATGACAAAAATACTTCGTTTCTGGTTTGATTTGACTTGTAAAGATAGAGCATGCCAGGGTTAATTGATGAACTGATTTGTTTTTATTACGGTTTATCAACCTTTTGTAGGTTATTTAAAACCGAAACATATTGTTGGATCGTGAAAATAACCCAAGCTTACAGCACCTGATAGTTCAAAGCAGTCACCCATCTAGGTACTGACCAGGCTCGTCGTTGCTTAACTTCGGTAATCTGACGAGAACCGTTTTTCCAACGTAATATATGGCCGTATGCCAGCGTGGTAGGAGGTGCCAGATCCTTTCCTGAGCGGTACAAGGAACTAACCATTTTTCCAGCATCTCTAGCGATGGATTGTATAATGTTCTGGATATTTTATAGTGTCCCGTGTACGACAAATTGAAACATGCGAAGTAATCAGCAAATAATATGCATATATGTTGGAAACACGAAGATTAATTTAATCAGTTATTTGTGGCTTCGTCTTTTGAATTTTCATTGTATTCTGAATGTAAAGCCACGTCTATCATCGTTGAAGAACTAGCCGTGTGTAAGTGAAAGGTTATTCTTTTAAAGAATATATCGAGCTTATCGAGCTATCATTATCTTGAGCGTAAAAAAATGTTCAACTATAGTTAAAAGATATTGTTATGGTAATGTGTTTCACTTGTTGATCAACAACTGACGTACAGTAAAAGTAATTTATTTTCTGAACATTTCAGGTGCATAGATATTTTTGAAGGTAATAAACAGCTGAAACTATGGTTGACGTTGGAGGTCATCTTGTAACAACTTCCTTTCCTACATAGATCTATATGGCCTTGTGTATGGATTGAAAGGAGGACGAATCCCGAGATTTCGGTCTCTACGCGGCCCCAAGGCTAAGATCAAAGTGTAGTATCTGTTCGCAGATTGCTCGCTGAATGATCGCCTATGGGGCCGGGATTCCTTCTCCGATACAGGCCGGCGGCGGGGATTGGTCCCTGCGCTGGTAGTATCGTGGCTACGTCTGACTAGCTAAGACCAGCTCTGACCAGCTCTGACCAGCTCTGACCAGCTTGGACAAGCTATGACCAGCTAAGACCAGCCAAAGACCAGCTATGACTAGCTAAAGCCAAAGCACTGCGACCCGGGTGAAAACTCGGGTCCATTCCCCCTCCCCTTCCCACGTTAAACTCGACCTTGTGTCACAACCTGGCCATGTGGGAGGTCAAGTAAATCCCAAGGCTAAGATCAAAGTGTAGTATCTGTTCGCAGATTGCTCGCTGAATGATCGCCTATGGGGCCGGGATTCCTTCTCCGATACAGGCCGGCGGCGGGGATTGGTCCCTGCGCTGGTAGTATCGTGGCTACGTCTGACTAGCTAAGACCAGCTCTGACCAGCTCTGACCAGCTTGGACAAGCTATGACCAGCTAAGACCAGCCAAAGACCAGCTATGACTAGCTAAAGCCAAAGCACTGCGACCCGGGTGAAAACTCGGGTCCATTCCCCCTCCCCTTCCCACGTTAAACTCGACCTTGTGTCACAACCTGGCCATGTGGGAGGTCAAGTAAATCCCAAGGCTAAGATCAAAGTGTAGTATCTGTTCGCAGATTACTCACTGAATGATCGCCTATGGGGCCGGGATTCCTTCTCCGATGCGGGCCGGCGGCGGGGATTGGTCCCTGCGCTGGTGGTGTCGTGGCTACGTCTGACTAGCTAAGACCAGCTCTGACCAGCTTGGACAAGCTATGACCAGCTAAGACCAGCCAAAGACCAGCTATGACTAGCTAAAGCCAAAGCACTGCGACCCGGGTGAAAACTCGGGTCCATTCCCCCTCCCTTCCCACGTTAAACTCCGACCTTGTGTCACAACCTGGCCATGTGGGAGGTCAAGTAAATCCCAAGGCTAAGATCAAAGTGTAGTATCTGTTCGCAGATTACTCTCTGAATGATCGCCTATGGGGCCGGGATTCCTTCTCCGATACAGGCCGGCGGCAGGGATTGGTCCCTGCGCTGGTAGTATCGTGGCTACGTCTGACTAGCTATGACCAGCTCTGACCAGCTTGGACAAGCTATGACCAGCTAAGACCAGCCAAGACCAGCTATGACTAGCTAAAGCCAAAGCACTGCGACCCGGGTGAAAACTCGGGTCCATTCCCCCTCCCTCCCCACGTTAAACTCCGACCTTGTGTCACAACCTGGCCCTGTGGGAGGTCAAGTAAATCCCAAGGCTAAGATCAAAGTGTAGTATCTGTTCGCAGATTACTCTCTGAATGATCGCCTATGGGGCCGGGATTCCTTCTCCGATACAGGCCGGCGGCAGGGATTCGTCCCTGCGCTGGTAGTATCGTGGCTAAGTCTGACTAGCTAAGACCAGCTCTGACCAGCTTGGACAAGCTATGACCAGCTAAGACCAGCCAAAGACCAGCTATGACTAGCTAAAGCCAAAGCACTGCGACCCGGGTGAAAACTCGGGTCCATTCCCCCTCCCCTTCCCACGTTAAACTCGACCTTGTGTCACAACCTGGCCATGTGGGAGGTCAAGTAAATCCCAAGGCTAAGATCAAAGTGTAGTATCTGTTCGCGGATGGCTCACTGAATGATCGCCTATGGGGCCGGGTTTCCTTCTCCGATACGGGCCGGCGGCAGGGATTCGTCCCTGCGCTGGTGGTATCGTGGCTACGTCTGACTAGCTATGACCAGCTCTGACCAGCTCTGACCAGCTTGGACAAGCTATGACCAGCTAAGACCAGCCAAGACCAGCTATGACTAGCTAAAGCCAAAGCACTGCGACCCGGGTGAAAACTCGGGTCCATTCCCCCTCCCTCCCCACGTTAAACTCCGACCTTGTGTCACAACCTGGCCATGTGGGAGGTCAAGTAAATCCCAAGGCTAAGATCAAAGTGTAGTATCTGTTCGCAGATTACTCTCTGAATGATCGCCTATGGGGCCGGGATTCCTTCTCCGATACAGGCCGGCGGCAGGGATTCGTCCCTGCGCTGGTAGTATCGTGGCTAAGTCTGACTAGCTATGACCAGCTTGGACAAGCTATGACCAGCTAAGACCAGCCAAGACCAGCCAAAGACCAGCTATGACTAGCTAAAGCCAAAGCACTGCGACCCGGGTGAAAACTCGGGTCCATTCCCCCTCCCTTCCCACGTTAAACTCCGACCTTGTGTCACAACCTGGCCATGTGGGAGGTCAAGTAAATCCCAAGGCTAAGATCAAAGTGTAGTATCTGTTCGCGGATTACTCGCTGAATGATCGCCTATGGGGCCGGGATTCCTTCTCCGATACAGGCCGGCGGCAGGGATTCGTCCCTGCGCTGGTAGTATCGTGGCTACGTCTGACTAGCTATGACCAGCTTGGACAAGCTATGACCAGCTAAGACCAGCCAAGACCAGCTATGACTAGCTAAAGCCAAAGCACTGCGACCCGGGTGAAAACTCGGGTCCATTCCCCCTCCCTCCCCACGTTAAACTCCGACCTTGTGTCACAACCTGGCCATGTGGGAGGTCAAGTAAATCCCAAGGCTAAGATCAAAGTGTAGTATCTGTTCGCGGATTACTCGCTGAATGATCGCCTATGGGGCCGGGATTCCTTCTCCGATACAGGCCGGCGGCAGGGATTCGTCCCTGCGCTGGTAGTATCGTGGCTACGTCTGACTAGCTATGACCAGCTTGGACAAGCTATGACCAGCTAAGACCAGCCAAGACCAGCTATGACTAGCTAAAGCCAAAGCACTGCGACCCGGGTGAAAACTCGGGTCCATTCCCCCTCCCTCCCCACGTTAAACTCCGACCTTGTGTCACAACCTGGCCATGTGGGAGGTCAAGTAAATCCCAAGGCTAAGATCAAAGTGTAGTATCTGTTCGCAGATTACTCACTGAATGATCGCCTATGGGGCCGGGATTCCTTCTCCGATACAGGCCGGCGGCAGGGATTCGTCCCTGCGCTGGTAGTATCGTGGCTAAGTCTGACTAGCTATGACCAGCTTGGACAAGCTATGACCAGCTAAGACCAGCCAAGACCAGCTATGACTAGCTAAAGCCAAAGCACTGCGACCCGGGTGAAAACTCGGGTCCATTCCCCCTCCCTCCCCACGTTAAACTCCGACCTTGTGTCACAACCTGGCCCTGTGGGAGGTCAAGTAAATCCCAAGGCTAAGATCAAAGTGTAGTATCTGTTCGCGGATTGCTCACTGAATGATCGCCTATGGGGCCGGGATTCCCTCTCCGATACGGGCCGGCGGCGGGGATTCGTCCCTGCGCTGGTGGTATCGTGGCTATGTCTGACTAGCTCTGACCAGCTCTGACCAGCTTGGACAAGCTATGACCAGCTAAGACCAGCCAAGACCAGCTATGACTAGCTAAAGCCAAAGCACTGCGACCCGGGTGAAAACTCGGGTCCATTCCCCCTCCCTTCCCACGTTAAACTCCGACCTTGTGTCACAACCTGGCCATGTGGGAGGTCAAGTAAATCCCAAGGCTAAGATCAAAGTGTAGTATCTGTTCGCGGATTACTCACTGAATGATCGCCTATGGGGCCGGGATTCCTTCTCCGATACAGGCCGGCGGCAGGGATTCGTCCCTGCGCTGGTAGTATCGTGGCTAAGTCTGACTAGCTATGACCAGCTTGGACAAGCTATGACCAGCTAAGACCAGCCAAGACCAGCTATGACTAGCTAAAGCCAAAGCACTGCGACCCGGGTGAAAGCTCGGGTCCATTCCCCCTCCCTTCCCACGTTAAACTCCGACCTTGTGTCACAACCTGGCCTTGTGGGAGGTCAAGTAAATCCCAAGGCTAAGATCAAAGTGTAGTATCTGTTCGCGGATTACTCGCTGAATGATCGCCTATGGGGCCGGGATTCCTTCTCCGATACAGGCCGGCGGCAGGGATTCGTCCCTGCGCTGGTAGTATCGTGGCTACGTCTGACTAGCTATGACCAGCTTGGACAAGCTATGACCAGCTAAGACCAGCCAAGACCAGCTATGACTAGCTAAAGCCAAAGCACTGCGACCCGGGTGAAAACTCGGGTCCATTCCCCCTCCCTTCCCACGTTAAACTCGACCTTGTGTCACAACCTGGCCATGTGGGAGGTCAAGTAAATCCCAAGGCTAAGATCAAAGTGTAGTATCTGTTCGCAGATTACTCACTGAATGATCGCCTATGGGGCCGGGATTCCTTCTCCGATACAGGCCGGCGGCAGGGATTCGTCCCTGCGCTGGTAGTATCGTGGCTAAGTCTGACTAGCTATGACCAGCTTGGACAAGCTATGACCAGCTAAGACCAGCCAAGACCAGCTATGACTAGCTAAAGCCAAAGCACTGCGACCCGGGTGAAAACTCGGGTCCATTCCCCCTCCCTCCCCACGTTAAACTCCGACCTTGTGTCACAACCTGGCCCTGTGGGAGGTCAAGTAAATCCCAAGGCTAAGATCAAAGTGTAGTATCTGTTCGCGGATTGCTCACTGAATGATCGCCTATGGGGCCGGGATTCCCTCTCCGATACGGGCCGGCGGCGGGGATTCGTCCCTGCGCTGGTGGTATCGTGGCTATGTCTGACTAGCTCTGACCAGCTCTGAGCAGCTTGGACAAGCTATGACCAGCTAAGACCAGCCAAGACCAGCTATGACTAGCTAAAGCCAAAGCACTGCGACCCGGGTGAAAACTCGGGTCCATTCCCCCTCCCTTCCCACGTTAAACTCCGACCTTGTGTCACAACCTGGCCATGTGGGAGGTCAAGTAAATCCCAAGGCTAAGATCAAAGTGTAGTATCTGTTCGCGGATTACTCACTGAATGATCGCCTATGGGGCCGGGATTCCTTCTCCGATACAGGCCGGCGGCAGGGATTCGTCCCTGCGCTGGTAGTATCGTGGCTAAGTCTGACTAGCTATGACCAGCTTGGACAAGCTATGACCAGCTAAGACCAGCCAAGACCAGCTATGACTAGCTAAAGCCAAAGCACTGCGACCCGGGTGAAAGCTCGGGTCCATTCCCCCTCCCTTCCCACGTTAAACTCCGACCTTGTGTCACAACCTGGCCTTGTGGGAGGTCAAGTAAATCCCAAGGCTAAGATCAAAGTGTAGTATCTGTTCGCGGATTACTCACTGAGTGATCGCCTATGGGGCCGGGATTCCTTCTCCGATACAGGCCGGCGGCAGGGATTCGTCCCTGCGCTGGTAGTATCGTGGCTACGTCTGACTAGCTATGACCAGCTTGGACAAGCTATGACCAGCTAAGACCAGCCAAGACCAGCTATGACTAGCTAAAGCCAAAGCACTGCGACCCGGGTGAAAACTCGGGTCCATTCCCCCTCCCTTCCCACATTAAACTCCGACCTTGTGTCACAACCTGGCCGTGTGGGAGGTCAAGTAAATCCCGTGTAGTATCTGTTCGCAGATTACTCTCTGAATGATCGCCTATGGGGCCGGGATTCCTTCTCCGATACAGGCCGGCGGCAGGGATTCGTCCCTGCGCTGGTAGTATCGTGGCTACGTCTGACTAGCTATGACCAGCTTGGACAAGCTATGACCAGCTAAGACCAGCCAAGACCAGCTATGACTAGCTAAAGCCAAAGCACTGCGACCCGGGTGAAAACTCGGGTCCATTCCCCCTCCCTCCCCACGTTAAACTCCGACCTTGTGTCACAACCTGGCCATGTGGGAGGTCAAGTAAATCCCAAGGCTAAGATCAAAGTGTAGTATCTGTTCGCGGATTACTCACTGAATGATCGCCTATGGGGCCGGGATTCCTTCTCCGATACAGGCCGGCGGCGGGGATTCGTCCCTGCGCTGGTAGTATCGTGGCTACGTCTGACTAGCTAAGACCAGCTCTGACCAGCTTGGACAAGCTATGACCAGCTAAGACCAGCCAAAGACCAGCTATGACTAGCTAAAGCCAAAGCACTGCGACCCGGGTGAAAACTCGGGTCCATTCCCCCTCCCTTCCCACGTTAAACTCCGACCTTGTGTCACAACCTGGCCATGTGGGAGGTCAAGTAAATCCCGTGTAGTATCTGTTCGCAGATTACTCACTGAATGATCGCCTGTGGGGCCGGGATTCCTTCTCCGATACAGGCCGACGGCAGGGATTCGTCCCTGCGCTAGTAGTATCGTGGCTACGTCTGACTAGCTATGACCAGCTCTGACCAGCTTGGACAAGCTATGACCAGCTAAGACCAGCCAAGACCAGCTATGACTAGCTAAAGCCAAAGCACTGCGACCCGGGTGAAAACTCGGGTCCATTCCCCCTCCCTTCCCACGTTAAACTCCGACCTTGTGTCACAACCTGGCCCTGTGGGAGGTCAAGTAAATCCCGTGTATGGATTGAAAGAAAATGCATAGAGAGTGAAGGTAAATTTTTATTTCTCTCTCTCTCTCTCTCTCTCTCTATATATATATATATATATATATATATATATACATATATATATATATATATATATATATATATATATATATATATAGCATAATGAGAAGCCACGTATACTTTCTTGATATGTAATATATGGATAAAATAACTGAAAAAAAAAAATATATATATATATGCACCTCAGCGTGGTGTAATGGTTAGGGTTGTCTCGCTAAAACAGTTACGAGTGAATAGTGAGTTCGATCCTCACTGGGTGCCCCATACTTTCGGCCTTGTGCCATATCTAAGCTATGCTTGGAAAATCTATATATATAATAGCTGGCCACTCGTATTCGAGGATACCCGTCTACTACGGCGGCTAGCCAATCCCTATTGCAGACGCTTGCTCAGTCGAATTTGTGTTTGTTCAACACCCAAAGAACAGACCTTAGTTACAGAGCGTGTTATCTAGCGTGATCAACAATTTGAACAAGCCTTGCGGCTTCGTGCTAGCACAGCTATCGATGGCCCCCAATTTGGGTCAACCCGTGGTATGATTTTCACGCTGGGGACATCAGGAAGGAGACTTGACCATTGTGAGATTCGGACCCGTGGCTCATCGTTAGAGAGCGAACGTTTTAACCACTCGGCCACGCGCCCATATGTATATATATATATTTCGCATGGTTCAGTTTGTCGAAAAAAAGTACACTATAAAATATTCAGAGTCTTATACGATCCATCTCTGGAGATGCTCAGTCCCTTGTACGGCTCTGGAAAGAACCTGGCTCCTCTTACGTCTAAATAAGTTGGAGTTTCAAGAGTTCAAGTGTAAATATCTTGGTTCATACGGGAGAGAATATATGTATTCAGACGTAGTAGTCGCCAGTTTAAATCTGTGAAGGAAGTATGTATGTTTTTGTGCTAACGTAGGGCTGTGTTGAAGTCTTAATCGCCAGTATAAATGGACGAAGTAGGGGTGTATATGTGTGTGTGTCTAAGCAGATCTGTATGAGTCAAACATAAGTGACGTATTTCGGATCTAGGTATGTTACGATAACCGCAGCATCCGAGAATTGATAAAATTAATTAATCGATTCTGGTTTTATTCGACTCTCTCCTGATATACGTATGATTTAAAGAACAAGAGATCGCCGATTAGATTCTAATTGATCCTGGAGCTATGAAATAATTTCCTGGTTGAAAACAAATCTTTTGTCTGATTAACTTGCTGTAATGTTCGTATCCTGGTCGGGACGGTTTTTGATTGGTTAGTCGAAATATAACTTCACAGCTTAACGATCCTGTATATACATCGACTTTTAGAGAGAGTAAAATGTTGGTCTCTTTGTTATTATTTTTTTAAGGAACGAGCCTCGCGAAACGGAGTCGCTCTTGCAGCGTGTCTCACTGGCGATGGTTCGAGGTAATTCTTTCTCCATCATAGCGGCTGGCAGAGGATAGAAAAAAAATTGTTTATAGTTACGTTGTTCTGGAATTGTCATCATTGGTCGACTGAACTTGCTTTGTTTCAATGACTTTTGTTTTATTATTTTTATATAGTAATATATATTTATATTTTTACGTAATAAATTATTCGGTTTTTTTACTTTTATTTATTTATTTTTCCATCATTACAAGACAAATGATGTCATAATTCGAAGTGAACGTAATTGATTGATTAATTGATTGATATTTACGGCATATCAACCTCGATTGGTTATTTAATGCCGACAACATTTTTATTGCTGGTAATATTTTTCTTCAAAAAACTATTTCTAGCAATATCATTCCTTTTAATATTGATTGCAAGTAATATTTTCCAAAATTGTATTACTGGTAACGTTTTTCCAAGAATGTATTGCTGGTAACATTTTTCCACAAATATATTGCTGGTATTGTGATACACGCTTAGGTGATCATGTGTCTTTTGATACATGACTGACGAGGCAGATTTTTTACCCGCAGTACGTTGCCATTTCTTTCTACGGCACACCAATTGCCATACATGGCTATCGAGCCCGATCTGTCCTTCTATTTACCCATAACTGGAGGGAGAAGAGGATGTGAACGTAATTTAGTAATTAGATTTAATATAATTCAATATATCATAAAGGAGAAAACACTAACAGGTGTTGGGTTCACAGCTTAGCAATTCTGTATATACATTTACTTTTTAGAGATACTAAAATTTTGGTCTTATTGGAATCGTCCATATTTTCTACTCACCCCCGAATAAAATGCACTCTTCTATCAAAACCAATTTTAGCCAACCAACACCTCACATTGCAAATCTCGACTTTTCATTGTTTGAGACAACACCAAAATGTGTAACAATTGTCTAAAACCTGTTTTCGCGCCCAGTTCTCCGAAGCCTAGTTTGGATTCGAAAAACAAATAAAAAGGACCATTTCAACCCAATTCACCAGTCAGCCACTTAGCCTCAGAGAGGTGCCAAACGAATCCACGTGTGTCACTATACTGACCTAAGGAACTTTTCGCGCGTTAACTGCTGACTCAAATATCAACATTATTCTCTCAAATTTCACTTGCAACTTTCTAAGAAAAGTGTTCTTACACACTGCCAAAATAGAAATTGTACTTAGCAAAAGGAAAATACAGAACAATCCAAGGTAAACAACTCTAGAAAATTTAAGACATTTATACTCTACTTTAATCACGCACACAAACAACACTAATTTCTGTGTAAGTAATCTTTTTCCATTTTACTCCATTTGACCTGTTCTTAAACACTTGAACAATTACGAACTGTAAATCAATAAGACATCAAATTTATACATGGTCAATTCTTGAATTAACAAACTACAAGTTCTCTAATTGTATCTAAATTGTACATAAATGTCTTGTTTTTATTGAAACTTAAATGACCGTTGTTTCTTATTCAATTGCCTTGTGATTGATTCGTTTTGAATGCCCATATTTTGTATTGTTGTGGATTAATATGGTGAACATGACCGTAATCTAGCCATCTTAATGTTTTAACCTTCTGATAACAAATTCAAACTCATAGCAAACCCAACAATCTCATTGTTATTATTTTTTTACTTTTATTTATTTATTTTTCCATCATTACAAGACAAATGATGTCATAATTCGAAGTGAACGTAATTGATTGATTAATTGATTGATATTTACGGCATATCAACCTCGATTGGTTATTTAATGCCGACAAAATTTTTATTGCTGGTAATATTTTTCTTCAAAAAACTATTTCTAGCAATATCTTTCCTTCTAATATCGATTGCAAGTAATATTTTCCAAAAATGTATTCCTGGTAACATTTTTCAAAAAATATATTGCTAGTATTGTGCCATGCGTAATTCACGCTTAGGTGATCATGTGTCTTTTGATACATGACTGACGAGGCAGATTTTTTACCCACAGTAGGTTGCCATTTCTTCCTACGCCACACCAGCTGCCATCCAAGGCTATCGAACCCGGTCTGACCTGCTATTTACCCATAACTGGGTGGGGGGGAGGATTTCAACGTAATTTGGTAATTAGATTTAATATAATTCAATATATCACAAAGGAGAAAAAAACTAACGGGTGTGGGGTTCTGTCCCCGTGTCTGAAAGAGTTGAGTTCTAAATCTTCTTTAATTTTCGTGCCAACGTTCTTCGTTTATGAATGGAAGGTACCCATCTTCTTAATTTTGTGGGTAGTAAGAGTGAGAGGTGAACGAGGAGGGCTATAGCCCTTATTATAACGGAGACGTCGAGTTCAGCTGAAGATAAATTTTTTGCCGATACTGCTAAGCACCGATTTTTTAAATTACATTATATTATTATGTATCTCCAAAAATGACCATCCAACTTCTTGAAGGCCACCAACTGACTCCCTCTCATACCGCTTTATTTAAACAAAAAGTACCTCATGTATATATAGAAGATCCGCCAAGAATGGTGAAACGTTGTAAGAACATGGAGGTAAATTTAGTGAGGATGATCTATCGATTAAAGTATCGCACCCGGCCGGAAGTTACTGCCGGCTACTCAAACGTCTGAAAGCGTCACCACGGAAAACAGAACGAATGCCGTTAATTCCCGGTGACTCAGCGTTTTCAGAAATCAAAACACAAAAAGCAAAACAAAACGAAACATAAACATACACAAGTCCTCCTAACTAAAAATAATGACCAGAAACTAATTTATATACACATGGTGCCCAAATGAAACCCATGTGTACATTCAAAAGTGGAAGGTAATTTTTAGTCGACAACCAAAAGACATTGTTAACCAGGCAACGATGCTAATGGCTGCCGACATAAACACAGCCGATTTCTTCAGCCATATAACTTGGTCCCGGGGTCAATATTAACTCCCCCACCCACGAGAGAAGACGTGGCACAAGGCAAAGTTTTACGTGGTGGGTATTCCGAACCCGTAGGCTCGGCCAAAAAATGCCCGTAGAAACCGTAAAAACGGGATCGGGTTGGTCAACTTCCTCGAACGAGACTCTGCCCTTCGGCAGAGCTCGTCCGGGTTCCTCTCTGAACAGAGGCAGAAAGTTTGACCGTCTTGCTGGATCAGATTGCAGCAAGTCGGGGTAGAGCGACGTGCTCCCCCTCTCACCTTCACCTGGCCGATCCTCGTCGCTGACCACACGAAGCAGCCACCAGTGAAGCCAGCCGCCCCCAGTTGCCGAACTCAGAAGCAGCAGCAGCCCGAGCCGAATCTTATACGATAGTCCTTCTAAGGACTACCAAACCACATTCTTATGCGATAGTCCTTCTAAGGACTACCAGGATGCATCTTATGTGACCGTCATTCTAAGGACGAGCAGGCTACCTCGGCACTGCCTACGCCGATCATGTCTCTTCGTGAACGCCGACGCAGTCCTCTTAAGGGCGACTGGCACTCCCTGACTTCACTATTGAAGTACTCCAAACAGTTCCTGTACATACTTTCGCCAGATTGATAAATAAAATTTGGCTTAGATTTTAAAATCCTCGACTTTGTTATCCTTTCCTCGATGGTATTACCCTATCCAATTTTTCTGCTTGCGGGGTTAACAGCACCCGCTTGACGCCCCGCAACAAAAGCACTAAAAAAATCCACTTTCCTTCGTGCGCATGTGTAGTCGCATCAACGTAAACATCAGTTAGTCCGATGAAGTACTAAAGGACAAAACGCGTTACAAGAAAACTTTTTCCACTTTGTCATATAAAGTTAAAATTCTAAACCTGATAATGTCTCTTTAGACAATTGAACTTAAATGAGTTGCTGTGTAAAAACTGGGTCGCTCTGCAATAGGCGACAAGTGTTCATTCACAATGAAAAACAAATCTCTGAATGAAGTGACAGATAGCTTAAAAAACAATAGATTTATTTATCAATACTCTCACGCTTTTTTGTGAGACTAATCCCTCCTTTTCAGAGAAAATCATAATTGAAAAATAATTCCTATTGTTACGCACTGAAAGATTTACTTAATACACATTTTAATAATCCCATAATGATTTGCCATGTTTCAGATGACAGGACTGTTGACAAAAAAAAATTTATTTTTTCTTCTTCCTTTTTTTGTTCACTCTCTGTGTGTGTGAGAGAGAGAGAGAGAGAGAGAGATTTTGTTCACGTGTCTTGTAATTATCATAAAATGGATGAGTCCAGGGCATGTGCCAGGGTCTCATGCACTCCTCCAAAAATCTATGATACAGTCCCCACCCCCGAATTTAATGTAATCGATCCTGACTAAGCATCTCGACGTCAGACACTTTCTCACCGACGTGACTTGGCTTCCCTCTGTCTTTTCTACAAACATTTTCATGGCAACTTCTCTGACGAGTTTTTTTTTCCCTTGTGGTTCGAATACATAAATTTAAGCATGCTACAAGATTAGCATCTAGGTCCCACTCTTTTACTTTTGAAATAGCCAAAGGCAACCACCACTTCAATCCAACAGTTTCTTTTCTCGCACTTCCCACCTGTGGAACACCCTTCCTATTACTTGCTTTCCTGATAACTACAACCTCCAAAAATTTAAACACGATGTCAATCGACATTTTCTGTCTTCTTGAACCTCGTCCATCGTTTGTCCTTTCCTCAATCTTCCCTTTCACTCCCTGTAACCCCTTGCTCGAAAATACAGCAATTGTGGCACAAGGCCAAAAGTGTCTACCTTATACTCAGTGAATTATGTATTTACCACCGGTGTTCCAGATAATTTTTTCCATCCTCATAAACGCCAGCTTTTCTTTAAAGACAGAAAATCTATCCATTTAAAATACTACGCAATTTTTCTAACCGCCACCATTTTGTTTGTTTGTCTTTACAAACATTTGAATTGGATTTCTGAGCCAGGAGCATTTCTTTCTTATCTGCGACCTCAATTTCAGTTGACGGGTCGAATAAGCCATGAGATTGGGCACATCATTTTATTTTCACATTAACTTTAATTAATTCCGATAATATCGTGTCTGCAGAGATAAGTTCTCTGTTTATTAGGTGTATCAACGCTGACTCATCAAGTAAAGGTTTTAGTTTTGTATTCACTATATAAGACATACTAGGAAAAATAGGCTTTCCCCGCTCTCGAAAAGAAAATCGATACCATGAAACCTTTCGTTCGCCGGAAAAGCGTAAAGGCAATTTACTTTTAATTTATATAGAAATAATTTTGAGTATTACTAGACACCAAAAATAACCTTTTGTGAGGTTTTCGTTACGATTAACAATCTTGAAAGAGAAGTAACGGTGTGTTACTTGTGGGTAAGCTTGCAGGATAATCTGATTGATTCCAAAGAATTAAATAATAAATAACTAAATGAAACTAAGCAGACAAACCTACCGTTGTATTTCAATTTGACTCTTTTCATATCAGCCAGAGCATATGACGAACTTCGACATAGAGATAGACAAACATTTGCTGTATTTTCCAAATGAGAGTATTTTAATACTAATAATGATGCGCCAACAAAACTCTTGCTATGATATACCATTTTCCTCTGCTCCAAATTTAACAAAGAGCAGGGGTATCATTATGCTATAGATTAATAGCATTTTTATTTTGACAACATTGGAGCAAACTAATTTTTTCTGGCTAAAACCATCGGCACTATTTCTATCCATTTTAACCAATGTAGTTAATTATGTCTTAATATTTTTCGTATTTTTCGCTAATGTCGGTGGTTCACGTCCGAATCTCATCCCACAAAAATTATAATTTAAATGTTGATTTTAAAAACAGCCTCACCTAAAAGAGTAGTATAACATGATTTTACTATCTACATGCATCATCTTTTGGCTTTGTGTGACATTAAGCTTAGTTGATAACAATAAAGTTAATTTCCACTATTTACTATATCGGCTTGGAGTAAGACGTAGGAGAGCCGAGTTCGAATTTCAGTCGAGTTCGTAACATTCACTTACGCACAAATATCCTTGGGAAAGGTATGACTCCAGCTCTTCTGTCTCCAGCTATGGGTTGAATAGCAGGATAGACTAGGTTCTATAGCCTTGGTTGACTATCGGTCTATCGCAGAAAGAAATGCCAACCTACTGAGGGAAAAACTTCTGCCTAGTGAGTCATGGATCGAAAGGAACATGATCGTCCAAGAGTGTATCACCAACTGACTGATTTACATGCGGACTATGGTCCTCGTCCTTTGAAATTCTTGACGGTACGATTTACCCAGGTTTTGTTGGATTCTGCATTTGTCAGATTCGAGAAATATTTTGCTGTAGGTTCGCCTATCGTCCGGTTCACACTCCTCTCTTTGAACAGTATTAGAGGTTTATCCATTGTTTCTTGTTTAGGACTAGGTTTCCGGTTCATTCTAAAGTCTACTTCAACTCTATACTTCTAACGTCTCCGCTTAAATTCTGAAATTTTATTTGCTATGCATTTTTCTCTCAATAGGAGTAGATCGGTTCGACTATCCTCCGATTCACACTCCTCCTCAGGATTTTTTTAGCAAGAATAGAAGTCGATCCCTTGTTTCCTGTTTAGGACTAGGTTTCCGGTTCCTTCTAAAGTCTACTTCAACTCTATACTTCTAACGTCTCCGCCTAAATTCTGAAATTTTATTTACTATGTATTTTTTTTTCAATAGGAGTAGATAGATTCGACTATCGTCCGGTTCACTCTCCTCCCTGAGAATTTTTAACAAGAATAGAGGTCAATCCCTTGTTTCCTGTTTAGGACTAGGTTTCCGGTTCCTTCTAAAGTCTGCTTCAACTCTATACTTCTAACGTCTCCGCTTAAATTCTGAAATTTTATTTACTATGTATTTTTTTCTCAATAGGAGTAGATAGATTCGACTATCGTCCGGTTCACATTCCTCCCCGGGATTTTTTTAACAAGAATAGAGGTCAATCACTTGTTTTCTGTTTAGGATTGGCTTTCTGGTTTTACTTCTAAAGTCTACTTCAACTCTATATTTCTAACGTCTCCGCCTAAATTCTGAAATTTTATTGCTATGTATTTTTTTTTTCAATTGGATTAGATAGATTCGACTATCGTCCGGTTCACACTCCTCCTCAGGATTTTTTTAACAAGAATAGAGGTCTATCTCTTGTTTCCTGTTTATGATTGAGTTTACGGTTCCTTCTAAAATATTTTCATTCTCTTTCACTCCCAGTAGACCCCCCTTGCGTCTTCGTGGCATTATCGTCTTGCATGAAGTGAATTAATTCATTTAAAAAATATTAATTTTTAATATTTATGAATATTTAAAAAAAATATAACTTTCAAAGTAATTTGAATGTTCCTTTAACACGATATTCTTTATATAAAAACTTTAGCATATAGTATTTCCAACTTCAAAATAAAAGATAATTTTAAAATAAAATACCAAGATATTATATTTCTACATCAACAGAAGAGTCGAATAGCTTATTTATCAAACATAAGATCATGAATTTAAGCGTACTACTAATAAATCGTCGAGCCCGTCCAACCCTCAAAACAGAGAGGCCGCTGTATTCTGCCCATAGGGCAAAATCAAGAAGCACTCTCGCTAAGGGAGTGGGGAGAGAGATAAAATAACACGGACATGGGGAAATCAAAGGCTAACCCAATCGAGATAAAAGGGGGCCAAAACAAACTGGGGAGGTTGGGAATCTCGACATGGGTCATAACTAAAGAGATAGCCGGGAAACAGGCCGGGAACAACACTTACTCACATTAACTAGGTACACTTAAGCTTGTCTAACCTAACCAAGGGGAGGGTTCCACAGGAAACCACCCCGATGTGACTTAGGTTGACCTAGAAAAGAAAATCAAGGCTAGCCCCGTTCAAACGAACCAAGCTCGCCTCTTTCACCCACCTTTCGCTGGAGACTGTCGAATGCAATCGTTTTCTATCAGTTCTAATCTTCATCCTGAGCTGATGCTCAAAGAATCGGATTAGATCCTGATGCGAAAGACGATTGCCTCGCAAGACTTCCTCCATGCGCGTCGTCCATATCACCATTCGAGCCGTGGCTAGCAGCGTCAGAAACACTATTCGTTTCACCCCGGAATACGGGGGCGACAACGTCGAGAACAATCGCAGTAATAAAAACTTGGGAATCCCAAATTTCAGGATTGCGAATCCGGATCCGGTCTGGGATTTTGTTAATTTGCCCAGGGAATCGGTCTGATTCCAAAATGGTATATGTTGGGCTACAGCCTCTAGGAATAAAGTTGAAAAAGTGCAACACAGTGACACACTGACATTCGCATTTATTATATATAGATATAATACAATTTAAAGACACCTATCAAACTATGACTAGAATTTAACTATTTTAAAGTCAGCCGAATTTTGCCGAAAAGTGGGATCAATAGTTGACGTAGAGCAACAATATTCAATAGATCAATAAATTTTCAATGAACTTATTACATTGACTTATGTAGTATCGCTCATCAGCATGAAACCTTGAGTCGGGAAATGAGATAAGCCTAGCGAACATTTTTTTTTATTTATAGAATATATACAAGGTGGGATGGATAAATTGTCGTATAAATTACGCAAAAAGTAAGTAGTACAGTATATCGCTTCCAAACTTCTGGCAGAGTGAATAGCGTCATGGCGCACTTTTTCTCACAGTCTGTGTCCAACTGACCCTATATATATATATATATATATATATATATATATATATATATATATATATATATATATATATATGCATGTAGATATATATGAAAAATTTCTCAGAGTTAACCTGTAGAAAAAGACAATATTTATAAATGTAAAAGACAATGGGAAAACTGTAATGGTAGCCGACGCGTTTCGTCCAATGTGGACTTTTTCAAGGCAAAAACGAAATGAATTTATTAAACAAAGTAACTAATAATAACAAAACAAAATGTCCTTAGCAACCGGAAGAATTTAGAGAACGCTATTTTAATACTGTTGACTGAAAATTACGTCAAGTACTGTCACGTGTGGAAATATTGTTTTTATTGTTGCGTTGCCGGATTCAACTTTTTTCTTTTGATTTCTTGATACTGTTGTGTACATTTGCTTGGGAGAGTAGTAATTCTGTTAAGAAAGGTGAAGTGGGGAAAAGGCCTGGGCGTAGATTAATATTTTGATTTTAAAACTATAAGCATACCAAAGGTTTTGCGATTCCTTCCACGATAGCTCCGTCCAAATGTCTCGGTTGCGTGCCAATGTCAAAGCCACTTTGAAAGATTTCCCGTCTTCTCATTGACGTTGTCAGCCTATGTTTTACCTGTCAGCTTCTTCTCTTGTCAAAGGTGATATTGGCTCTTATGGCGTGTTCACACTATTTCAGATTTCCCTTTTTGACGGTAGTTATGAGATTATCCAATGTGTCTGTTTCTGATGGTGCTTCGCAAAGTATCTTTTTTTATGCGGTCTACGTAGAAGATGCCTAGGATGGTTCTGTAACGTCCCATTACTAATGCTTGGATTTTTCGCTGGAATTTAATCACTCTTTCCATTTATTCTTATAGATTCTTAAGTTTCTCTTCTAGCGATTTTGTTAATTTTGTTTCGAGAAGGAGAGATTACATCAAGAGGCTAGGTCCTCTGGTTTAATACACGAACAAGTTGTTCACACCTCTGCCTCAAATCATCGAGATGTGATTATGAGGTGACCATGATTGAAATCATTTGAACCAATCCATCACAATTGGGTGTGGTGCGAGCTTACGCCATCATTATTCATAAGCTCACCAGATATTAATGGAAACGAGTGAGCTGAGCTCAGATCGCTGGTAATTTATCAAAACCGAACATCCGAACATATATATATATATATATATATATATATATATATATATATATATATATATATATATATATATATATATGCCAAATTCACTATAATTGAGAGAAGTTCAGAGCAGATAACATTTGAAAGATTTTAGAGTTCCATGAAAATAAGTGGATACGACGTTTAAAACACACTATTCAGACGGGTGTAACCACAAATTTAACAATATAGATAGTATTAATATATAACCTCACAAATCAGTACCTGCCCACATTTCTCACCCACACAAGACAGACATGCTTACGGGGGTGTTGAGGCCTCACACTTATACACACACCCACACGAATATACACGCTTACACACATCATACTCACTCCCTCCCTAAGAACCAAATAACACACACACTTAACAGCGACACATCCTCTTTCCAGGAACCAATAAAACTGTCAAAATTACCAAGGGAATTCAGAGCAGCATGAATCCATCCAGCTCTTATCTTAAATAACAACTTAAAAGAAACTGTTTGACCAACACAGGAGCTAACCAAAATTCATGTTTAAAAAAATTAAAAAACAAATGAAAACTACAGACAAAAATTCATTTTCTCCATCAAGACATTCATTTCTGTAGTTCACTGTTACCAGCAAGCAGAAAAATTTTGTCTCCTGATGATGGCCATGTTGGGCGAAACTAATCGAGGAATCTAAATGAAATAATAATAAAAACGAAAGAATATTAATATACAACCCAGCGTGACAGAAGATTTTAATTTTTTAATATTTTTTATTGTTCAATATATATATATATTAAAACTATATTTCTTCATATATATACTCCATTCCTTATTCCTGTTTCCCTGACAACTATAATCTCCAACTATTCAAATGTAACGTCAATCGACATCTCAAGTTGCCTTGATCTATCCACTATCCTTCTCCACAGCCTTTCCTCTAACACTCCTATCTGCTCTCGCTCCAAATCTTCTGTAACCCCTTGTGTGCTAGTGGCTTCCAGCCTTGCTTGGAGTGAAATGCTTAAAATATATATATATATAAGATTTACATATATATATATATATATGAGTATAATTACTAATATATATATATATATATATATTTTTCATCCACAGACAGACTGTTTCGCTGTTTCACAGCTCATCAGTGTGGCTAGACGTCCGGTTGCCTCTAGCTAGGATCGAAACCCGACTGAATTTCCGTCAGTCGGAACTTCTACCGCACGACATGGATGAAGGTGAATTTTAGCGTGTTTATTTTTAGATTTAGATAAACACACAGTGACTGACAGTCACTCAATCGTGCCGAAGAGTCGTGCAATATTAGCTTAAATAGTCACTGTTTACAAACTCACGCCTCAAACCAAAGAGCTCAACCGAAATTAATTTTTCAGGAGCCAATATTTTTGTCATCCACAGACAGACTGTTTCGCTGTTTCACAGCTCATCAGTGTGACTATATATATATATATATATATATATATAATATATTTTCTGTTTATACGTTTTTTTAATAAATATAATTTATTTGAGTAAATGCTCCGTTTTTTTTAATAAACCAATATTAATTACATTTGCCAGTCTGAATGTTCGACAAATTTCGCAGAAAATATGCGCTCTCTGGCAGGAATCGAACCTGTAACCCTAATGTGAACCATCATTTGATCTGACGCGCAGAATGGTTTGTCGCTGAATGGTTAACAGCTTAAATAACATTTCAAATATAGACTGCACAATGTTGATATGCGGATGGTGTAATGGATAACAGCTCGGTATGTGAAATCAGAGTTTCGAGTTCAATTTTCAGTCGGTATTCATTATATTCACATCCATGTGCATACTTCTGGGTAAGGTATGGATCACCTCTTCTCCCTGCTTTGCCTTAAGTAGTAGGATTTCTATCATAAAATCAGTATTAGCCAACTCTAATGCAAAAATATTTCGCCCTTAAATAAGCTTAAAATTTGATAAAGCGTAAAAAAAAAAACAATCCATCGCAAAGTGACAATGTTTTTTCATCCTCCTCGTAGTTGTCTAATTTATTTATTTACTTCTTTGTTTACCTGCTTCTAGAGCCGGTGTAAAGGTTTCGTGCCCCACGTACCTATGATACGCCCCCACTCTGCTACATCTCAATTTTCATAAGGTAGCATTCATATAAAATACAATTTTATTGTAACCTAATTATGTATAATAATGGATCGTATGCAATATAGATGAACAATTCAATTGGAAAAACTGAAAATAAATACAATGTATCTGAAATAAATACAAATTAGAGATATCTAACAGATCATTCCATCTTAAATAAATCAATGTTTTATGGCAATTATAACATCAACTTTAGATTTTAAAATTGTTAATTTAATAGCTTAACACATTCAACATTATGGATAAAAATAGTGAATTTTATACAGTGTTTTTTGAGACTTAGCTTGAGCAAAACAAATTCATGGATTTGGACAGAAAAAATATGAACCTAAAATAACGTGAAAATTTTTCATGCTTTAATATTTGCAATGTAATATAAAGTAATAGGGAGTAAAAAGCAAATGTTGGTCGTAAAGCACCGTTCGGGAGCCCAATCAGACTTCACACACTTGATCGGGGAGTGGGGGGAATACTTGTGGGTAGTATACACCAGCCCTAGGATCAGCCTCTTTTCAGTCCTGAGAGAGATATTTTCTATTAGGAAATAAAAAAAAAATGAACCTAAAATAACGTGAAAATTTTTCATGCTTTAATATTTGCAATGTAATATAAAGTAATAGGGAGTAAAAAGCAAATGTTGGTCGTAAAGCACCGTTCGGGAGCCCAATCAGACTTCACACACTTGATCGGGGAGTGGGGGGAATACTTGTGGGTAGTATACACCAGCCCTAGGATCAGCCTCTTTTCAGTCCTGAGAGAGATATTTTCTATTAGGAAATAAAAAAAAAATGAACCTAAAATAACGTGAAAATTTTTCATGCTTTAATATTTGCAATGTAATATAAAGTAATAGGGAGTAAAAAGCAAATGTTGGTCGTAAAGCACCGTTCGGGAGCCCAATCAGACTTCACACACTTGATCGGGGAGTGGGGGGAATACTTGTGGGTAGTATACACCAGCCCTAGGATCAGCCTCTTTTCAGTCCTGAGAGAGATATTTTCTATTAGGAAATAAAAAAAAAATGAACCTAAAATAACGTGAAAATTTTTCATGCTTTAATATTTGCAATGTAATATAAAGTAATAGGGAGTAAAAAGCAAATGTTGGTCGTAAAGCACCGTTCGGGAGCCCAATCAGACTTCACACACTTGATCGGGGAGTCGGGGGAATACTTGTGGGTAGTATGCACCAGCCCTAGGATCAGCCTCTTTTCAGTCCTGAGAGAGATATTTTCTATTAGGTAATAAAAAAAAAATAAACCTAGAATAACGTGAAAATTTTTCATGCTTTAATATTTGCAATGTAATATAAAGTAATAGGGAGTAAAAAGCGAATGTTGATAAGATAGCAATAGAATAACTGAAAATAAATACAATGTATCTAAATAAAAATTAGAGATACGTCATAATATATCTTTCCATCTTAAAGAAATCAACAATATTTTGCGGCAATTCTTAACATCGACATTCGATTTAACTTGTTCTTAAAACGTCGTATAATTTCAATGCATTCAACATTACATTATAGATAAAAATAGTGAATTTTGTACTATAATGTTTCTCGAGACTTAGCATGAGCAAAACAAATTCACTGATTTGAAGAGGATAAATACCCCAGAATGACGTTAAAATCCGCAAAAAAATTTAAATGTTGATAAGATTGCCCGAGCCCCTCAATCAGTTTTCTCTCCTCTCCGGTCGTGGGTTCGAGGGTAATACAAACCCGACCCTGCCTGCTTCAGTCAGTTATAATGTTTATTTTCAGTTTAGTAATTATTAACTGTGAGAGAGCCCCTTGATTTTGTATAAGGACAGAATACAGCGGCTTCTATTTTTGGAGGGTTGTACGGGTCCTACTAATATCAGTTATCTTTATCTTGTTTGTTTTGATATTTTAGTTTTGCTTTTGGCTTCATCCCCTCCCCTCTCATTGTAAATAATCAGATTTTTATGACTAAATTTTTTCATAATCATCAAATTTTTATGTCACGGGGTGCGTTTTGTGGGTCCCTCTGAGAGTGTGCGGCATTACGGTTTATGAAAGATTGATTGGTGACGGATGAGTTCTTGTGGTGAATGTGTAAATTATAACGAGTGACTGGTCATGAATCTGATAGTAAGTAAAGACCCGCCTCAAACCATCCTCCCACTCCAGACCTTTCGCCAAAATTGTGTGTTTTCATATACAATAAGTATCAGTATTTATTAACTAAAAAGTGACATCTACAAATATTTCGTTAAAAATGAACCCTACCTACCCAACCTTTCACTTAAGAATGGCGTGTTTTTACCAAATTCTTAACTTTGCTCTTCGTTTTTATAAACAGCGTTTACCCCCCCCCCCCTTTAGTGTACATATGTAAGCCTATTCACGCAACAGGAGACTGGGTTATTTACCCCGGGCACTTCAGGCGCCCATAAAAGTAAACGTGTGAAAGGAGTTTGAGCAATTTTTCCAATGTACTTAAACCTCGACCCTGCGACAGGTTCTCTCGATTTACTCCTTTGGAACACCCCACCACCACAGATACTCCCTCTTATAGTGAAATGAGGTTAATCTCCTAAACAACAAGCCCGGGAATATATTAAAAAACTGTTAATTATTAAAGAAATATTATTGTCTAAGCCATCATAATACCACTATGTTTTTTTTTCTGATATGAAAGCAAAAATTCGCTACCCGATATTTAAAAATTTTTTTTTTTTTTTAATAATAATGGGTATAAAGTAATTAATAACAAAAGTCATTGAAACAAAGCAAGTTCAGTCGACCAATGATGACAATTCCAGAACAACGTAACTATAAACAATTTTTTCTATCCTCTGCCAGCCGCAATGATGGAGAAAGCATTACCTCGAACCATCGCTAGTGAGACACGCTGCAAGAGCCACTCCGTTTCGCAAGGCTCGTTCCTTAATCGAGACGCAATCGCGCCAATCCTCCGAAGGAAAAATCGGAACTCTATTTTCTCCCGTAATAGACAGGTGATGTATATTTTGTTCTAATTTTAAATATGTCGTGGGAATATTTCACTTATCGGAAGCAGTTCATTTTATTAGTAAAATTTCAGTATTTGAATTTCCTCCTCAATCCGAACCTTTTTGATAACCTTATTCTTTGCTTTTGCCTTTTTCGTTTTTTATTCTTCCACTAAAATTATTTAACTAGATGTCTTTTCTATAAAACGAAGATGTTTAATGTTTTGTCATAAATATGTTCTATCAAAACTTACGAAAATTTCCTAAAATATTATAGGCTTAGAAAACAGCTTTGCTGAAAAAATAAAAAACAAAACGTAAGTAACGTACTTTTCGCGCTGAGCGTAATCACTTTCTGTATTAACATCAAAGAAAAGAAAATACTGTTTAGTCATGCTTATTACAAATTTATGTTGAGACTTCATTATATGATTAACAAAACCATTCTGTTTTTTTTTCTTTGTGACGCACGTTTTTATTTCTTGTAAACTAGGAGGTGGCTACCAGGTGTCGACTTTATTTTCCATCTAAATAGCATTTCGAAGATAAATATGAACATAAAAATATATTCTTATCGCATCACGACCTCTTAATTGCAATTCTAAATTAAGTCTGTAAAGGATTGTACACAAGTCAAACTTCTATATATCTGCAACTCCCACCTCTCGAAAAATCAAAATCCAGTGTTAAACAACGTCCATTATCTTGAATTACGTATATATATATATATATATATATATATATATGATGGGGGGTATAAAGATAAGAGGAAAACTGTATTAGCCGATGCGTTTCGTCCAATGTGTTCTTTTCAAGGCAAAAATGAAATGAATTTATTGAAAACAAAGCAACTATTCAATGGCGGCTCTCTCGAGGATTTTCATTGAGTAAGTTTTCTGTTTTTTTCCTCGTGAGTGCCGCCATTGAATATTCTTAATAGTTACTTTGTTTCCAATAAATTTATTTCGTTTTTGCCTTGAAAAAGTTTACATTGGACGAAACGCATCGCCTAATAATGGTCTTCCTATTGTCTTTTACCTTTGTATGCATAGTCTTTTTCTACAGGTTAACTCTGAAAAATTTCATACATATATATATATATATATATATATATATATATATATATATAAAGGCACGTCAGGCTATATGACGGTTCCGTATAGGATACAGGTTCGAATCCTGTCAGAGGACGAATATTTTCTATGAAAATTTCTCGGACATTCAGGCCGGTAAATGTACTGTTTAGTTATATAAACAGAGCATTTACTTAAATATTTGTATCTATAAAGAGAACATATGAATATAAAAAATGTCTTGAAATATATAATCTTGTTAAACATAAGACAGCGAATGTCTCATGAGCAGTTCTGGCTTCGTATAGTGGCTTTAGTTTCTGGAGAAAATAAAGACAAAAACTGTCGAACACTTGGATATTTCTCGCTTGCTTATGTACGATGTCGTAGAACTGCATTACGAATTTACGGTCTGCGTCTGTTATTCTGCGATTGTTATCGTCACGTAGCAAACTTCTATGTAAGCCTAACAGGATGCTATCTTTGATGGTTAACATTTGTAATGTCCATTATAACCACTCTGATGATGGCACATGAGAGCCGAAACCTTAGATCGAGGAACAGCATAATAAAAAAAATATATAGACATTCGTTGTCTGTTACTTTTAACAATGTTTGAATAATGATCTGTTATCCCAATACACTATATATATATATATATATATATATATAATATTTACATTAGTCGGACTATTGTCCTCATCTTTGTCGCCATATTTGTCACAACGTTTCGGCCGTTGTACGCTCCGGCCTTCTTCAGGTGGTTGGAATTTCAAACCGAACCCTTTATTTCGATCACTGGGGTAGACTGTTCTAGTTCCACGAGCCAAGGACACATGGCACAGTGGATAAAGGCGTTGGTTAGATCCAGTGACAGGACCCAAAGAGTGTGAGTTCAATACCCGGTTCAGGCAGTGGAGAAATAAAGGGTTCGGTTCGAAATTCCAACCACCTGAAGAAGGCCGGAGCGTACAACGGCCGAAACGTTGTGACAAATATGGCGACAAAGATGAGGACAATAGTCCGAATAATGTAAATACTGTACATATATATATATATATATATTTTCACACTTAACTTTTCAAAAGATATTTGGAAGGAAACTTCCATCAATACTAGAGTGGTGATAACAGTGGACTTGAGACATTCCCTCACTTTAACGTTATATTTACTGGATACCCGTATCTGAGTAGACGCTCCGTTAATTTTAAACATTATTTTATGTCGGTTTTCCGGTCTGAATATTCGAGAAATGTCAACGAAAACTGAGCCCTCCTGCAGCATTCGAACCTGCGTCCATCTTCGCAGGAGAAACTGTCGTTAGACTCGACATAACTGAGGTAACCTTTTGAAAATGTTGACTTGGAGTTCTTCAAAATTTATCGCACTGTTTACGATACAAACCTGCCTACACACACACACACACACACACACACACACACACACACACAGCCTCTACAAGAATTAAAGAATTAAGTCCATTGCAATTAATGCAATTTTATTAAACTCGGAACTCGAACTGTTTCAGTTTAAATTTTAAAACATTTTTCCTATTCATGCACTGTTTATATTTAGCAAAATGTGACCATAAACTGGGAGGGTATCATTCGCTTTGTGTGTCCCATAAGCGTTGACGTAATAAAAGGGTGGAACCGCACGATGTAAGTCACTCGCGGAAGAGAGAACAAGTAAAAGTGGTTAATGTGACATCAGAAAACAGGCAAGGCATGACTCATAACTTTCATATAGAAATAGGTTTCCAAAAATCACTCTATCAAATATAGAATAAATATCTATTTTTAACGCTTTCTGTTTACTGTATAAAAATAAAACTGATATTTTAATTGTTCTACGTTTTTTCATGCACCTGAGCAGACGTCTATTTAAAGACGACATTTTAACCTTTCAAAAAAATTTTATTTTTGTCCGTGATCCCGATATCTGGACAGAAATATATCTATATATATATAGAGAGAGAGAGATACAAACAAACTCTTAATAAGAGTTAACTTTTTTTTTTTTTTTTCCAATGTTATTTCTACAAGGAGAATTACTTGTAGGCAACACAGATTTCGTGTTGCATCTCTTCTTAAACAAATGATTGCCATCGCGAGGCTACACCGGTAACAGGTGGGAATTCGTTATTTCTTTCTTCGCTAAATTTCGCTTCAAGTGTTAATTATTGCTATTATAGTTTTACATTTCCTTTTCCCCAAACAGTCGGATTTGAAATCCTCACACCTTGCAACAAAAAACGTAAATTAGCTTTGCTACTTCTGTATAGCCATTTTTAAATGGAGGGCAAATGTAAGTCTACAGGAATGAGGTGGAGGTGACAGTCCCCCTTCTTCAAAAGAATAAAATACCACTTTACAAGGCCTGGGAGCCGAAGCCGAGGTCAATATTAGCCTCTTTCGAAAGTCAAATAGAGGAGCGGTTGGAGAAGCTGGAAGGAGTATCCTAGAATATTGAAGAACAATTCACGGCCAACGAGGAAGGAGAGTTGTAGACACAGTCATACCGAGACTCCTTTAAATTTAAAAAAAGACACGTGAACGTCTGGAGGTTTTGAAGAAAGCTTACAAAGCAGAAGTTTCTGGAATCTCTTCAGAAGCCCAACAACCTTTCAGGGCCGACAACTCTATAAGTCAAAATGCGAATGCTACACCAGGACTTGAATCGTTTGATGTTCCACCCGTAACCCATTCTTCTTTTTCAGTGGAACCATTTATGCTGAAGTTGAGTGGGCTTCATTTTAGTGGAGATGACCTCACTGTAAAGAGAATCTTCAAGGACTTCCTCACAAAGTTTAAAAACTGTTCAGCGTCAATTCCAATTGCTGTGGGGAAAATTAAATTTTCTGAGGTATTCCTTAGCGGGCAGAGCCCTACAACTGGTAGACCCCCTTTCATTCACTGACAATAGCTACTCCATTGCTATTCAGTTAAAAGAACAATATCTGAACGAAGAAGAAATAAAAGGGGGGGAT
The DNA here is from genome assembly GCA_964036315.1 of Acanthosepion esculentum. Classification (NCBI taxonomy): domain Eukaryota; kingdom Metazoa; phylum Mollusca; class Cephalopoda; order Sepiida; family Sepiidae; genus Acanthosepion; species Acanthosepion esculentum. Next base: position 41,017,091 of record OZ038512.1, read on the forward strand.
AATTCAAAATATCCTAGACTTTCAACTTGAAAGTTCAAAGTATCTAATGAGGTTAAGAGATTTTTTTTATAAGAACCAAGCAGGTATGTGGGAACTGAGGTTCTCATATAATTCTAATTTATATGATGATACAGTGTAACCCGGATATAAGAGAAACCCGGATATAAGATTTTCTCTGGTCCCAAATTAGAGCCTGTGTTAATAAAACAAAATAGACCAAACCCGGATATAAGAGACTTCTTTTCCGGTCCCGACAACTATCTTATATCCAGGTTACATTGTACATCAGCAGAAGCTGTCATATCGCAGGTATTATTCCCAAAATTGCCTGAAGATGTAAAGAGTGAACGGATGAGGATCACTAACGCCTTTATCCACGATAGACACAGTGGATAAAGTGCCATGTGTCCTTGAGGACGTTAGTTAGATCCAGTGACAGGACCCAAAGAGTGACTTCAATACCTGGTTAAGGCGGTGGAGAACTTGGACAGGGGAATTAACAGAAGATAACTGACATCCATTAGACATGGCACGTGAAACTAGAACAGTCTTCCCCAGTGAGTGAAATAAAGGGTTCAGTTCGACATTCCAACCACCTGAAGTAGGCCGGAGCGTAGAACGGCCGAAACGTAATAAATATGGCGACAAAGATGACAATAGTCCGAATAATGTAAATAGTAAAACGGTTCCTGATTGTAAAAAAAGTTGTAAAAACACCCTGCAAAAAAAGCCTCAACCCACTCTGAGTTACAGTAGGAAATGATGGCAGACCTCATTCTTCCCATAAGAATTTCAACAGTGAGAAGAGAAATGAAAAAGTATAAATTCTGTGGTAGCGATAGACAAGAATCTCTACAGTGTTCTTGCTATAACTCTCATGAAGATCGAATAACGAGATGTAGATCATTGCGATTGTGCTTCAATTGTTTGTAGAAGTCTCGCATGGGAAATACGCGTCCATTAAGGATAGCGAGAAACGGAAGCTGCAGTAACTACAAGAATAGAGGCCACATAACAGCCATGTGCCCAGCCTTTCAAAGTGGAGTGCAAATACAAACATGTTTGCATACTAATGACTGCAACTACACTTTTATATCCCCAATAAGTAATATTGTAGGGGGAAGGAAGGACAAATTTAGACAATAATTGTTTACTGGACACTGGAAATCAAAGGACCTATTTTGAAACAACAGTATTGGAGAGGTTAAATTGTCTACACTCAAAGAGTAAAGTCTTAAAGTGAAAACCTTCTTAGGCTCAGGGAAAAACAACCTTCAAAGAAATATCCTTGGATCTGGGGCTAGTTTCAGAAGTTCATAACCTTCCAATCCTCTCCAGCAAAATTGACTTTTGCTACGAACTGGAAGGACTTCCTCAGAGCCTCAAAAATTTGAGGCGGCACAAATTGACTGCTAATGTTTGCCCATGTTTCGAAACTGAAACCGCAATCATAAAAATTAAACTTAAAATACAAAGTTCCGTTCCATTATCAAGCGATGCTAAGAATAACTTAGAAATTGACTTAATTTATGAGTCCAGATAAATTTTACATTTTGAAATGTTTGGGTTAAGGAAAATTCAATCTTTTATTTTAGGAGTGTTAAGATTTTTCTTATTTAGAAAACTCCTGTATCTAATGTATTGTAGCTATCAAGTCAAGATGGGTGCTGTGCTATCTGTCTATTGACACAAACTTCCTTTTTTTTTAAAGTAGAAATTTGTGATAGTGTCTGTTCCAACACATCGTCTGGGTTTCAATAGCAATACATTTGGCGTTTTTATTTATTTTTATATCAATTTCAATTACTATTTTTTCAAACTTGGCATTCAAATATTTAGTCACATTTTTTAATATTTATATTTTTATTCGTACCGGCTTAAAATATATTTATTTTTCTAATAGAGTACATAAATGGTAATGTTAAAATTAATATATTAGAATCTAATTAGGTATTCATAAACTATTTTATTTATGATCAAATATAAATGTTAGTTTCATTTTATAAAATTAGCTATTAAGGAAAAATGTGAAAATGTCTACAAAAAAAAAATCTCCATTTCTTTGATTTAATAAATTTTTATTTTTCAGAAAATTTATGTATGTACAAAGGACATGGGTCACTTAAAGATCTAAAAGTTCGTTTTTTATTAATTTCCATTTTACTGTTGGTGTTTATTTTTATTTTTTAAATGCCAGATATATTTAGATAAGGATGTCTGGTTGCGATAGTTAGTATTATTGAAGGAACTTTGGTGTTGGTTCCACATTAATTTAAATTCATTCCTTGTACATCCTGCATCGACTCTAGCATTAGGATTCTCAACAGATGATATTGCATTGATAAACTACGGATTTCATACGCGATTTATTAGAGGACAATTTTCAGGATTTCTACAGTTACGTAACTTTATTTTTGTTTATTAATTATTGTTTAATTATTTCTTTGATTTTGATATAAGTATTCGTGACTCTGGCATTGTTTCTTGATGATCTTTGCTAAGTTCTCAGTACAACTAACTTATTTTAAAGGTATTTCCATTAAAAAAAATTTGAGTTTTACTATTTCTAGGAAAATGTTTTTTCGATTAATGCAAGAAATCTTTGTCCTAGTTTACTTATAACCATTTGTTTGAATGGGGATGTATACCAAATGATTTTTATATTTCTATTTTCCTTTCGTTTCTATTATTTTTTTACATGATTTATCTTTGGGCATTTGTATCATCATTTAGAGTTTTATCATAGAAATTTCTATGTTCATGAAATATTTTTTCATTTGCTGAATTAGTGCTCCTCTTTTCGATAGATGCAGGTACATGCTTAATTGATGGAGGATTAGACTTGGGGTGCATGTATATAAAAGATTAGTTCGGCATCTCAAGGCGGTGTAATAATTAGCAAGCTTGTCTCGTTAGAACAATTACAACTGAGTAATGAGTTCGATCCTCACTGGGTGCCCCCTACTTTCGGCCTTGTGCCACATGTAAGCTACGTTTGGAAAATCACTTTGGCACCTCGACGTAGTGTAATGGTTAGCAAACTTGTCTCGTTAGAACAATTACGACTAAGTAGTGAGTTCGATCCTCACTGGGTGCTCCATACTTTCGGCCTTGTACCACATCTAAGCTGCGCTTAGAAAATCACTATTTGGGCACCGAGTTGGTGTAATGGTTAGCAAGCTTGTCTCGCTAGAACAATTACGACTGAGTTCGATCCTCACTGGGTGTAAATGATGGGTTGTCTTTGTTAGTGGAATAAATATCAACAAAGCTATATAGTCGTTATTTTTAAATAACTATTAACTGATTAAGAAAGAAAATGCACTATTACGCATATAAGTATAGCTGAAAAGACATTGAAATTTAGCAATTGGGAATCGTTTGTCACACGGAGCTCAGTCACTCAAGGGAAAGGTATTCTCATACCTGGAACAAGTCTCGTGCTGGTGCTCCTTTTACCGCAGTTTTTTTTTTTTTTTTTTTTGCTAGAAAAGAAAAAGCAACAAGGAGTGCCAAGTTTATATAGCTGTTTAATAGCGCCACCTAACGGCATGTTGGCGAACCTGACAAATCCAAGTGTTGGGAGTAGTTCAGTGATGCTCACTCAATTTTTATTTTAACGATTATAAGTCATAAGCTAGGCATTATCAAGGTATGTCATAAAAAAACAAAACAAATCCTAATTTCAACTTACGGTTAAGAAAAGTATTCATATAATCCCCATAATAGTTTAGACTATTTCATTAAAAATTTTATTTGGGTAATAATTTAAGCTAATTAATTAAAATGTAATTGCTGTTCTCGTCTAAAGTGACATAGGGGATACACCTATGTGTGAATGGTCCGAAATCAGTGAGTGTCCGTCTTATTTGCCCGAACCATTATAATAAGCATTTGTACATTATTTTCTATCGCGGCTCGATTAGGGGGGGGGGGGGCGCATTTCCTTTCTTCGGGACAACATGCAAGGTGGATTTGTTTTGTTTTTTTAAGTTACCTTCTCCTTTGCGTAAAGAAGCAGGTGGTTTGAATTCAGTTTTCATTCTATACTGGTTGCCAGCCAAAGCTATATTGTCCAGTCTGTCCATGGAATCATACCTTTCTTCACCTAAATAAATACAATTAACTTAACTGGCATTCGAAATCGGCTCTCCGATTCCCCAATCCGAGCTGCTCTCCTTCACCCCATCTTGCCTCCATTGTTGCTGTAAATATACTGAAAACAGCTATCAACGTCTTTTATTCAAATATTTTAACTAGAATAATCTGACTTCAAGATAATTCAATAAATTGAATTATTGTATGGAAATTATTACCTTGTCTAAGTAGAAATATTATTCTGCGTGAAGGATTTATTTTTCTAGCCACAAGCTGAGGTTATTTTCCGCTACCTTAACGTAGTGTATACTTGTCATTTTTTTCTCATTTCCTTTTGTCTTGAAAAGCGTGTTTGGCTATAATGAAAACGGTGTCATTCAAATTCCATTCATTTTTGTCTGATTAAAACAAATTTGCATTAAGAATTCAGTAATAAAAATTGAAAAGATTGAGATAATAGAGACGTTAAATCGGCAACAAAAATACCGAGTAAAGATCAGGTTTCTACTTGTTTTCGACTAGCCTACGTAGAAAACAACTGAAAGTGTAGAAATTTTTTCTTGATAGTAAAAAAAAAAAAAAAAACTTCCACTGACAAAGGAGGTGGGGAGATGAACACCAACCGTATACCCTCGTTGTACGAAATATACAATTGACTAATGAGAAAAATTCACCAACAGCCATAGTTATAAGACAGAATATATCACAACCCCCTCCTGATCCATCCGAGTTGAATCTTCTCAATACTGCATCCATCAAAAGAATTGAAAACTTCAAATATCTTGGATCTTACATAATAGGTTCTCAAAGACTTCAACGTCCGCAAAGCTCTTGCATGGGATGCGCATAATAAACTTCACAAGTTTTGTCGTTTGAACCTTCCATCCTCCCCAAAAGTCCAAATCTTCGAATACTGATTGTACCAGTTCCACTCTATGGATCAGAAACTTGGTCATTATCTGTTTGTCTTGAAAGACGACTGGATGGAACATATACATATTTACTTAGAAAAATCTAGAACATAATTTGGAAATCCCATGCAACGCTTAACACAATTTACGCAGATGGGGGAGGTCGCCTCATCCTTACTTCTATGACACCCTTCTGGAGGTGTTTTCTCACGAAAATTGACTTTCCCAGACACCATGGCTCTGGTTTAAGGGTTGGACATTGGTGATCTGGGGACGGCAATGCAGGACCGAGCAGTGTACACTATGGACATTGAAATGGAAGAAAAAGAAGCGAAGTGTAAAACCTTAGTCTGGATTCAAAAATGGAAGAAGTTTTGGTGTGACTTTTTTTTTTTGAGCGGGGTATGCCAATGCAGAAACACGAAACAGAGGCGAAAGCAATATTTTCTGATTGCTTAAAGATGACCTACAAAATTACAAATTCTTATAAGCTATCATTCTTATGCCAGAAATATATAACTGAAATTTCTCTTAAAGGTCGGAAAACTAATCGGAATAGCGTGGCAATCTGTAAATGATATTCGAAGACTAGTTAAGATTGTAAGGAATGGCTTGTTAATTTTAACGCTTCATAAATTCAACTGCTATCTATTAATCATCTGAGAGAACGCTCTCTGCCTTCTATCACTATGGTCGATGCTAACCATCGTGGGTTAATGTCTTCGGCTGACATAAAGTGGAAAGATAATATCGAATCCATTGCTAGGTCAGTTGCTAAAAAAGTTGGTTCACTGAATCATGCTAGACTGTTTTTCTCTCAAGAGTTTATCTTGCATATCTACCTACCTTTCGTCCATGCTTAGAATATGGGCCGGTGCTCCTAGCTAGCGCTCCTTGATGAAATCCAAAGACGAATCGGCATTATTATTGGCTCCGATCTAGCGTTTCGGCTTCAGTTATTTTCCCCATCGCCGTATGGTTGTCTCCCTTTGCCATTTCTATAAATACTTTCATGGTAATTGTTCGGATGAGCTTTTCGCTATGGTGCCTGAACTCTTCGAATCTAAGCACAGACTGGCGACGAGGTCTCACCAATTTAGTCGATCCGGCTAGATGTAACCGTAAATTCTATGCTAACAGCTTTTCTCGCACTTCTCGCTTGTGTAATTACCTTCCGGCTCTATTCTGTCCAGCCAGCTTTAATCGGCATAAAATTAAATGCAATGTCCACCGCTATCTGCCGCCCTGTTTAATCTTCCCTCAGTGCTCGCACCTTAGTAATGTTCCCGTTTCTAACTCTTTCGCGCCCAGTAACTCCTTACGTCTCTGTGGCTTTACTGCCTTACTTAGGGTGAATTTGATAATAAAAAAATATAACTGTTCAAATGTTCGAGTTTACTAACTGACCGTCATTTTTATGTAGTCGGGCGATGTTTGTTTTTTTTTATTCTATCTTGAAAGACTAATAAATATACCTTCATGCACTTAATCACCGAATGACACAGCTGAGTACCTTTTTTTTTTTTTTTTTTTTTTTTTTCCTTTTTTTCTAGTTCAAAGGATAGTCTACTTATAAAGACGGGTGACTATGATCTGGGCAGGGCCGTAAAGGATTTGTTCAGGACTCCTGCAAAAAGGAGCAACGGAAACAAAGAACGATCACAAAAAAAAACAGGAAATTACAAGCGACAATCCATAAAAATAAGGGGGGGCCTTTCCTTAAAATACCTGGGCTACTCCCTATCGATAAGATGGAATTTGTGTGACAGGCAAAGCAGTGTACTAGTAAATACAAATGGGTTGTTGGTCAATTTGCCTGAATTGAAGGTCTTTTGGAAAGAATTATCCGTCTTCATGGTTGACAGAAAAGCCAACATAATAGTCAAAACTACACGTTAAAGTAGAGAAATATAAAAAAAAATGTACTGATTCAACCATACGTCAAAACCCTTTCCTTTGCTAATTCTGCTGCCCATGCCAGAATCCTATGACCCTAACAATGGGTATTCAAAATAGTGTATTTAGAGTGGCCTTAGTCAGGCCAGGTTGGTAGTTTTCACCTCTTTAAGTCTGTTAGGTAAGGTATTGATGTGAATCTGCCTTTGATCGCCCTCAAAATAGCTTTCCAAGAGTGTGGCATCCTAACATACGCCAAAATGCTAGTGTACAAGGCAGTAGTGATTCAATTTCTCCTTGTGCCCCTGCGACCTGGTCAACTTATTGACGACATCTGAAATTACTTGAAAAATTTCATCAGCGTTATCTTTGAGGTATCTTGACCATCAAGATGAGAAGACAGAAGAACGAAGGTCAGCGTACTTGGAACAATCTAAAATGACCAGCATTGAAGCCATCAACATAAAATATCGACTTCGATTAAGTGGACATCTGATGCGAATAGATGGCACCCGCTTATCAAAATAAATCTTTTACTCTCAACTCAAAGAAGGAAATCGGTAAAGAGGTCAACATACATTCAAGAACGTTCTAAAACAAAACCTGAAGAAATGTGAGATCGACATCAACAGTTACAATGGGCAGGAATCTCTGGAGATCCATTGTCAGAAACGGAACTACAATCTTCGAATCCAAACCATCAGCAGAAGTAGAGGAACAAAAGATGTCGAAAAGAAAAACAATTAAGACGTAATCCACTATTCGGAACAATCTATCTTCAATCAAAGGACTTTTCAAGCAAAAACCCGTCTCCCTAGCCATTCTAGTTCACAAACCTAACTGAATAAGATGTTGCGGATTTGAATCGATCCACATCAAAGAAAAAGGTGTTTTAAATACAAGATTTTTATTTTCGTATTTTTATTTTCGTATTTTTATTTACAACTAAATTTTTCTCAGCGCGTATGAGTCCTAAAGTTCTTACAGTTCTTGTTTGTTCAAGATGAAAAGAAATAGGACTTCTTCGTGTGTAATTGTGGTGAAAATAAAGGAACTCTCTAATCTTTCCCTGACTTTCCAGGACTGATTTCCCCCTGTTTTCGTCTTTCTCTCTTTATGAGGCAGTCGGCCATTTTCTTACGGTTCGCTACCGGAGTAGATTTCTAGTGAAATAAAACTTCACTCAAGCTATATGGACTCAGCCTTGTTTCACTTCCTCTCAAACTCTTTTTACAACAGTAATAAAGACGCAATTTGAAAAAGTGAGAAGGAAAGCGTAAGTATCACTTAAATTGGTGTGGAAGGCTAAGGGAAATTCTTTTAAGTCGAGATTTGTGAAATGTTGCTGTCTCTTACTGGTTTGTTCGTCTGGAAATTTTGCTTAAATAACCTTCAAAGAGATACGAAGCATGTTTTTGCTAGCAGGAACGCGATCCGTTGAAAAATATTAAATATTTTCAAAGCTTAAATTTAAGAACCGGAAGAATGCACAATCCTCCTACTCCGAAACCATTTTTTCCCATTTGGTGTTTAACTGTCTTTGTGCTTATTTCCGTCTTTGCTCTACAGAGGCAAACAAAACAAGCCGCCATCATTTTCAACTACGAGATATACACGCGATTGATGTGGCTGCAACTCGTGACCAAAGAAACAAGGAGTGACATTTTGACATGATAAAAATAAAGTCTTCAACGCCATTCCCAACTGAAAGTCAATAGCCGGGACCTTCAGGTTATTGTCTCTGGCAAGAGAATTGGCATGCTCATATCGCATATAGTCAGTACCTTGCCTATGGGAGAACGGACTCTCCGACGCTGAAAAATCTGCTATCGAACGATGCAGTATTTTGTCATCTTTCTCGGCTGTCGAAAAGGAGGTTGTAATAGCTACAAACTCGAGCCGGAAAATTTGAACGAACATTGGAGCATATAGTTACGATTCCATGTCTGCGGACTTGTCACCATAAGGGTAATGGAACCACGGAAGAAATGTCGGAAAATTCCATGCAGAAAAAAAAATCAATCTTTTTATTTTTTTATTTATTTATTTTTTTTTTTTGTACAACACTTATTGACATGTACAGTTTCGGAGATGATATCCCACGGTCGTATGCATCGACCGTCAAAAGCTGCGACGGGATGAGAAATTTCCTCGTACTGAAGACTTTAAACCACTAGAAGGAAAAGCTAGCAGATGCGGCTGCCTCCTCCAGTTCCGAATTTACATTATTCGGACTACTGTCCTCATCTTTGTCGCCATATTTATTACAACGTTTTGGCCGTTGTAGGCTCCGGCCTTCTTCAGGTGGTTGGTTGGAATGTCGAACCGAACCCTTTATTTCTCTCACTGGGGTAGACTGTTCTAGTTCCACGTGCTATGTTTTAATGAATGTCCGTTATCAGTTATCTCCTGTTAATTCCCCTCTCCATGTTCTCCACCGCCTTAACCTGTATTGGACTCACACTGTTTGGGTCCTGTCACTGGATCTAACTAACGCCTTTATCCACTGTGCCATGTGTCCTTGGAGTAGACAGGGCTATAAAATCTGAAAATGTAGGCGAATTAACTGTAGTTAAGACAGATGGTTTTGTTATGAGGTAAAACCAGGCTAGGCTCTGGTATTTGGATTAAAAATGTCTATCAAGGCGAAAAACAGGCTGCAGAATTGCGGGCAGAAAAACTTAGGAATGTCATTGATCAACATATCTTCAACCTCTCCTCGCTGGAGAGTTGACGTCTGACAACAAATTAAAGAATCTGATAAACTTCGTAAGGAAGTAGTTATTGGATAGCTTTTCAAGAACCGCTGCTTTGTGGAATACTCTCGAGAGGATGCTTTCCCGACCTCAATAATCTTAGTTTCTTGAACCTTTTATCTTTACTACATATCCTCATAATTTGCACTTTTTGCCTCCTCTTCCTTATGCTCGTAAAACTCTTACTGCTCTATCGCTATTTCCATGGCATGTGTTCTGATGGGTTACACTCCTTAGTTCCATCACCTTTTACCTTTACAACTGTGAGCCGCCATGCCACATACACAAGTTTGAATCACCTACATTCCCTCTGAATTCCATTAGTAAGAAGTTCTACTCGGATTGCTTGTTCCTAAAAATTGCTGCTTTATGGAGCAGACTCCCGAGATGATGCTTTCCTGATATCTATAATCTTGACCTCTTCCCGCCTGGTATTAAGTGTTATCTTTTCTGTATAACCCCATAAACTTCACTTCATGTCTTTGCTTACGCACATATAACACTACGCAGCAACGCTCTACCTTGAGTGGCTCCTCGGCTTTGTATTGGGTGAACATATATGTAATCAGATTTCACCCTGTAATCTAGTTAGGTGTAGGTCTCTTAACAGGTTGAAATTTGTTCAACCTTGTAAAAAGGTTGACTTTGACAAGTGTGACTCTGATTACGAAGTGTACATAAGGGTGTCGTACTTGCTGGCTCTGCTACATAGTAATTGGATGAAGCAAGAGTATTCACTCAATGCTTCTCCAGGGGGGAGGGGGCACTTACGTTACTAAGCCGGATCAAAGCATGGTGAGGACCGAATTTAGTAATTTTCGGCCCATAACTTAGATTTGGCGAAAGTTTTAAACGGTTGGTAGGCTGTGATAGATCGTCTAATGGGGACCCCAAATGAACTTGTTCTGTAAAGTGTTAGTGTTTTATAGCCTAAAGTCGACAATAAAGCCGAGTTAAGTTCTAAGGAGTTGAACATAGGTTCTTTGAGCCCGGATTCGCCTCTTGTCTGTCACCCTTGAAGCTATGGGAGAAATGAAGGGAATAGACGTTCATGCTCTCCAGATCTACTGGTTAAAGTTTCCCGTTTTCTCTACGATGGATCTTTTCCCGCGCAAGTTGAAAGCAAACCCGGTCTTGCGCGGAATCACCTGGTACGTTTATTTCAGCTAGATTGTCTTGCTTTGCAGACTGTCTCCGCGCTTTTAATGAGATTGCAGAGACTGGACAATAAATCAGGTTGTAAGAAACTATTGCTGTCACAAGAAGTTAATTCTGGTAAGTTAGTTGCTTTGCAGTTGGGTTCGTGGTGAAGCAGTCTTCTCATCTAACTTCAGTTGGACTGACGGGTCGTGTTTGGTTCGACCCCAACCTCCAGTCAGAGAATCGGTTGGTGGCACTGCAGAAGGTAGTATGCAGTTAATCTCGTTAGTCTCGAAGGAATCTTTCTCTAAAAGCTGAATGTCGAGTTGTGCGTTTCGCACATCTGCTTCCCTATCTTTTAGCGAGGATCTGTATTTCTGCTCTCGTCCATTTGGATTATCCTAGCTAGACAAGGCACTGTTAAGACGCTTTTCCGGCCACACATCTCTTACGGTGCGACATGAAATGTTGCATTGGTCATTCCGAGAACTGTCTTACGTGTCATGTCCTTTCAGGACGTAGGCGATCATGGCTCTCCATCTCCCTCTATCCTTGCAGCTCTCAACAAGTTCCTTCCCTCTGCTTCCTCCCCCAGACCACGTTCTATCATCCACTTAAGTCCGCCAGGTATGTCACGCGTTGTTTTCCCTTGTCTCTCTTTCCCTCTATTCGACTCGTGAGCATCAGATTCTCCAGGCCCCTCCTTCCTCATTATGTGTCCCAGAAACTTCAGCTGCCTCTTCCTGATATTAAGTATAAGCCTCCTCCTCCTTGTTTGCAACCTCTCTAAGATCTCATCGTTGGCCACACGCTCGGTCCATGATATCCTCAGCATCCTCATGTAGAACCACATCTCCGTCGCCACGTGTCTCTTCATCTTTGAGGAAATCGTCCAACATTCGCTGCCGTAAAGAACATATGTCGCATAACAGCTCAGTATCCTTTTCTTTGTTACCAAAGAAATCCTATCTCGCAATACTCTGCTGAGCTTTTGGAATATGTCCTTGGCCATCCCAATAGATTTCAGATCGCACTTACCGTCCTCTGACAAAACGATTTCCAGATATTTAAACTTCCGCGTCTGCTTGATTCTAGTGTTCCCGACCTGAAAATCGCATTTCAGGCTCATCCTCTTACAGATGACCATGCATTCCGTCTTGTAGTTTATGCTTAGTCCTTTCTTCTCGCTTCTAAATATCTGTGTGCACCAAATCGGGATAAGTACAGCTTCTAAAAAGATGCCTAGAAAGCCTTTCCAGTTTGAAGTGTGAACTCTAGTGACTGGCAGGCATGCCGTTTGCCTTGCCAAAACAAAAAGGCATACCCATGTTTCACGAATGTGAACATGCTCCAATCTAAAAAAATTGATCTTTCTCAAGCCCGGCTCTTATTGAGAAAGGCATATAAATTAGCAGTGGGGAGTCGTGCGGGGCTATTTGATCGAAGTGCTCAACCTGACGAACAGGTTATCGGTCTCTAACGAGCGCTCAGGATGAAAAGCCTCAATGACGAGGTCTGTAACTCGGAGGGCACTCCTTTGTCGCAAGTAAGATTGACTGTTTCGCCAGAATCCGTCAACTGAGCACGCCTTCTTCACTGCGCGGTCGTCGTATGCTCGTTGTAAAGGCGACATGGATCGCAGGCTTGGCTGACAATTGTTCACCTTAATTCCGGTTTTGCATGTACCCATGGCTCAACAAAAATAAATTTTCTGTGCTTATTGGTTGTTGTGAATGGTGAAATGAAACAGGATTTATGGCAATTTTTCATGTTGCATGCATTTGCGTTGGAATAAAAAAATATATATATATTTCGGCAAGACGTGAGAACTTGCTGAATCTGTGTTGTCCAATATCTGGTTGTACTTCGACGAGGTACGAAACGCTCCTTCACCTCCACAGTTGCAGTGTTTGTTTGTTTGTTTGTTTGTTTCCTCACTCCTCTTTGGAATGCTTTTAAAACTTACAACCCGCATCACACCACGAGAGTTATCCACAGTTCCTACCAGTTTACACGAACTGTAGTTAACCACCACTGGACGAATGTTTCTCCTTCTGCCGCAAGATCTACAGGAAAGAAACAAGCTTGATCTAACTGCAATTGAAGTGTTACTTTCAATTTTACTTAAAAAATTGATATGGTGACTTTCTAAGATGTGGAACAAGGCTGAAAGTATTGGGGCACCCATTGAGAATCGATTACTAACCATTCAATAATTGACATGAACTCTGCTTAGTTTTAAAGTAATTCCTTGGCTTGAAAACGGGACGATTACTAAAATCAATAGTATTCGAAATGCTAGGAAAATTAGCATGTGGGTTGAAAATGGAGTTGGTGTACAAAAATAGAAAGGGTCGTAAGAAAAAATGTTTTCTCACTGGATTTATTCATCTACAGCCAGAAGGGAACCTGGAGAGCCGACTAGGAATCCTTATAGGAGGTGGGGGGGAGGAAATTTAACAATATAAAAAACGCAGATGACGTTGTGTTGATTGCAATTAAAGAAGAAAAACAACAGGACCTCGTAAAGGATCGTGTGGGTTTGCGTGTTCTTGTATTAGAAACGCGTGTGTAACTCCTGGTAGAATATTAAAAGGTTCAACTACAAGAAAATTGCCAGACTCAAGTTAAGTCCAACTGAAGATAAAGACAAACAAGACACTATATATATATATATATATATATATATATATATATATATATATATATATATATGGTGTTGTCTTGGTTGTCGTCTATATATACGCCGTTTTGCTGTTCCCTCTTTAGCCAGCCGACCCTGACGATCTGCCTAAGTGAAACCTTGGTAGGTTTGTCTGGCTCATTAGGTTTGACTATATATATATATTAAAAACAAGATGCTTTTTATTTATTTTTTATACAATTTCTCATGCGATCTAATATTTTTTTTTCTTTTCGGATAAATTATATAAAAACTGTCCGAATTCGCATGAGAAATTGTATAAAAAAAACTAAATAAAAGCACCTTGTCTGTCGTTTTTAATGAAATGTGCATGAAAGAAGGATTGATGCCTAAATACGCAAATATATATATATATATATATATATATATATTAAACAAAACAATTTTGCAATGGACAATAACATTTGTGTGTGTAAACATTGGTGTCTGTTCTTTGTCTTTGATGACTGTTCGTACGTACGTGTATGTATGTAAAATATTCATGGCGTCTTCCACAAATGGGAAGACGCGGATCTTCTATGAGTAGTCGCTGAAATGAAGAAATGAAAAAGAACGAGGCGAGAAGTCGCCTAGTATTTATAGTATAGGGAGAATGACCCCTAGTGACAACTTGGGAATTAAGGAGCTAACTCCGGCAACCTCATACACAAGGTAGTAAAAGGAAGCGAGAAGAAAGGACTATCAATTATAAGCCAGAATGTATGGTAATCAGCAAGAGGAATAGCCCAGGATGTGAGCTACAAATTGAGAACGCCAAAATCAAACAAGTTCAGAAGTTTAAATATCTAGAAGTTTTGATTTTCTTTATCTTCCGAGGATGTAAAACGTGACACCAAAATCCAAAATTTGTATTGGAATAGCAAAAGATATCTTCCAAAAGATAAGCAAAGTATTTTTCCTCGCGGATGAAGAAAAGACTTGCGGTAACAGAAACGTGGTAATGTAGGCAGATGTTGAATAATATGGATGGACCGTGTAAGCAACAAGGAAGTTTTAAGGAAAAATGCGGGGAGGACAATCAATTGAAATTTCTTGGACACGTGAAAGTGGGCTTGGCAAATTTGATTCTCACAACGTATGGAAGACAAAAGGGACGAAGGACGCATCCGGTTAGTTATCTGACAATTGTATGTAAATTGACGGCGGATTGAGAGGCATTGTAAAAAGACAAATATTTCTTAGAGCTACAAACGATAGAAAGTTGTGAAAACAAGGATCGTCCACATCATGAAAGAATACAACACATAGAAGGAAGTTACAGGACAAGGCCTCGTTTAGGAAGGAAATTAGAACTGCTAAAAGACTGAATGAGCTTGTCGCTTTTTGTCTCCAATATTTAAAAAAACTACTGTAGGGAGTTTTGGGTTTTGGGGTTTTTTTCTTTCACATTAAAAATGCGAACGTCCGCATTTGAAACACTAAAATAAAATTCAAGAAAGCATTGGTATGCATGTTAAATAAATCATTTGTATTTAATAAATATATGCACATTAATTAAAGAGTCAAAAAGGAATAAAAAAAATTGTTAGTCTTTGGATAGTTGGTACACAGAAAAGGCTGCGGTTTGGGGGCTACTATCCTTAGCAAAGATTCACTGACCGTTCGAGCTGTTGCTGGAGATTTGTCTGAGCTTGCCGTTTCTTGCAGCAGGCGCCGAGGTGAAAGAAGTTATGTATCCACGTCTTCTTTTATTTCAAATAATCTTCAACGACTTGGAGATGTTCATATCTGTGCTTGAAAATCGAAATCTGTGGGGTTCTATAAGAATTTGTTTCCGAAAGTAGGCTCGAGAAAAATATGGTTTTAGTTTTCTGATTGGTGAAATATTTCACATGGTGATGTTAATTCCTAATCAATAAACACTTTGATTTAAACGGTGTGTGTTATATTGTGGAATCTTTTTGGCATATTTGTAATATTGTCTGTTGGTTTAGAAAATTTAGTTTACGGGTGTTGTCTTAATTTGGTATATATGCGTGTATGCAATTGTTTTTGGAAATGTTTTCTCTTTCATTTTGCTCTCTCTCTCATTTTGCTCTCGCTTTTTTTTTTCTCGCTCTTTTCGGAAAAGCTATGAGTAATGTTTCTTGTCTTGACTATTGTGTTCGCAGCGCACAACTGAGCGTGTGTACGTAAATTGTTCTCTTGCGCATTAATTGAGACAAGTGTGTGTGTGTATATATATATATATATATATATATATATATATATATAATTTTTTTTTTTTTTTTTTTTAAGCTTATCACCCCAAGCAAGGCTGGAAGCCACTAGCACGCAAGGGGTTACAGACGGTTTGGAGGAAGAGCAGATAGGAGTGGTAAAGGAGAGGATGTGGAGAAAGATAGTGGATCGATCAAGGCAAGGGGGTTACAGAAGATTTGTAGCGAGAGCAGATAGGAGTGAAAGGATGTGGAGAAGGGAAGTGGATAGATCAAGGCAGCTGGAGATGTCGATTGACGTTACACTTAAATAGTTGGAGCTTGTATTTGTCAGGGAAACAGGAATAAGGAAGGGAGTTCCACAGGCGAGATGTGCGAGACATGAAGCTATTGGAGTAGAAGAGACGTCTACATCTAACAGTTTCAACGGTGAAGGGGTGGGAACGGGATGCCAGCCTCGTGGGACGTTTAAATTCATGAGGCCTGGGAACCAGCGAAAGCAGCTCCTCGGAGCAATTACCGTGAAAGTATTTGTAAAAAAGACAGAAGCCCGTTAACTACATTTTTCCGCGTTTAGCTTTCCGCAGCAGATGTATGCAAACAACGCCAGTAATGGCTGCCGTCAACGACGCGAATGAATCCGAACTTTTACTGCCGATAACTCCAAAACTGTAGATTTTATCAAATTTATCAAGCCAGATTCGAATGAGGCATGTGTAAATATAAATATTCTGTAAATTATAATGCGAACTGAGCGGGGGTGCTAAACTGCAAATTAACCAAAAACTGTTCCAAATTTGCTGTATAATAATTGAAATGTAATTTAATTTTCATTTGTTTTTTGTAAATTAAGCAAACTGAGTTTCCAAAATACCAACACAATGAATTTAGTTGTGTTGGGAGTTATGCGTGGCCTGAATACCCAATGTTAGTTCCTCCTCGTTTCTGAGTTCACCTCCAACGATTTCCAAACGGTATCAGCATTGATCGAATAAAACAGGTTTCTAAATTGATTTTTATACCTTATCGTTTTCTCTTAAAACAAAGTAGGTTTTGCATTGGGGCTGGCAGTATACCCGAGGTATTCTTGAATGTTCTTGTTGCCACTCCTCTTTGGAGATAAGCAAACCCTCATCTGATCTATTTGTCTACTTTATCCGTAATTAAATTTGTAATTCCTATTACCCCCACCCATATGGAATTGTAAATATGAGTACAAATCAGAATATTCATAAACAGAACGTGAACTGAAAGGATAAAAGTTACATCATAGTGTCAAAAAATGCTTGAGTAGGTGAACGCGACTGGGTAAGTTAATAACAGCACCTTCCCTCCTCCATATGTTGAAGGGGGAAATTATTATAATTATGTATTGTTACCTATGCCAATTACGTCAGTCTCAGTAAATTATATCAAACTTCAATGCTGTGTACAAAAAATACATATTTGAAAAATTAATTATACTGTCACTTGGTCGTGTCTATAAAAAAAAATTGTCAAAAATAATTATAACAATTATAATTATCATTAATTCACTGTCTAAGCAAATAGGAATCAATACCACTTTTCTCCTCTACACAGACAAACACCTGACATTCTCACTATAGAAGAGGCGATCAACACGTGCATCAACGAAAATTTCGGCTCCTTTATCTCTCTTAGCACTCAAAAAAAATCTAGGTGAGAAAAATGCAGACACTACTTGTATTTTCCAACTAAATAATCTCATTACACACATTTATATTAAAAAAAAAAAAAAATACAAGACTGTATACACTTTTTTTTGTCAGATTTCCGATTTATATTCGATCTACATTTGACCCCAAACTCACAATTTTACTCGGTATTACGTTCCGTTTCTCCAATATCACGTACCAGCCAGATAATAAATACTTGTATTGTTGTTTTCATATCTTGCGGTTTCTGATATATATATAGTCTTAAAGTGTGCTATATTTATGGGATAAAGTGCTCAATATCAGAGATAGAGCGTGTGTAAATATAAAAGTGGACATGGAAGTCAGCACTTAAAGCCGACAGTCTGTTTCATGCTAGTGCAATCGTCAGGCAACTAGTTGCCTGACGATTGCACTAGCATGAAACAGCCTCTAAGTGTTGACTTGCATGTCCACTTATATATATATATATATATATATATATGTTTGTGAGGTTTATAATAATTTACTCAGTCCCCCTACAATAAGCTGGTTGGGTTGACATAAACTTATTTCATGGAAATATTGCAACCTGTTCAATTAACACGAGTACATTTTATTTGTAAGCATTCATTGGAACAAGTTTAAGAACTGACATGGTCAGTTTCTTAAAAAAACAAACATTAAAATAAACACATTAAATTTTTTTTAGTTTTGTTTTTTACTTCAACCTGTGAATCAACCGTTCGCAGTTTATATTTTGTTTATCTTCATCTTCAACTTGGAGAGCATTATTCGAATGTTGGAAAAATATATTCAGTGTGCACTGAATAAATAGCCGTGTGAATTACGCAAAAATGAAAATAAGACATCTCGTAACCCTTGCCTTCAGTTCATCTTTGGTTTTAGGAGTTTTGTTAGTCTTTCACACATCTACGCCCCACACATAATCAAGGTTGTGGCAGTTTGGGGAGTTAGGTGGCCAGATGTAATGGGTGATGTGGTAGCAGCTATGACTAGGTTCCCCTGCCTTTGTGGTATGGTGAAGAGTCCTATTGCCAGACATAGGGTTTTCCAGCAGCCACCCTCTTGACCCAGGGCACCACTACCTTCTCAAGGCACGTCTGACCCCTGTGAGGAAAATGAATGGAGGCATAGTCACCCTCACTAGTGATCACTCCAATCACCATGATATTGACTGGGTATTTAGTTTTCATCACTTTCAATCCTCAGATTGACACCCAAACACTCTGAAATGTTCATATTGGAGCTCCCAGCATGAATGGCAATCAGTATAGAAAATTTCTGGCGCAGTAAATTGCGTCATGTTACTCCTTTTCGAACAGACGTGCCCAACTGACCCTAGTATACTGTACACAGTCGATAAAAACAAATAACGCACATTCACGGAATTAAAAATAAAAAGTAGCGACAATTTACTCATTGCACCCTGTGTGTGTGTATATATATATATATATGTAAACAAACCTTGTCAGTTCTTTTTTAATGTAACTTGTTTGGATATATATCGTTACTTACTTACTTACCTTACTTAACTGAAGGACACGCCTCAATTTTGATTTTAATATTCGGAAATTTAATTTGAAAAGGCCTATGACACCGTTCACCCACTACCCAACCAAGTAGCCTCCTGCTGCCTGCTGATTGGGGTTGATTTTTCTTTTATATTTACCAGGGTGGTGAGGAAAGGAAGGTAACTACTTGGTCGAGAAATAGAGTAATTAAAAGATAATTTACCACAGAACTTATTTACCGTCCTTCCCTTGCTTTCAACACAGAACTTTTATTCTCGTCGAACTGGTAAGCGCATTTAGGCGTCATCGATTAAATAATGCTCTAAATTTGAACCATTTAATTTATATGAAAAAGGTTCAAAGTCAGTCAAACAGATTTGAATGTAGCCACATTATTTTCATCTGCTATTTTAACCAAAAAATGTATATAACATCTTAAAAATAATTTGTGAACAATTATAAACTTCATCCCTGGTTTTCTCGTTGTTTTTTTTCTCTTTTCTGTTATTGTTCTTTCTCCTTAATAGTTTTTTTTCATATTTTCTCTCAGTAACCATTTGCACCTTATGAGTAAGAGTGTAGTGGAAAGGTCTGTGAATTTTTAGATAATTAATGAATAAACGGGGTTTATTCAGAAGGCCATGGTAAATTGCGTGTTATTTTTCTACAAACAAATTTAGGAGAAATTGTTCAAACATTTATCATTCAATACAAAACAAACAAATAATGACGAACACAATATTTGAACGAGAAACAAATTCTAATTATTATTATTATTATACACATCTATATACAAATTATGATTTGTAAATATGTTGAATGTATGAACGGAAAGTTTATAGTTCATGTGTTCATTTCAAGTCGATTGAAACTGTTCTTCGGTCGAGATTAATTGTTCGTACAGAAAATTAAATTGTTGCCAAATGACAATTTAACGATTGCTTCAAGGTGTAATGTGTATGTGCAGGAAAGGAAAACTTAAGTCGTACAAAGTAGCGTACCTTTATGTTGAGTGAGATATTTTTTTTCTCGTAGTTGAATGGAAAAATCAACTCTTGTATTATATTAATCTCAGACGTTCATTTCGATGAGTTTGCTTCTATAGAAAAGGGAGTTTTTCTTGTTCTAGAATTCAGATTCGCTGTGGCGAGTTGACTTGAAGACATATTTTCGCTGATCGACGAAACGTGCATTTGTGTCGATTCAAAGATTCGCGCAAACTACTGAATTTCTAAAGAGAACCGCGTTCCTTCCTGTTGCAAAGTTCGCGCCTTGGCGGGAATATGCACCCACCGGCCTGATTGGTAGACTTAGTCTCGACGGACCCGATTCGCCAACACATGATACAGGAATGGTTCATTTAAAATTTTGGGGTGTCAACAGTGTATGGACTATTCCAACAAGAGTATTGGAAAATTAGTAACTCCCTATATGAATCTGGACAGATTAACAAATAACAAGCCAAATGAACAGTTTAAATAAGCGCACTTTATACAGTGTAACCCGGATATAAGAGAGTTGTCGGGACCGGAGAAGTCTTTTATATCGTGGTTTCTCTCATATCCCAGTTTGGTCTATTTTGTTTTATTAACACAGGCTCTAATTTGGGACCTGAGAAAATCTCTCTTTTATCCGGGGTTTCTCTTTTATCCGGGTTACACTGTATAAGTAATACATTATATGACGAGCATGATAAAAGAAAATTGCTTAGCGTATTCCTTTTAGCAGTTAATGTCATGGCATCGGGGACGAAATCCAATTACATGTGTATTTGTTTGAAATTGATTGAAACACATCTGATCATATTGTACTTCCAGTAGCTGTTTGTTGATGTATTATTCAGGTTTTCTTATGGCCAGCATCGCCTGTTCTTTTGTCAGGGGCTAAAACATGTCTATTCACTCAGTGGTCTACAGGGACACTCAGCTTTGGCGCCTAATTTTGGGTCTTACCCATTATTATCAGTCAGATGGATGATCTCTCTATTAGGGTGTTTATCAACCAAGGGGAGATAACCTATATTTTCCTAAGTAAAAAGTATAAGAATCCGTTAGAAAGAGGTTCTTTACCTCTCCAAAACAAAGCAGCGGTATTCATAACTGGTTTAGACATAGTATAAGCTGTTTTATTGGAGTACATAGTATTTTGTAAATAAGCTTAATTTTCATTATTACTCATTATTTTAGCGTCAGTGAATTATGGGGCGAATTTTCCGTATATTCACGCATAATATTGCATAATTCTTTTGTGTGAAATAGGTAAAGGAAATATATATCGCTCACCAGTAACACGACTGATTTTCATGGACGACGCAATCTTCGGTGGGGGGGGGGGGTATGAAATGACTGTTACACAATTTTGAATTATAATATATCTGGTTAGCAAAATGTTGGCATATATTATCGTGGGATGACAGTTATTTTAATTTCGATATTTAAAAATTATATTTGTCACTTAAAATAAGCAGGATTTATACATGCATGTGTTTATATATACAGTGTAACCCGGATATAAGAGAGTTGTCGGTACCGGAGAAGAAGTATCTTATATCCGGGTTTGGTCTATTATATATTAACACAGGCTCTAATTTGGGACCAGAGAAAATCTCTCTTATATCCGGGTTACACTATATATATATATATATATATATATATATATATATATATATAATTTGTTGGAATTTAATTTGAAAACAATATTTTACAAGTTCACATTCTCGCTATTTTTTCTGTCCTCACTCCAACCTCTTTTTATTTTCAAAACCGGCTCCCAAAGCCTTGATTCTTCAGGGATAAGAATATATTTTCTGACTAACGAGAAAGATGAAAAATATAAAAAGGAATTCCACCACCATTATTCTTTCCATGGTGCCATAAAGCCTGAGGGGAAACCTCACAGCTTGTTCACTCCAACCTGTCTTCATTACCTTCAAAACGGGTTTCCAGAGTCCTGATTCTTATCAGAGATAAGAATATATTTTCTGACCAATGAAGGGACCAGGAAACTTGTTCAACAAATTTGGAGGGAAAAGTCCCCGATTAGTCGGAGCCGACCAAATCTTCATAAATTTGAAGAATCTCTGCCTTGTTGTGATTGCTATGAGTTTGATTTTGTTATCAGAAGGTTAAAACATTAAGATGGCTAGATTATGGGCATGTTCACCATATTAATCCACAACACTACAAAATATGGGCATTCAAAACGAATCACAATGCAATTGAATAAGAAACAACGGTAATTTAAGTTTCAATAAAAACAACAAACATGTACAATTTATATACAATTAGAGAACTTGTAGTTTGTTAATTCAAGAATTGACCATGTATAAATTTGATGTTTTATTGATTTACAGTTCGTAATTGTTCATGTTTTTAAGAACAGGTCAAATGGAGTAAAATGGAAAAATATTACTTATACAGAAATTAGTGTAGTTTGTGTGCGTGATTAGAGTATAAATGTCTTAAATTTTCTAGAGTTGTTTACCTTGGATTGTTCTGTATTTATCTTTTGCTAAGTACAATTTCTATTTTGGTAGTGTATAAGAACACTTTTCTTAGAAAGTTGTAAGTGAAGTTTGAGAGAATAATGTTGATATTTGAGTCAGCAGTTAACGCGCGAAAAGTTCCTTAGGTCAGTATAGTGACACGCGTGGATTCGTTTGGCATCTCTCTGAGGCTAAGTGGCTGACTGGTGAATTGGGTTGAAATGGTCCTTTTTATTTATTTTTCGAATCCAAAATAGGCTCCAAAGAACTAGGCGCGAAAACAGGTTTTAGACAATTGCTACACATTTTGGAGTTGTCTCAACCAATGAAAAGTCGAGATTTGCAATGTGAGGTGTTGGTTGGCTAAAACTGGTTTTGATAGAGTGCATTTTATTCGAGGGTGAGTAGAAAATATGGACGATTCCATCAGCCTATTTGGCAGTGAGACTTCAGCCCACTGTCTGTGAGGTCGACGATAGGGAGCTCCAGTCAACTTCAGAACCACTTTCAACTAAAGAACTACCTACTAAAGGGCTGTCAAGAACGAACGTCGGCCCACAATTCCAGACCAAAGCTGCATCCCTTCACCACTCCTTCTGTCGTGCCCACTGGACTTCTGTCGTCGACCTACGAAATCACTCAGCTGCAAGATTCCTATATATACCAACGATTTTCCTACTCTACAAGAACTGTGAGTGGTTTTAAACCTTAACAAAATTGTACTCGCTTAAAGAACTTTTTAGGCGCAGGGAGAAATATTTTGAGCAAGCCTTTTTTTCTGTTATGAACATTTTCTCTTCCTTAAAAGGACATTTTCTCTTATCCCTTTCTTTCAATCTTAATTGTCTTTTACCCTTTTTTTTCTGTATATGTAAATAAACACTCTCTTCTTTCACTGCTACACACCGAGCAGGAGTTTTTTTTCTTTATTCGTACGCGCCTAAGAGAGTTTGTCTGCCCTAATCTTGTTTTTTTTTTTTACTCGCGTTTTGTCGCAATTTTTTAACCAACTCTTGGATGCGGGAAAGCCGGGACAGATTTCCCACCAATATATAATATATATATATATATATATATATATATGAAAAGGAGAGGAAAGTGAGGGAGATATGTGTGTGTGTGTGTGTACAGCAATCGGCAGATTCACACACACCTCACCTGTCTTTCATACTCAGCACCAAAAGATTGCATTATGCATGAAACTGTCATGCTACACACACACACGTTATATTATGTTAATTAAAATGACCCCCTCCATGTAACATTTTATTAGGAAATGGCATTGTCTAGTGTGTAAAATATGCATCCATTAACATCCGCTCCTGTTTAACGAGTGTGCTTCCATTGATGCCAATTTACGGGTCATGACCCATTTATGAAAAATTAATATTTTTACATTGATCTACACTTTATTTATACATATAGATTTTCAAATGATATCTTACTCTTATCTTCAGGCTTATTTGATTTGATTTTCATTTACCTTTCTGTATTTATTTATTCCACTTCCTTTCTATTTTGTCAAACCGCTGTTTGCATTTTTCTCTTGATCTCCAATTTCCAGTTTACAAAGTTTCTTTCATGTTTACATCTTATAACCACAGCCTTCTATGGAACTCTAGGTTCTGATAGTAACAACAATCCACTAAATGACACACACACACACACACACACACACACACACACATATATATATATATATATATATATATATATATATATATAAACATAACCAGCAAGACTCCAGTTCATATCGCCTACTGTTATGCTTGATTTATTTACCATATGACTGCAATCTCCACATTTTCTTTAAACTCCCAAATGTACTTTGAATGTGCAATTCTTGTCTCATACTTGGCTGTCTCCATTGACTTTTTGTTATTATAAATTCTTCTGTTGATCCGATATATATTTTATTTTTGACAACCATCACTCTCCATTTTCTGCAATTCTAACCTTATACATTATGAAAGATTTGAAGAATTACAGTCTTCTTTTTCATCATGTTTAATACAATCATTATTTTTTCATGAAATTCCCTTTCTTTCTTTTTCCTTTTTTCCTTCTTTCTTTCTTTTTCCTTTTTTCCTTCTTTCTTTCTTTCTTTTTCCTTTTTTTCCTTCTTTCTTTCTTTTTCCTTTTTTTCCTTCTTTCTTTCTTTTTCCTTTTTTTCCTTCTTTCTTTCTTTTTCCTTTTTTTCCTTCTTTCTTTCTTTTTCCTTTTTTTCCTTCTTTCTTTCTTTTTCCTTTTTTTCCTTCTTTCTTTCTTTTTCCTTTTTTTCCTTTCTTTTTCCTTTTTTTCCTTCTTTCTTTCTTTTTCCTTTTTTTCCTTCTTTCTTTCTTTTTCCTTTTTTTCCTTCTTTCTTTCTTTTTCCTTTTTTCCTTTCTTTCTTTTTCCTTTTTTCCTTTCTTTCTTTTTCCTTTTTTTCCTTCTTTCTTTCTTTTTCCTTTTTTTCCTTCTTTCTTTTTCCTTTTTTTCCTTTTCTTTCTTTTTCCTTTTTTTCCTTTTCTTTCTTTTTCCTTTTTTCCTTTCTTTTTCCTTTTTTTCCTTCTTTCTTTCTTTTTCCTTTTTTTCCTTCTTTCTTTCTTTTTCCTTTTTTTCTTTCTTTCTTTTTCCTTTTTTTCCTTTCTTTTTCCTTTTTTTCCTTCTTTCTTTCTTTTTCCTTTTTTTCCTTTCTTTTTCCTTTTTTTCCTTCTTTCTTTCTTTTTCCTTTTTTTCCTTTCTTTTTCCTTTTTTTCTTTTTTTTTTAAAATGGATAAATGGGATTTATTTCTATTGTACTAAATTATTTTTTGATTTCTATGCATTTAGTTATTATGCATCTGTGTACAGTTAATTCTATGAAAAGTATATTTATTAGTTGGAAATACAACAAATTAAAAATTTGTATGTGTACCAATATTTTTCTCCCACTGTATGTTTATATACACACACATTATATATAATCTTAGAAAGATACATACTAAGCTACCACTAATTCACCTCATTTGGTTTTATATATTTTTGTTTTATTTAAGTTTATTTAAATGTACTACTCTTATCCAGCATTGTTCCCAACCCCACCAAAATTTCTATATCTTGTCATCCAATTTGAGCTCAGATCTCCCAGTTAGCAAATACCTGGGGGTCCTCCCTCATACACACAATAATATATATATATATATATATATATATATATAAGTGAACATAGAAGTCAACACTTAGAGGCGACAGTCTGTTTCATGCTAGATGCAATCGTCAGGCAACCAGGATGCCATCAGAGTTGCCTGATGATTGCATCTAACATGAAACAGACTGTCGCCTCTAAGTGTTGACTTCTATGTTCACTTTATATTTACACACGCTCTATCTCTGATATTGAGCACTTTATCCCATAAATATAGCACACTTTAAGACTATATTTCTTTACATAATTATATATATATATATATATATATATATATAATTATCACTAAATTTTCCTCAGAACATAACTTTGATCCTTTTGCCATAGCTCACTGTTTTCTTGATTTCACATATGACTACTATCTATACATTTTTTTTTTTTTCTTTGAAAGTTTCTTTGGTAGTTAAAGTACAGTACTAGTCTCATACTTGACTATCTTCGTCAATATTTTATGATTATAAAATCTTTTTTTAAATGGTCTTTATCTCGACTCAGTATGTATTTTTAGACAACCTTCACTTTCCACTATTGCACTTGTCGGAGTTAGCTCCTCCTTAATTCCCTAATTGTTCACTAGAGGTCGCTCTCCCTACACTATAAATACTGGGCAACTTCTTACCTCTTTCTCTTTTTCACTTTGCATTTCAGCAAACACATTTAAAAATGTGATCTCTCATAGAGATCCGCGTTTTCGCCCACTTGTGGGAAAACTCCATGAAATACACATACATATGAACATTCACAAAAATACAAACTCTTTACGTTCACAAACACAAATGTTAATGTCTTTGTCTCTTGTAAATTTGTTGTTTAATACATATATTTGTTTATACATATATATACATCAGTCTTGTTTGTTTTCTTTACATCTTCAGCTAGACTCAACTTGAGTCTGCCATGTTCTTGTAGTTGGACCTTTTTCTAGCAGGAAATAAACACGTGTTCCTAAAACAATATGCAAACTCAACGGTCCTCTACACACTTTTAACCCGACACATTTTCAAATCTTTTCATAGATTTCTTATATATTTTCCAAGCATAACTGGAAAAACTTCAGTCCTTTTGCTCAGTTTCCTTATTTCCCATATTTTGTCATTGCCACAGTTTTTGTTCCTTTAAATCCCAAACATACTTGAATAGTCCTTCTGTCAATCTGGTACATATCTTATTTTGATAACCTTCATTCTCCAACATTGCTTAATATACCACACGTCCAACCTGACAAGTTCCTTTAAGAGAATACCTGTATGGATCTTTTCAGATAATATTTACAAATAAGTCTGCATACTAGGTATTGAGCACTTTATAAATTCTACTGGACTTGGTCAATTTGGGGTTAGAATTTATCCAATAGATTTTTTTTTTTTTTTTTTCAGCTGAGATATGTGAAATAGCAGAGAACAATGCTTATTATGAATGCTGTAGGTTTTCTAACTTACAACTGAATTTTGACAAGGCAGATTATTTTGATACAAACATGAATTTAAAGAAACAAACTTTGAAAACATTGCTTATATATGGCAATAATAAATTTTTTTTTTTTTTTTTTTTAAATAAAATTTTTGAAAGCCTATTTAATATGTAAATTAGATATTAACAATTATGTTGTATACATCATATATGACTGGTGGACAATGTTCTACTGATGTAAGTTGGGAGAACAGAAAAAAAATTTCACCTCATGCAAATTTGTAAAAGACAAAAAAAATCTAGTTGAGTTAAGGATGTACAGGTGTATTATTTCAAACTATTGTCCTCAGCTTGATTGATAGAGATGTTATAAATACAGTGTTCCTTGCAGTAGAATGATGTCATAGTGTTAAAAGGAGTCTGTGATACATGTTATTAGAATTGAGTGCTCATGGGTTCATTCCTCTACATGAACACACAACAATTGACATCACAGAAAAAAAATAAAGCACCACAATAATCAACTGAACTGATTTTTACAGGATTCTTATAAGCAACTTCCCATTGTGTAAAAAAAAAAAATTGTCCCAGAAAAATATACTTTAAGAAATCAACAGCCAACAAAAGAATTTTTTAAATTAGTTTTATTAAAAAAACATCTTCATATCAACATGTATCAGAGTATTGTTATTACTTTTATTACAAATACTGCTACTAATAATTTTATTTTTTTCCTAACAGTTTCATATGCAGATTGAAACTCCCTCGATTTTTGCCATATTCAGATATAAACACAAAATATTACTTTGAACTATCACAATCTTTAACACAAGAGAATTAATTTAAATGAAGCTGGAGGGGGGGTCTCCTAAAGATCAAATATTGATCGGAATCTGAGTCAATTTTGCTTGCATCGATTCTCATTGGTCAGTCATATCACGTGCAGATAATTCTATATGTAAGTTTTTAAAAATTCTAATGTCTTAGCGGACATCAAATGAGATTTTATATATATATTAGTTAATAAAGAAAACTTCTTTAAAAGACTTATCTTCCAATTTCAAGTTTTTCAGATATTCCTCTTGTAAGGCTTAGTCAGAAAATAAATCTTTAACTTTTCTTTATCTATAAATAAAGCCTATTGTGGCTTCATTATTTTTTTTTTTTTCATAATAATCTGCTTGCCTTTTAAATGCATTAAACTCAATATGGTTTTATTTATAAGCCAATCAAAATTGTTGGTACAGCCAGCAGAAAGCTTGCTGCCAGGTAATCAAAAGTCCCCCACCCTGCCCAAATTCACTAACAAAAACTGGAAAAAAGAAAAGAAAAAAAAGGAGACCACCTTCAATAGTAACGAGCAGTGTTCTATTCTTTGCATCACACCTCAAGAGACAATGTCCAGATTACTAGAGTTTCATGCTCCTGTGATTGTCAGGTGAGAATGCTTGACTATCATGGGATTGTGAAAGTTAAGTACTGATCCAAACTTATATAAACACACAACTTCAGTTAAAGGCCAATGAAAGTTTTTGTTTTTTATATTTCAGACAATTTTTCTTTGTGTCCAGTGAAAGTTTAAATTATCCATTGTCCAAATACTTTTGACTTTCATAAGCTATTAAGCATAAAACGTGTTATATTGAGTTGTTTATCATATTTAGGAACAAACACAGAATATTTCATGACAAATAAACATGACAATATCAACTGACATGTGATACTTTAACAAACCATCATGGACAATTTATATTTAAACTTTCACCAGGAAAATGGTTTCAAATATGGGAGAAAAAATACATAATCTTTAAAGAACTTTCATTGGTCAAACTTGCATAAATGAAAAAAATGTGTATCTACATGAGCATATAGAAGTGGAGAAAAAAAAACATGCTTCCTTTTTTATACATAGATAGTATATAACAAAAATACATGTCTAGATTTAAATTATTTTTGCAAACATTTGTTGATAAGCTTTTTTGTCTCTTAAATTAAAATATCATAAAAACAAAGTAGGATCTAGATTTATTTCTCTGTAAGACTAATTTTCATTTTGCAATCACAAAATATTTCCACTTCTGGCTTCGTAATTTTCAAAACTAAGTATTTTTCTCTTTTTTAATTTAAGTATCTAATATTCATTTGACATTTTCTGAGATCAACTACGGAATAATTTTGAATAATTTCCAGTTCAAATATCAATCAGTCCCCTAAAATTCATCACAATTTACTTAGAATGCATTGAATTTAAAAGGGAAATAACTACGAGAGTTATCGCCCTTGTAATATCTCATTCGTATCTTCTCTGTAAAGCTTCAGCCTTGTACACCAGGTGCATGTTAGGCCGAGTTATATGCAATAGGTTTTACTTTTGTTGAAATCATATTTAAAATTTTTAATCAGTATATTTTCCCAATTATTGTAATGAATTCTTTTTCATCAACAATTACAGCTGCAATTAAACAGCATTATTACACACTGATTAATTCAAACTGTTATCCTCCTTGTAGCTGTTGAATAAATAAAAAAACATCTTCCAGCTTAGATGGTAATACTCTTGAAATTTAACCGAACATTCTACTAAATCCACTATAGACTCTCCTCATTCTGCTGCCCTCGTACTAATTGATCAATCATATTGGTTAATCATTGCAGTCTTAGTTTTTGCTTGTAATTTTTCCATTAATGAGGGGAGGAGAAAGATTAGTGAACACTTTAGCAATCATATCTACTCACTTGCTATGGAGAAAGATACCCTATTTAATGTTGGCTGCATCCCTTGCATAATATATATTTTATTCATATTGTCCTTTTACAGATATACTCTAATTAAAATATATATATTTTAAAATATTTTTTTTCATTGCAACATAGAAATTTCTGTTTCAGAACCTTAAATTTGTTCCATTATCAAGCGATATTCAGTAACTTTTGAAGAAAATGATTTACTTTTTTAAAGCAGGGTGGTATTATATTGAATATAAGTAGAAGGATGGAACAAAATTTTCTGGGTATCTATGCTTCTTCCCTTTTCTGCTTTAGTTTAGATTTGTCTTTTGATTTATCAAATGCATACACACCCATAAATTTCAAAATCTGATTCCTCCCCTTATTTACACTATTTAATATAATACCACTCTGCTTTAAAAAGTAAATCATTTATTTTCAAAAGTTACTCAATATCATTGATATAGAATTGATAATAGAACAAATTTCTATGTTGCAATGAAAAAATATTTTTAAATATTATAATATTCTCTATTTTGTCTTGAGCACTTTTTAAAAAATGCTAAAAGAACTGTGAATTATTAATCTGTTCTTTCTTTTTACTTGGAGATATACACATGTAAAAAATTTTCAGAATTAACCTGTAGAAAAAGACAATGGGGGAAAACTGTAGATTTGCCTTGAAAAAGTCCACATTGGACAAAACAAGTGGGCTAAATCTACAGTTTTCCTATACAGTTATGTGTAAATTACACAGTTGGTTTTTAATTCTGGTGTTCTCACATGTTTGGTGGAATCAGTTTCAAACTTACTCAAGGTGACATCATATAAAATTAAATTTTTACATGTAAAAAAACAAAAAAAAAACACACCGCTTTCTAGGTAAGATTCTTTCCAGTAACCATGAAATCTAACTCAAGTCAGCTAAGATATCCCTGCTATAGATATAGAAAAAAAAAAAAGGTCAACACTTTCAATATTTATTTAATATATGGATGATATGGTGTATATTATCATTTGGTATTGATACATATTGCTTCAAGACTTGTTAAATATTGTCTCCAAGATGGTCAGACTAACAAGTAGTTACATTTGAAAGGCAAGCATTACTAAATTTTGAACTGCCTTAAAAAAAAAAAAAAATGCCCATTTTTATTTTAAAAACAGTAAAAAAAAAAAAAAAAAAGTCATAAATAGCATAATTTAAAATTTATATGTGAAGAGATTTCAAAAAGTAGCCCAGCATGACCAACCTGCCTACAATTATCTTAATTCCATGTTTTCCCAGAGAAGAAAAGATTATAAAACAAAAGTGAAACCTTAATATCCACTTGTTTAACTCAAATATTGGTATTCTATGCTATAAGTAGTAAATTAAACTACATTTGAAAAACCCAGTAACCCTAAAAAACCACAAGTTGCAAAATTTTTAGTAGCATCAGTCTTTCAAAAATAACCACTCTGGTAACTGAAATTGGTATTATTATCAGAGCAGACATTTTTTTATAGTAATTTTTTTTATTCTCCCCACCCCTAGAGTAAGGAAATAAAGCCACTAAGATACATGGGATTACTGAATATAAAATAATAAAATATTAAGGAAAGAGAACAAGATTGTTTTCAAGAGAAAAAGTCCAAGAGAGTTATCCCTGTTCAGCAGCTATAGCAATACAAAATGGCCAGAAGGTAACAGTCTTTGTGGTTACACACCAGAATTACATGCCAGGACATACATGGCATTGCAAATACCATGATATTATGTGACTGTTAGCTGCCATTGTTATCAAAGAGTTTGGGCTTCTTACCACCAGTCTGGATGCAGCAACCAGAAAACTGCCAATCTTGTATCCCCACAATGAAAAATCACAACCACTGATTAGTCAGATCACCACAAAGTTAAATCATTAAGGCCATGAAAAAGAAAAGGAACTGGTAAACCATATCCTAAACAGGAAAAACATGAAAGTACAAGCCAGGCAATCTTAACAAGCCACAAACACTAACATATTTTACTTTACCTTTTGAAATTCAACTTTAAAAAAAGAAAAAAAAAAAAAGCTAACCTCTATCTGAAGCATATTTTAAATTGTACAGTTGTTCGAAGACTGTTGCAAAAGCTCATGTAATAATTAAACACAAGCATATAGTACAAAGCCTATTGACAGTCTGATTCAATAGGTTGGGTACCAATGATTTATTAGTTGTGCCTACATTTCCGCTGAATGATAAAATCTTTTTTATTGAATCGAGTTATTTATGGAGGAGGTCAACTTTTATACAAATATATACAGTGTATTTGTGGATATGTTTTTGTAATATTGAAAAATATCAACACCAATGTTTTTCCTATTGACATGTGTTGGCCATTTAGAGATTAAACATTATTGCTGAAGGACAAAATGAAGACAAGGTGTAAATTTCCAAAAAGGGGACATTGTTTTTAATGTCATTTGGCACTTAACAGCTTAAGTAGTGTAAATATTAATGATTTTTGGTGCTGAGAATGTTAATACTCAGATTTTTTTTTTTTTTTTTTTTTTTTGTAGAGTTTTCTTGATATAAGAGGAACTAAAAAGAGAAAAAAAAATGAGTTTTGTAAATAAAAATCTCAGTACTCTGATTTTACCAATTACAAAAAGTAACAAGATAAGTTGGAGATGAATTAAAATACTGGAATTGACAATATATCAAAATTTTGGGAGGAACAATTATTACTACCTGTGAGCTTTTGAATAGGTAAAAAAAAAAAAAAGAAAAAAAGTTGTTTCGAAGAAAATCTGTCTTGTGTTTCTTGGCACAGGATTTCTGTTTGGTACTACTGACATTTCCATACAAATATACTGAAAAATAGATTTTTCAAAACCATTATACATTTATCTGTTTAAGAAAAATGCAAGCAAAATAAAATATATATACATTGCTGCAAAAATGCAGCTCACCAAGAAATAACTTTTTTTTTTTTTTCAAAATCTTTCTTCCAATGAAACTCTCCATTAATATCAATAAAATATATTTTTTTTTAATTTTCTAAACTTTAAAATGAACGTTCAGTTGTGATGTAAATTCATTGGAAATTAATCCCCCTTACCCACCTAGCATATTCTTACCTTTTTCCAGCATTGCACTAAAACAATTTTTTTAATACTATTTTTCACCTAATACAAGGCACAAAAACCACTCAAGGTTAGAGGGGTCACTGAATGAGGGTGTTATAAGAGTGTAAAGATAATATCTGAAATAATTTCAAAATGAACATTACATTTTTTTTTAATCACCCCTCACTCCAAGCAAGACAATAATGCCACTAGGGCATGGGGTGGGGTTATAGGCAGTGAA
This sequence comes from Acanthosepion esculentum, assembly GCA_964036315.1. Taxonomy (NCBI): domain Eukaryota; kingdom Metazoa; phylum Mollusca; class Cephalopoda; order Sepiida; family Sepiidae; genus Acanthosepion; species Acanthosepion esculentum. The sequence goes on from OZ038512.1 coordinate 41,050,068, forward strand.
AGAAAATGAGAAGACTTTAGTGAGGAAAAAGAAATAAAAGACATTAGAGGAACAGGAATCAGGAAGACAAGACGGTGATTGATGTTGCATTTAAATTTATGAAGATTGTACTTATCAGGAAGCAAGAAATAAGAAGGGAGTTCCACAGGTGGGAAGTGTGTGTGTGGGGGGGGGATTTAAATCCAACTGACAGTTGCATCTAGCTAGTTCAACAGTAAAATGGTGAGATCTGATATCCACTCTAGCAGCACACAGATGAAATAAGGAAAACTGCTTATCACAACAATTGCCATGTAAATATTTGTAGAAAAGAGAAGCTACGTCATGTTGGGGAAAATCTGATTGAAGTTGAGATTATTATTTTCTTTCCTCTTGCCTTATTTTCCTTTTTTTTTTCTTTCCTCTTGCCTTATTTTCCTTTTTTTTTTTTCTTTCCTCTTGCCTTATTTTCCTTTTTTTTTTCTTTCCTCTTGCCTTATTTTCCTTTTTTTTTTCCTTTCCTCTTGCCTTATTTTCCTTTTTTTTTTTTCTTTCCTCTTGCCTTATTTTCCTTTTTTTTTCTTTCCTCTTGCCTTATTTTCCTTCTTTTTTTTTCTTTCCTCTTGCCTTATTTTCCTTTTTTTTTCTTTCCTCTTGCCTTATTTTCCTTTTTATTTGCTTGCATTGCAGGATATGTTTACAATGAATTTACTTCGTAAACTGAACTCAGCCTCTTTAAATTGAGAAAATTTTTGAAACCTTATTTTCTAGTATTCATGATCTGAAGAACTTAATAGTAATTTGAAGAAAAATTGGGTAAAAAAAAAGTGGTTATTTCTTTGAGACGTGCATTTCTGCAGAAAAAAGCCTTAAATGCAAACAGCGCATTCTTATAAGTATCAATGAGTATAAACAGATATGCAGAGAGAGAGGGAGAAAGCAGGAAAGAAAAGTAGAAAATTAAGAAAAATTGACTAAAGGGGAAAGAGACAAAAAAGGAACTGAGGAAGAAATGGTGAGATTTTCTGTTCCTTTATAAGGAAACATTTTGCATCCATTGATCAAAGGATTAGCATTACTGTCTCTTAAAACGGTTTTTCAGGAAAAATCATTCTAGTATTGATAGGAGTTTCCTTCCAAATATTTTTTTTGAAAATTTAAGTGTGTGATTATATATATATTTGAAAAAAAGAGAAACCGCAAACATTTTTGGTTATAATGTGGATTTGTTTTAGTGTATATATATTTTATTCATGTTTTTGCTACACGTTTCCGGTGTCCTGACCGTCTTCAGGCAAATTAAAGGAATCAATTTTCAAAGGAATAAAATTTCCTTATGTTCTTCTAATATTTCATTGTTCATTTTCTGCATTTGTAGTAATCCTTGATCTCATTTTTTCAACACTTTGAATGGCAAAATGAAAAATAATTAAAAGCAAACGCCAATCTAAAATCCTGAAACATATTAACACTGAACCAAA